>CAXAMN010023193.1:0-15432 GCA_963970005.1 Durusdinium trenchii | reverse complement strand
TTTTTTTTGCCCCCCCCCCCCCTAGAGAAGCCCAGGCCCAGGCCCCAGTTGCTGGAGATTGAGAACTGATTGAGATTGGAGGTCTAGGAGACCAGATCTCCCTCATAGAGGTGATGACCTGATGTTGTATGATGGGATGTCGTGGACTTGCTGATAGATGATGGTTGATGGACTTCTGTGTGGGAATCAATGAGAACTAGTATGTTTGAATCAGATTGATGAGAAATTTGATAGATTACAAGTCGACATTTTTGCTAGACACGTTCTTCAAAACAACTAACATTTTCAAAAAAACACAGAAAACCACAAATCACAAAAACGCGTAAAAACCACACCCGCATAACGTCGTTTTCTGTTTAGATAATTGTTTTCCCCTTGAAGCTCAAATGATACGTATCTGTGGGAGGGGTGTGTTATAAACATGTTAACCATGATCCTCTTCACCCAAGCCAATCCTGGTCTAAGGAATATCAGAGGGCAATGAACCCGTCGAGCAAGGCGATGCCTCATCCGCCTAAGGGCAATGTGAAGCTGACAGAGGAATACAAGCTAAGCCTCGCCAAGAAGGAGGGCGAGTATGAGAGCACATCTGAAGTGGACAGCGTGCCTGGGTTTTGATTGTGAGTTTTTGGAAACCCAAGTAATATGTTGTTCTTATAAGTTTGTAAGGATCCATAGAAACATTTCCCTGGTAATGTGTTGGTGGTGAGACAAAGAAAAAACATATATCTTTTAATTTGTTTTATATATATATATATCTGAGGCTGCAATCGTGCCTTTTGCAGATCTATATGATCATGAAGGGGGTGAAGGGGGTGAGGAGGAGCCTGTTGATGAGCCTTGGCCTTGGACACAAACATGTGTTTCTTCAACTGGGGGTTGTTCCAATGCTCTGTCAATATCTGTCAATAGATTCGGGGTTTTTGTTTTGTTTGATTTCACTTCAGGAAGACCCAGAGGATTTTCCTGATGATGGCAGTGCACCGGTCGCAGTGCCAGTGGTGAACCCATATGCTGGTGGTGAAGCCAGCAAGCGCCTTCCGGATCCTGATATTTGGTTATATAATTTTTAGTTTGCAATGCGTGGCGCCCCTTGAATCTATACCGTGTCATGATTCCACCAAATATGTTTTGGTTTGCGAGGAATGGTGCAAATTTTTCCCCGTTCTGAATTTCCCTGATTCGGCGTCACATGGTGAGGAACACGACCAATGTGGCCCGCCAGTTGCTTCCTCTTCCGACCATCTTGGTGGCCAAGACACTGGCGCTCGGTCAAGGAAGAGGATTGCAAAGGAGAACCTGGCAGATCTGGAAGCGAAGTCGGCCAAGGAGCGGTTGACTGTATATAATGTTGAGATTTTTTGGAAATTCTCTGTTGAACTGATTTGTTCATGTGTTTCTTTCCCTGTTTGGAAACCTGTTCAATCCCCCCTGGCAGGTAGCAGCATCCATCAAATTTCACAAGAAGTTGCTGCTGTGGCATGCCCGGAACTTTGTCTCTTGGTATTTGTTCAACAAAGTCTGTGAAACTGTCTAGGGTGATCTTTCAATCGGTTGTGTTTAAATATGGTTGTGTTTTAAATCTACCTCATTATAATGTGTGTATATATATATATATTCTGTCGATGGTAGACGTTGCAAGGAGATTCATGTCAGCAATGCCTGGACCAGCATGGTGCTTGTGAGCCGTGCCAATAGGGCTATACAAGACTTGGTTCGGGAATTCCCTCAGGTTGACTGAGGTGCACTCGCAATCGCAAATGCGATGGAAAAAAGGTATGTTCGAGAAGTTGGGCTTAGTCAACCTGGCCTCAAAAAGGTGTCCTTCGATTCTTTGTCATAATTCGCTCCTTCTTTGGGTTCCTTCTTACATCCATCTCTACTTCATCAGGTGGACCGACCAACCCCCAAAACCTTGGTCAGAATTCTTTGTAGACTATTCAAACCCTGCCAACATCTGTCTGGAAAGGGTGCCTGGATACTTAAAGCCACCATACCCGAAATGGAGAATTCTCAACGGTAGTTCCCATTCATCTCAAATCCAGAAACCTCTCCCCTATACTAAATGCTTACCATTGGGCGCCTTGCCAATCCAGGTTCAATCCGTGTGGCTTCCAAAAGAGTAAACCAATGCTGCCGATACTGGGGCGGTTGTCTGGACTATTTGAGGTCATGACAGGGTGTGGGGGGATTGTTTAGTCGGGCCGTGTTGGATATAGATCCGAGCATGTCAAATCGCCCCGTGTCAGGTGTCATGGCGAAGCTTTGGCAGCTGGACGAGCTGGCTGGTACGCCAACCCGCTGGGCGGGGAGCAGGGGCGGCAGCTGGGATCCGATGATCGGGGGTGGCGACAGTTGAACCATGTTGAATCATGGGAAGTTCACAAAAACCTCAAATTTACATAGTAAGGTTCGGTGCATGCAAACATCTTGACGGATATACATATATATGCACGCATGCAAACACCAGGCATTGTCTACACATATATATATATGTATATATTCAGCACCATCACATAAGAAAGTTCACGGTAAACATGTAAACGCGTGAAGAGATCTTGACGGAGCAGTGTGTATACCGCTGATGATCGGCATTGTTTATATTCAGCTGGGGGCCCAAACTATAAGTCTCATGCGTGCAGACAAGAAATACAGTACATTTGATTTGTTCATGAACATTCAATCTGTCTCAACTTTCTCAATGTTTAATGCATTTGAGAAACAAGTTGTCAAACCAATACTTCGCTCTTTTTGCCCCTGGCCTGGCTGGCCTGTCGCACTGATGGGATTTGGAGATGATACGCTGGTCGAGCAATATGCGAAGGCCTTTGGGGAGGAACCATCATTGAAGGATGTCCCTTGACCTGTTTGAGGACTAGTGATTGATGTGCAAGTCAGTTCTTGCTTGATGGCATGCCACATTTTACATGTTTTGGTTTGTCGACCAAGGTTGGGTTTACCTTCTTGGTGAACTGCTCTGGCAATCTATTTTCAAACAACCGGCCTTCGCTGAAAGATGTAGCAGGCAATGTAAATGTGACTGTGTCCTTTACAGCTAGTGTGTTTGAGATGTGCACATGCCTTGGGATCCAGATCTTATGAATTGTGTGAAAAGCATGTGCCAAGGCTATCTTTGCGGTGATGAAAGTATCACGTGGCACAGGTCGCTTTAGCCCGAAAATCATGCAGCGATCTATTTTGCGCTTTTACCAAACACATGCTCTTTTCCCTCCTGGCATCACGGCGGACATGGAGGCCATAGATATGTGGTCGTTGAAGATGGGGCGGGCCTTGAGCCGTTTGGATCCTTGTCTCAAGAAAGGGTTTGGTAAGTGTGACTGGATGCTTTTTGGTTTTCTTTTCCCACTGCCTTTCCCAATCGCTGCGCTCGCTGGCCTTGAAATCCAGGTGAGCCGATTTCGTCGACTTATGCAGCTGGCGTCCTCCAGCAAAGTTTGCAAGATCGATGAGCTGAAGCAAAGGCTGTCGGGTCTGTGTGTCACTTGGCTTAACTGTGTTCATGTGTTTCTATGCGGTTGACAGCTTATGTATTGGGGGTGCTTTTGTTGCTGTTCAGAAATGCAGTTGGTGATGGCTGCTGTATATATATATATAATTAAGGACTTTGAGCCTGGTCAAAAGTGGCCAAAACACCCGGATGATGCCGAAGATGATGTAGTATCCTCAACATGCTCTATGACCATTGCTGATAGCCTTGATGAGTTGCCAAGTGGTAAGACCATGGTACCCTTCGAGGAGGAGAAGGTTGTATTGGAGACTGCAAATGATTTGAAAAAACAGAGGCGTGATGATGCTGCAATGTCATGTGAACACAATGTATGAACACTTAACAGCAATATCATCTCCTTGAGCTGTTTGTGTCTGTGTACTGGCAGGCTGGCGTTGCAAAGTATGGCTTGCGATGCTACCCCAGCTCCGAGACCCGTCGCAAGTCCTCAAGCTGGCAAAGCTGATCTGGTGAAGCTTGCAGCTGACCTGAAGGCCCAATTTGAGAATGCGCGGGGGTCTACAGTGCAGTCTGCATCTAAGCCATCTAAGCATGCTCTACCGGAGTTTGATCCTTGTTGATGATTGATTCTGCTTTATTTTGTGTTTTGCCTATGCCAAGCTACAATGCCATGGTGGGGGAAGTATGGGTGCCCTTGATACTTGCTAGACTTGTGGTACAAGGTTCTTGACACCATCAAGTCCATGAATGGGAGCCCTGTGCCGGAGCCTTTCAAGATCTCTGACACTTACCAGAGTGCTTGGAAGAAGAGGGCTGATCAAGCTGGTTGTGAAGATGATGTGGATGATGAGGATGAGGGTGGTGAGATGGCACCGCCTGTGAAATTGAGGCCGAAGCCTGCCAAGCCGGCGAAGGCCAAGTCCAAAGCCAAGAAAAAGTCGAAGACTTTGGGCGTGCCTGCAAGCGCTCCGGCCAATGTCAAAAAGCGACAATTGGATTGTGGGCCTTACACACCTCACGCCTACAAAGAGCAGCGTGCCAAATTCATTGAGGAACAAAGGGCCAAGGGTACTTCGTATTCTGTGGCCAATTGTGCATGGAACTTATCCCGTGAAAAGGCACACCTATTGTGCAAAGTTCCTGTGACAGAGCTTGTCCGTAGAAGGTTTTTGCCCAAGGGTTCAAAATCAAACCCCTGGAGTGAGGTACCATGATGTTTAGCTGCCAAGCAGGTCAAATTAAGTTGGTTCCTTCTGCCAACTGTGTGAATGCACACAGTGTATAGAACAGCCATGAAATGACCGTTGCAACACTTTTGGAAAATCTGGATGGAAATGCTCAAGTCGGCAGTGTGAGTGCTCTGAGTGAGCGTGGGTTGAAATCTTATTACTTTATAAGGGATTTATTGCAAGCTTTCGTGCTCAACAGGGGGTTCAATACGGGTAGAACAGCTATATATGTACACAGCTAGGTGTACCATGCATGCATATGGAAAGCTGTATGGCATATATATGGAGATTTGGAACATACAGTGCAACAAAAACAATCAAGAACAAACTTCACTGCACTTTCATGATCACTTTTGATATACCCCTGATCGGTTGTAACCATGGTGATCCCAGAGCTTGTGCGATGGAAAGCGCCGGCTGTCTTGCAGCTTGTGGTGGTTCTGATGATGCACACGCCTTTCATCCGGAAGGCCTGTGACTTAGACTTTGTAGAGCTCTTTGCTGGGAGGGGCGAAGTCACGGGAGCTCTCCGGCGTGAGCTGGGGTGGAATGGGTCTGCCCACGACCTAAACCACTCTCCCTACATGGACCTTTGCTCGACTACAGGGTTCCTGATCCTTATCTAAATTGTTGCACCCTTTTAAATGGTGTGGTTTGTTGTGCTCTATTTCCCGGCCCTGCGCTGTGCGATTTGTGCCTCTAAGGATGGCCATCAGCGAAGTTCTTCGAGTGGCGCCTGGCGGGCTGGTGCTGATTGCAATAGCTTCACAGCCATGCAGCTGGGAGAATATGGTTTTATCTTGATTAGTTGAAGACTAGTTACTAGTTATGACTGTCTGGTGATTAGTTTGAACTGCCATGATGGCCAAGGTCGAGGGGTACATCAGATCGTAATGTCTTCAATGACTGGCTGGGGAATGATGGCTACAGCTATGTTGCGATTGGAAACAAACTGGCTAGCAGAGTGGTGGCTTGGATTGACTGGTTTTCTAGTCCCCCCTGTACGTGTGTATGCATACATATAGGGATATGGGTTGTATATCCTTGATGGCACACCAGGTTCTTATCATTTGGATCTGCTGCTGGCGGAATCTGCATTGGATTGTGGAGCAGCCTGCAAATTCGTGCTTACAATCGCACCCACGATTTCAAGAACTTCTCCATGCTATACATGTGGCGAAGCTTTCAAATGTTGTGTTCTTTTGTGTGATTCTGTCTAAGTCATGGCGCACCACCAAATTATGCAGCCCTTACCCTAGGTCTTCTCTGCCAAGTTTTACATGGGATGCTTTGGCGGCCACACCAGCAAGCAGCACAAACTTTGGTCTTCCAGCCGCCAACTTCTGGACGATATTGTTCAGGGGGCCAATCGAATGCCGGTAGAGCTTCGCAAGAGGCTCCCAGGTGGACCACTGGTTCGCAAGTACATAGACAAATCTGGGAGGCGCCGGTATGCTGGAATCCCACAAAAATTGAAAGCCAGCCAGAGTCTTGGCTTGGCATGAAATGGGGTTTGTGCTTGAGTGTATGTTTCAATGTCTGATATGGGTCAATGTGTTTGGGGTTCTGTATCCGATATCTGAGGGCCTACACGGCAGCATTTGGACTACGCATAGCAGATTGTCTCGAGAAACACCGACAGGAAAAGGTTTGTTGCACATATATGGCCTTGTACTTTCAAGTTGAACAGTACTCTTTAATAGTTGCTTGCAATTTCCAAAGGACCCATTTCCTCTGCCTCGAGAAGATCTTGATATCGTGGAAATCACTGGTGGAAGAACTGATCCAGAACTGTTCCTCCACCTATACACGGATGGGCTGGGTGATCTATGGCTGGATGTGCCATGGTATGTTGTTGAGAAAACTTGCTTGCTTCATGGCTGTTTATCCTCACCTATCCCTTAACCAAGCTCCACCCCTACATTTCCATCTCAGCCAAGGCTGACATTCCTCTATGCCTTCGCTATCTATTGGGCTGCAAAACTTTGGCTTTGACAGGCCGCTGGGAATCTTGGCAACAACAGCTTGGGTGGTAAATGAAATGACATGGTAAATCATGCAGTATGTCATATTCATATGTCATCAACCTTTGTATCGTGGTTGTGCGATGTTTTGATGACGCTGTGACTGCCCAGGACCTGGTATTGCAACGACTTCAGCTTCGAAAGAAGATCAAGAGGCATGGCTGGTGTGCATATAGGGTGTGAATTGTGAATGATTTGCATTATATGTTTGAAAAGCGTGCTTCACTGCCTGCTTTCTGCCAGGAGCACGGTTGGCTGAGCACGATCTCTTTTGGGTGGCTGTGAACTGCACAGCACTGAGCATGATCTCGAGCTTTTGGGTGGCTGTGAACTGCACAGCTATCGTTTTTAGCAATTAGAAGAGTGTGGTCAGCGGTCAGCTCTGCACACTCGATCTTAATTGAAGCTGCCATCACACTTCGTGGGCCCAACAAAAACACCCGCGTGAAATATCGTGATATGTACGTGAAAAACGGCCATATGTACGTGAAAAAACCGTGAATGTACGTGAAGCAAAATCACGAGTTTTTTTCAATTCGTTCATGGGCACTCGATGCATTCAATCCCATGCAATCGAACATCATGCTTGTCATTAAGTGTGTGTCCGTGCTTCCGAAGCTAGTTTTGCAGTGATCAGCCACCTCGATCTTGGCAGGATCAATGGCGGCCAATGCCATCATCGAAAAGCTGCCCTTCCCGTTGAAGGAGCTGGATTGGGCAAAGCTTCCTGAAGTTGCCTGTGCCACAGGCTTTTCCTTTGAGTCGACGAAGGACTTAATGAGTTTGGTGATGGGTGGTCCACCGCCTGAGGATGTAGCAGCTGTCCTGAATTCAACTTGTACTTGTTCTTTTTTTGTGTCCCTGAAAGATGTATAAGTCCAGTTTGCAAGTTGTTGATATTCAACTCAGGATTTGGCCCTCCTGAAGAAGCGATGTGCAGCTTTGCTTAAGGCCAGTGCTGGTGGCAAGGCGAGTGCGCCAAAGGGAAAGGCCAAATCCAAGGCCAAGTGCAAGGCTTCGGCCAAGACAAAGGCCAAAGCCAAAGCCAAGCAGAAAGCATTGGCCAAAAAACGTGCAGCGAGCAAAGCTGCTGCTTCGTCCAAGCCCGATCCTGCTGTGCTAGCAGTTGAGGGCGATGAAGAAGAGGAAGAGATGGAAGATGATGAGGAGGTGGATGAGCCTGGGTTGGCTGTGAGGAAGCGGCCTGCTGCAAAGGCGCCGGCTGAGGATGAGGGTTGCGTGATGCGTGAAAGGAAACAACCAATTCCAGCACCACCTGTGGTAGTCACGCTTCCTCCAAAGACCTCTCTGGGTGATGAGGTGGTGCCGCCTGTGGCGCCTGCTGCGGTGCTGCCTGCGGTGCCTGTGAAGCCTGTGGTGCCTGAGCAGCCCAACACGATCGAGGAGGCACCGCCTGCAGCACACGTGGTGCAATCGCAGCCCAACAAGAAGGAGTCACACTTTGACCTTCCGGAAATGCCTGCAAAGCGGTTGCGCAAAGCTGCTACGGTTGACGAATCACAAATCTCGCAATGGTGCTGTGGCATTGATTAATATCTGATTTGTTTTTATTTCTGGTGATTGGTGCTGTCATACAGCTTATCTTAGTGTTTGATCGGTGTGCCAAAATGCTGTGAGGTCTTGTGGCACTTTGCAGTATGGCTTGGGGCTCGTTGAGCAGCAGCACAGCCAGCCGCAGCCAATGCCGACTGGTGATGTTGAGTCTGAAGCCACCCTTCGGTACCTTGATCATGTCTCCAATTTGATTTTTGTTTTAAGAGATGACTATTGAGTCCGAACTCACTCTTAAGGTACCTTGATCACGTCTTCAAATTGCTGATTTGTTTTAAGATATAAGTCTGCACCTCACTGAACCCATGAATCTATATCATCATAGGTTCATCATATAGATGCTCCTCAGGGACGCCTCAGGCTGGGTGATTCTGTCTCGACAGTTCCAGCGACTACGCAAGAATTGGAGCTCCGAGCGGAAGTTGTTGCTTTGCATGCACAGTTGGATGCAATGCAGGCCTCCAAGAGTGAAGAACGTGATCACCCGCCAGTGCCTATCAAGCGCATCCCCCCATCCTTGTGCTTAGACAATGCCATCTTTCATGCAGAGCCTGAGCGTGAGCATCCAGACAACCAGCTGGGCATGTCACAGTCGACTTTCGCCCCTGCACGTGAGGAATCTCAGCCCCTTGAAAGGGCTGAAGCTGCAGAAGTGCCTGCAGAATCTGCAATGGCCAAAGTTCCTGTGGAGGCGCTGGAATCTGCAAAGGGACAGGAGACAGTGGAGGCGCCTGTGGGCGAATCTGCAAAGGAAGCGCCTGTGCAGGCGCCTGTGGAGGAATCTGCAAAGGCAACGCCTGTGGCTGAGGAGGTGGAGGAATCTACAAAGGACAACGCACCTATGGAGGTGGAGGAATCTTTGAAGGACAAAGCGCCTGTGGAGGCGCCTGTTGTGGCAGCACCTGCAGTAGTGCCTTCGTCTGTTGAGGCTGTCACAGCGCCGGCGCCGGCGGCTGTGGTGGTGCCTGAGGCCACCGCTGCAGTTGTTTTGGACCGTCCTGTACTTGTGCCTGTGGAGCCCTCTCCTGCGGATGCAAAGAAGTTTGAGCCTGAGCCCAATGCAACTTCAAAGGTCGAGGCCTCTGCTTTGGCGAAGCCCGAAGCTCCTGCTGAGGACCCCAAGGTCACAGAGTTGAAACGACAGCTTCGTGAAATGGAAGACCGCATGATCGCGCTGCAGGGTGAGAAATCCAAGGGTGCACCATCCTCATCTTCCGGAGGCCCTCCTTTGGCTGCACCACCGGTGGATCCTTCACTGTCTCTTGAGCAAACCTTGGATGGAGCACCACTTGGTGATGATGACTTGGATGCAGAACTCAAAAATCTCATCCAGCAAACTTCCTCGGACCAGCAGGGTTCAGGTCGGGCTGATTCAGGCGATGCAAATGACCAGCCTGATCTGAGGGATTCCAAAATCACCTTCTTGTCGCACAAGAATGAAGGCATGCGCCTCAACCGCTTCATGGAGTCTAGTGAGGGGGCCAAATACCCTCACACGCAGAAGCTGTTCAATGGCACCCATGAGGAGAAGCGCCAACTTTTGCGCCGCTGGGTGGAAAACGGTGGCGACAAGAAGAATGTGAAGGATGTGGAGGCCAGCGTGGTGATGTCTAAAAGCTCGGCAACCAAGGTCAAAGGCCGCATGGAGTGCCTCTCTGTCCTGGAGATGAAGCGCCGTGGATGGCCTCGCAACAAGATCCTGGCATGTGTGCAGAAGGGTGGTGGGATCAAAGATGAGCATTGCCCTGATGATCCACTGCTGACTTCGTACTGGAGCATCACAGAGAGATCCAAGACTGACACCGAGGTCACAAAGGTTGAGGGGCAGGTCCGTGTTGGCTGTGATGCAGCTGGTGCAATCGGTGCTGTGACTTCCGCTGCTACCGTCAACGCTTTGAGGGCCCCTCCTTCCGTGGCTGGTGGGCCGTCTGAGGAACACTTCAAAGCGATCTGTAATTCACTTGGTGCCTTGGATTGATTAAGTTGTGGCATTGTGAGGCTGCATGCGTACTTTGGCTCACTCCTCCACCCTGTATAGTGACTCCCACTGTCAACTCATTTCGCGTCCTTGTCAGGTGAGGATGCTCCGCTACCAA
Organism: Durusdinium trenchii; assembly: GCA_963970005.1. Lineage (NCBI taxonomy): Eukaryota > Dinophyceae > Suessiales > Symbiodiniaceae > Durusdinium > Durusdinium trenchii. The sequence continues at coordinate 5,042 of CAXAMN010023193.1, read as the reverse complement.
CTGGACAGGCTAACGGTGGTGGCCGTGCAAACGCAAAGGCCAAAGCGGCTGTGAAGGCCAAGGCCAAGGCTGGTTCGCAGCCTTCTTCATCTAAGCCAGAAGAGCCCAAGAAACCAGAGGAGTTGAAGACTGAACTTCGTCACTTGACAAACAGGTGTATTTTTCTCTTGACTATAAACATATCGCTATTAAATCCGCGATGATTTTATATGTGCATATATCTGTTTGCAATAGACAGTTTTGCTGCAAGAGGGATGGAAACTCATTAACTGGTTGGGATTGTTTGGGGACGTTTGGGTGTCCTGTGAAAACCTTCGATCCTGTCAACCTTGTCAGTCACGCACGCTCGAGGCAATGGCCTCAAGAAGGAGATCTCGGCCACCGGCTTTTGCACGGACCTGCCAAAGGAGCATGCTTTGCGCAAAACGCTGGAAGAATACCGGACGAGGTTTGAAGAGTCCCTGGAAGAGTTTTGTGGCTGCAACATATTAAAGATTGTGTTGCGTGAAGCACGTTTCCCTCAAAGGTGCACAAAAACATTCCGGATCCCAGGTTGAAGGGCCTATCCACTATGGCTGATTTGATGGATTTCAAGGAGGAATTCAAAGAGACCGTGCCATGTTCTGATATTAAGAGTGTAAAATATGAGATGTGCATTTTGTGGATGTGTGGATGTGTTCATTGCATTTTTTGTTTCCTTCGAACTCTATTCAATCAAGGCTGATGCGATGAAGCTGGTGAAAGCGCAAGCGAAAGCATATATCGCTGAGATCAATAAGCGCTCAAAGTCTTAGGGCGAGGGCATATTTTGTGAAATTCGTGCCCGTGGAGCGAATCTGACCTCCTTAGCTTGCCATCCAAAAGATCGCAACTAGATCTCATAACTCGGAATCGGAAACTTTACTTCTAAGAATCTTTCAAACCTAATTGCTAAGACACTTCACTTCTAAACGTATCTTTCAAACAGGATTCATGAAATTTGCAAAGCCGGTGGCGAGAGGGAGCGTAGATTCCATGGGGTGGCACGATCAACGCTGCCGGTTGGTGAGATCATCAGCCCTGCTCGATGAAGTGAAAAAATGGATGTTTGCATTAAGCTGCTCTCACGCGCGCAGTGAACTCTTAGTTGTCAGTAGTCTTCAATGCTTGTCACCCCTCGCAGGTTCTTCCCGTGATCGCCTCGAAGCTGAGCGCTTGAAGGAGCTCGAGTCTTTGCGCCTTGGAGGACTTTGGGAAGGTTGGAATCAAATGGGTACGTCTGGGGTAGTGATTTTATAGTGATTATATTTTGGGGGGTCATGACCCTCCAAGAGCTTGGAACATTGGTGATGTTGCTCTGTAAGCTGCTGGTCCTGATGTATTTCCGAACAGGTCTTGTTTAAAGGAGTGGAAGTATGGGTCTCTAGATAAAATCCATGTACCTTGGAGCAAAGCAGCCACTTTCCAGGTCCCCTTCACACATCAACTCAGATGATATTAAATGTTCGAATATATAATGAAAAATAGGGCCTTCAGCTAGCTCAGGGACAGTGGCCAACTGCCCCTTCCGCAAATCCTCCACAGGCGGCTGGGTGCGATCTGCTTTGCTGAATACACCATTAACTAACCAAGAAGGACGATAAGAAACAGCAGACTATAGAATTGTGGCCCCTTAGATTCAGCATTTATCTATAGAATCCGCCTCATCTCAATTACAACACTTTATATGGAGTCGAACTTGCAAATATCACCTTATGTTCTATAAAATCCAGGTTCATCATGGTCGCTTTTTTACAAGCCCCCAACTCAACCAAGACATGTATGATTTAAACGATGTGGGGGGGTAATGTCCTGCATTTTGTAGAGGAATTTCCATCCTGTTACTAGATTTAACAGATGTGTGGGGGCAATGTCCAGCATGGAATTTCCATCCCCTTACTATATGCATTTGTGCTTTGTGCTTTCTTTCGAAGCCATTCTCGTGATAAGGTTGGCTTCGGGCGTTGGCGCTGGTGGGTCTACTGCTAAGCATGCCTGCCAGATTGGCGCCCTATATGGATCTGAGGTTTTTAAGATCCCCGGCTGACATACTATGTTTTCTTGGTGCATGCATGGGTCTCGACTGAACCAACTCAAGAACTTAGTTTTTGCTTGCAGCATTATTCCCAAGTGTCTGGCCATCCAAGGAGAGGTGGAGAACCAGGACTTCATGAAGCAGCGCAGCGACATGGCCTGGCACTGCCAGTGGATGTCCACTGGATGCAGCTGTCGGTTTGCACTGGCCACACTGAGCTGGGGGAGCCCATCTTGGAGGTGAGGGACTGGCCTGTTCTCCCACCTCATTTGATGGAACCTTGGAACTATATCTGTCCTGCTTTTAAGTCTTGTACTAGTTTTGGGCCTGACAACATCTGTGTTCTGGCCAAGCTGTAATACTTATAAGGTACAAGCCCTACTGGACGAAGGGCTTTTGAATCTAGTCTGCAATCTGGATGAGCTGGATGCATACTGGAACCAGCTCTTGAGGGATTTTCCACACCATCCGGCAAATGGGCATCGCGATTCGAGCTTCCCTCTTTCGATGTATGGACACTGGGTGCATACTTCAATCAAAGACTTTAAAATTGTTGTTTGTAGCTCTAATATATATATATATATACATATCTCAATACATTCAGATTCTAAATTTTGGTTTGATAGGGGGTTGCTGGCTAAGGAGATGAAGGCTCTGCGTTGAACAATTCATGGATGACATTTCATTTCCAATTCGATCTTAGCCCTGCTTTGTCCAATGCTGGAGTCTCCCGCTTTTTGATTTGCACAATACCTTCAAGCATGCATTGTGCAAACATTGGCAATCTTTCTCATCTTTATTGTGGTTACAAAGCCCAAAAAATAGACACCTATATACCTATATTTTTGAATTTGCCCACTTATGGTGGACAAGGTACATCTACAATGAAGAAGGGATCAACCTGACCTTGCAGGAAGCAGCTGGTTGGATCACAGAGTCCCTCAATCGTCTATCCACCAGTGGTGTCACGATCCGGGATCCTACGACCGGACAGGAGGCACCGTGCCTGAAATGAAAAGTGAAGTAAGTGTTTCTCAACCATGTGGACTTTCGAGATCCGAGCGAGAAGCCCCTGCCAGGTACGTACACTTTGGGGCTATGTTGTGAACTTCAAAGGTGACTGGAAGTATTTGGCATCCCTGTTCAATATGACCCGGACGGCGCAGCAAGAAGAGGTCAGTGCACCCGGCCCCCAGCCGGCCTCGCCATCACCATGATCGCACCGAGCTAGTGTGACAGAGGGTCACCTTGAAATCCTGATAGTTCAAATGTGTTTGCTTCAGTAATATCAAATACACCAAAAGTTCAAAGGGGCCTGATTGTTGCAAAAGTGTTTGTTCAAATTTGGTCCCTTCAGGTGTGCTGGAAGTGTGGGGCCACAAAGGGCAGTGTGGACCCGCAGTGGTCCTACACCAACTTGAGCCCTCATGCGCCGTGGCGCGGAGCGCATGCTCCGATCTGGGATGTTCGCCCGGCCTTTGCAAATCTGGCCACTTGGATTCAATTGTTTTTTGTGGCCAACAAAAATATTGTTTTGGAAAACGGTGTGTCAACAGACTATAAAAGAAAGAGGGGGAAAGCTTTTGGTCTTCCAATCTTGTATCAGGTGGGATTTGAGGAGGTCATGATTGGCCCTGATGTCCTTCACGTGTTCCATCTTAGAGTGGGGCGTGATCTTTTGGGGTCAGCCCTGCGGGTGCTTGTGGCAGAACGGTATTGGCCAGGTTCGAACATCGAACATCGCCTTGCATATGCCACGGCATCACTGAAGCGCTGGTGCAAACAACAGAAGCTGAGTTGCACCCTCCGGCAGCTCACAAAGCAGAACCTCAACTGGCAGTCTGTGTGCCTTGGAAGATTTGGTGTTTTCCTGGCGATATTTTGGAATTTGATGCCTGGCAATGTTCTACTGCGATGTTTGGTTTCCACATAAACTGATACGATATCAGGTACCCCGAACTTCGTTGCAAGGGTTCAGATACGCGAGTGGTGATGTCGTGGCTAGCCGATGAGCTGCAGACCCGGGCTCCAAGCAATGGAGATCTTGCGTCAGAACCTGGAAGTATTTTTGTAACTTTTGAACTTGTTGTTCTTTGCTGTTTAGTTGGCCAGCAGCTTTCCAGAGTTGTTTTCCCACTTGGCCATCCTAGTTGGTATGGCTTGCGAACAACTGGGCAGCGCATTTGCATAGCACGCCGATGTTCATGTCTGAGAAAGAGGATGGGCAGCGCATGGCAGTGGGCCAGATGATGGTGCATTTGTACATTAAGCTGGCCAGATCAGCGCTCGATGGTGGGAAACGGCTTTTCAGATGCCGCCCAAAACTACACCTCTTGTGGCATCTTGCGATGGATTCCCGTCCGAGTCGACTTAATCCATCCCACTTAGGGTGTTGGATGGATGAGGACGGGATCAAACGCTACATGCGTTTGAAGAAACTCGTCCATCCACGCACGGCATCCCAACGGTGCCTAGAGCGCTACAAGCTTGGATTGTTGCCCAAGCTGAGGGATGTGAAGTGAAAATGGCGAAGCTGGAGCGAGTGTGTGTGTGTGTGGGCCAGGGTTTGTTTGAAGGATTGAATGAAATATAGGTTTGTTCTTACGGTTTTTGTAGGATTTAATGGCACCCGCCACAGGCTCAAAAGGTGTGTCACACCTGTCACAGGTGAGAGCCAAAAATTAGCTTGAAATTGCGTGATCTTTCCCAAGAAGAAATGTATATATACACTTTGCAGTGGGAAAGTGTTCGGACAAGGCTATGTACACAATGAATGTGTACAAACCAATCTCTAGGAAGCCAAGCTGCCAACAACGCTCCTGAGGCTTGTCAACTCCTTCTCTGTTACCTTTTCCGACAATCTCCGATGCTTGTCGATTTCGATCGGCTTCACGGTCTTGCAGTTTTCACTTGTGGAGATACTCACGGAGTAGTCTTCATGCTGCACGAATTGTCGTCCGCAGTATCGGAATCTGCCCGACTCGGTTTT
>CAXAMN010023191.1:0-18414 GCA_963970005.1 Durusdinium trenchii | reverse complement strand
GCAGGCGCAGGACTTTGTAGACCTTGAAGTGCAGATTTCGTGGCAGGTGCAGTGCTTTGCGGGCCTTGAAGTGCCGATTTCGATTTCGTGGCAGGTGAAGGACTTTGTGGATGTTGAAGTGCAGATAGATAGATAGGAAAGAAATAAAGATAGAAAGAAAGATAGAAAGATAGATAGATCGAGAGATAGATAAATAGATATAGACAGACAAATGGATAGGTAGACAGATTTGCATTGGAATAGTGTATCCAAGACGAAGTCGCGATCGTTCAGAGGCACCGCCCTTCCCGGCAACAGGAGCTTGGGAACGGACGGCCACGCGAACGCTTCGTTGCCGTCGTCGACGAGCGCATTGCCATCCAGCTGTTTCTGCATGAACGTCAAAAGTTCTTCCGTAGTCAGAGACGACGGAGATCGCCCCCTCAGATCCAACGCGGCAGACGCCTTTTCGGCCACGGCACCTGCGGTCTCTCCCGAGTGCACCTTGGCGATCACAATGAAAAAAAAACCGAGATATTCACCAAACATGCTTTGCAAAAACACGTGCAAACACTTCTGCACGCCACAAAAACGCACATACAACGGACACTCGAGCCTGCATGGAGAACCGCCGTCTTCGAGCCGCTGAGCGTCTTCACCTTCAGCTGACTCTTGCGCACGCTCATGGTCATTACGCCCGTCTACAGAGCTTTGAACTAGCTTTGAGCGAATGCGTGGATTTCGAGCCTATAAAAACAGCGGCAGAAGTGTAGCGCTGCAGGCATCTGCGTAACCACTAGTGACTATCATATTATTCTACTGCGTCCTGTTGACATAATAAAATCATACTCTCGGCATGCACGCCTTCGTTTTTTACGGCATCTCATCTCCGTTTCAAAGCCCGAGCTTTGCCTTGCTGCGTTGAAACCCCCGGTAACATTCTATCAACAAAGGGTCCAAGTGCATGCCGGGCTGAAGCACGACGGTCGTCGCTTCCTCGCTCTGCCGCCCTTCTTCATCGAGCGCTTCTTCCAAGACGAAGTCGCGATCATTCAGAGGCACCGCCCTTCCCGGCAACAGGAGCTTGGGAATGGACGGCCACGCGAACGCTTCGTTGCCGTCGTCGACGAGTGCATTGCCATCCAGCTGTTTCTGCATGAACGTCAAAAGTTCTTCCGTAGTCAGAGACGACGGAGATCGCCCCCTCAGATCCAACGCGGCAGACGCCTTTTCGGCCACGGCACCTGCGGTCTCTCCCGAGTGCACCTTGGCGATCACAATGGAAAAACCCGAAATATTCACCGAACATGCATTGCAAAAACACGCGCAAACACTTCTGCACGCCACAAAAACGCACATACAACAGACACTCAAGCCTGGAGAACTGCCGTCTTCGAGCCGCTGAGCGTCTTCACCTTCAGCTGACTCTTGCGCACGCTCATGGTCATTACGCCCGTCTACAGAGCTTTGAAGTAGCTTTGAGCGAATGTGTGGCTGCTGTCGACGACGCAAAGAATTAGCTCATCTAAATCGAGGGAAACCGAGAAAATACAGGTGGTGGACGTTTCGTTTTCTAATCTTCAATTTGCTCGATGGTCCATCTGAAGATGATATTGCGTGTTCTGATCGATGCGCGGTGGTTCCTCTCGTATCGCTTTGGAATCTGAATATAGTAACTAGCCCGCATAAGTTCCCGGATTTCTTCCCCTCGCGGCTGCGATGCCGATGCCTCCAACCGGTACTTGCGATTCCCCGAGTAGTGCAGGCGCACGAATCCGTGTCGAAGCAGGTGGTTGCACCGGAACTCCGCAAACATGCGCCGAGCCCAAAAGTCGTCCAAGTTCTTCACCGTCAGCTCAGAGCACGGAGCCAGGATGGAGTAATTCTCGATGGGATGCGGCGCCCCGCGTTGCAGGCTCGTGAACTTGCAAGCCAGGAGGTTCGCCAGCGGATTCACGCAGGCACCCCGCGGATGCCCCACTTGGCGTCACATCTTCCTCTTCGGTGTCGGACGCGCGTACTTCTCGGGATCGAGCAACTCCAACGTCATCTGCCGCACCCGCAGCCATGCGACCGGGGCGCGATACCGTCTGGCGCGCGCCACCGCGGTGGCCTCGCTGGTCGACGCCCTTGAAGACGGTGTCATCAGTGTCAGACCCACGGTGCGAGCCCACGCTGCCGGCAACAGCTTCTTCGCCATCGATCGGTTCAGGACCAACGGATCCCAGGCCGGGCTGTTCTCCTTCAAGAGTCGATGCATGTTGCGGCTACACCGCAACATGCCGACCTTCGTCCTTGCGTCGACGAAGCTCAGCACGCCCGCGCGCGTGTCGCATCCCAGGGGCCGATTAAACGCGGCGCTGGGCGCGGCTCTCTTTGCAGCGCTCTTTTGGTGGAAACGTGTGGAGCTGGTACGGCCGTCCTCTTTCGACAATGATTTGCAGATGTGACAATTGCCAGAGGAGGAGCAGTAGCGATTATTGCGGGAGGAGTGGCCGTTTTGCGGACGGCAATGGTAACAGGAGGAGCGGCAACCGCGGCATTGGACTCGCGAGGCCGAGGAGCGGCAACCATGGCATTATTGGACTCGCGAGGCCGAGGAGCGGCAACCGCGGCATTGGACTCGCGAGGCCAGCGACTTGGCCACTGCCTCAGCACCTGCAGCTGAGCCTCCAGTACGCTCTTCTGCATATTTGCCTGAACCAAAGCGCCCCTGCCTGCTTCTAACAGATATCTGTCCACGGCCTCCAGCTCGCGCTGCAATAGCATTTGCTCCAATGCGATCTCGCTCAAACCATCTGCACCTGACGAACCGTATCCTGCGGCACGGGTCTCCAACATCCTCTTTTGAAGGGCGGCATAGTGATTCGAAACGCGCCGCATCTTGTCGCTGTTCTTCTCGCGCGCGCCGTCAGCCTCTTTCACCAATGCGATGCAGGCATCTCGCTTTGCCTCGGCAAGCGCCTTGCGCAACACAAACATGGCGCCGAAATAGGCAGATTTGAGATGCTGTTAAATATAGGCTGCGGGCGGATGCGTGCGTGGATCCTACTTGGTGGTTCCGTTTTGGCTAGGGAACTTGTAAGTATCTTGTAAGTGGTTGGTAACTTAGTTACGAAGGGGTTACAAGTTCTGTAACTAGCACAAGTTTTTATGTTAAGATGTGGCACTTGCAAGTTAGTTAGCAAAAGTTTGAAATTTCTAAGTTCTATATCTAGATTATCAAAAATTAGTCAAAAATAAGTTATAACTAACTTAGGGAACTTAACTTTTTTGAGATATCAAAGTTCAAGTTCTTTCATTTATACAAAAACTGATTAAATCGTGTCTTTTTGCACTTTGATTCTTAAACTTGAAATCGAGTTCATGCTCTGATCGCATGTTCATCGCGCAGCTCACTGAGCCGCACGCCGTCTTGTCGTGGTCATGGCTGATTCATGATGGATGTTGCTCCTGTATAAATAGAAACATGCGGCTCATTGAGCCGCAGGTTCTGTCTCATGCAAAAATATGTATATATATTTATATATATATATACCGCGTGCCATCTTGATCATGGCTGATGATGGGTGTCGCTCTTGTTTCAAAATAGACGACAAATGAAAAGAACTGGGAGACAAATAAAAGGAGGTGGGAGACAAGCCGGCCGGGAACCCGACCACAAGCACCCAGCCTAAGAGACAAATGAAAAGAAGTGGGAGACAAATGAAAAGAAGTGGGAGACAAATAAGAGGAAGTGGGAGACAAATGAAAAGAAGTGGGAAACAAATAAGAGGAAGTGGGAGACAAGCCGGCCGGGAAGGTGCTTAGCCTGGGAGAAAAGAAGTGGGAAACAAATGAAAAGAAGTGGGAAACAAATGAAAGGAAGTGGCCTGGGAGACCAATGAAAAGAACTGGGAGACAAATGAAAGGAAGTGGGAGACAAGCCAGCCGGGAACCCGACCACAAGCACCCAGCCTGGGAGACAAGTGACAGGAACTGGGACACAAGTGAATAGAAGTGGGAGACAAATGAGAGGAAGTGGGAGAGAAGCCAGCGAGAATGCGACCACAAGCACCCACACATGAAAAGAACTGGGAGACAAATGAAAAGAAGTGGGAGACAAGCCAGCCGGGAACCCGACCACAAGCACCCAGCCTGGGAGACAAGTGACAGGAACTGGGACACAAGTGAATATTTTTGCCCAGCGCACTTCCAAAGTTGTAATTTCGAACAACTCGCCAGCAGTCCCTCGAGCACAGTGCATATGGGCTCGCAAGCTGGGAAGGCCTATCGGATCGTTCTGGAAGAACACGGCGCATGCTACTCAGTCTTGGCACTCTTGCTGGCTTTTGTGTCTCCCTCTCGAAAACGAAAAGGGGATGAATCGCCAAGTGACAAACTCCGTCGGCTGAGCAGTCCTCGGCATTGGGATGTTGCCTTAGTACCGTTCCCGGAGGACTTCGTGCCACTGCCCGCACCAACCGAAACTGGACTAGCGTGCCCAGCGCCATGGGCGTTCCCACCTAGCCTATGCGTGCTAGAACCTCGAGCAACTAAGCTCCGAGTGTTGGCCATAGCGGAAGCAGGAGACACAGTCACTGCCGACCATTTATTGCAAATGGCCTGTTTGGCGGCAGAGCACAAACCCACAGTACTGGGTATTCCGGGCCAAGTGCCTATTCCGTATCAACTAGAATGCACGGTCGTCCTTTTGCAGAGCTTGCACGCCCTCTTCCAGCTGCTGACCTCAGGCAATACAATGCAATACTGCCCCCAAGCATCTAGCTTTGCTGTTGCCCTGGGAACTGCCGCTCGGCAAGATAATGGGCACATTGTTTCAATGGCTGCCAGTCTTGCGCTGGCCCTTCGAGCTGGCAGGTCTACCTTGGCAGTAGCAGGTGTCTTTGGAGCGGGCAAGACCAGATCCCTGACCTTTCTCCTAGCCTGGCTGGCCCTCACCACACACCTCAAGATTGCAGTGGCGCACAAAGAGAATCCAGCGGGTCGGGCAATCACTAAGCTGCTCACAGCCTTTGACTTAGAGCCGGACCACCAAAGATATTTTGTTCGACCAGTAAGCAGGGAAGAGGCAGAGACCAACACAGCTTGCGCGAATTATGACCTGAGAGCAAGCGAAGCGGCATCATACATCCCTGGCTGCCACGTGGTGATCGTCACTACTGGACTGGTTTGGGACCAAAAAGGGCAAACTCACTCCACACTCAACACCCATATGAAAAATGTGGACCTGCTCATCAGCGAAGAGGCGCAGCAAGACATGGACCTCAAATCTGCCTTCGCGCCAACAGTCCCCCGACAACCCTTCTTTCGATTACTACTTGGTGACCCTAAACAGAGCCCTGGTGGAGTAGCAGATGGACAAAGAGCTCATCGCACGCTCCTACTCAAAGCTCCCATTGGGCTGCGAGCCCCCACTACTTGGTATATGCCGCATGAAATACCAGGAGTCTTTCATAAGCTCCTCCGACATGGCCGAGGCTTTGGCCTCAGCGACCTAGAAGAAACCGCCAAAGTAGCGGGCCATAGGCCCCTCGGCAGAAACTGGTTTCGCCCGGAGAAAGTCCAAGCCACATCTTCTTTCGCTTGCCAGTTAAAATCCACCTATAAAGACCTCTCCAGAGTCGACCTGGATCTACCAGAGGGACTGCTAGTGGGGCTAGGCTGTGCAGCTACCAGCCCAGACAGCCCGTTTGACTTCCGACAAGCGCAAACTGCGGCAGAGAGATCAGGAGTTGCGGGGCCACACGGCTGGAGCTTAATGCTGCCAACGAGCGCAAGAGTTGCCCAAGAAGTGTATGAGCCGTTAATAGGAATTCAATACCCCATGTTGCGCAGCCGAATCGGAGACATTTGGCAAATTGGTACCACCTCAATCCGAGAGGATCAACGGATTGCCACAGGCCTACGTTTTGTCCACTGGTGCCATAACTCGCCCAATCTGCAGGCAAGGCAAAACCCAAACAACGACCCTACGGTAAGAGTGTACCAATGCCTCGAGGACCAACTTGCTAAAGCAGGCTCTGCCACGGAAGATATCCTGGCCCTTACAACCACTCGAGAAGGGGCCACGAACCTACGCAATTATTTCTCCATTGCCGACAAGAAGGCGAATGCAGAGACTGCAGTCAAGGTGGCAGGCGCTACAGCCAAGCATTGTATCGTCATTCACGGTGTGCCAACATTCCTTAGTGGTGAAGGACGCCACTTAGATTATGATCAGGAGTGCTTCACACGAGCGAACGTGGCATACAGCCGAGCCACTGACCTCACCATTTTAGCATGTCCATTGAACATGCAAGGAATGCCTGGGGCCCTGCAAGTCTTAGCCGCCCTCCTACATGGTGTCCAAACAATATATACCTATGACAGCAACGACGAGCCTACTGTCTTCGGCGCAGTGGACCTTCGAGTCACTCAGGTTGCGCAAGCCACGTCATTCTTTCAACATGCGCTTTTGCCCCATCCAATGTGGCTCGGACCCCTGCCGGTCTGCCCCGCAGAACACCATCACGGCAAGGTTAGGCGCTTACGCCTCGTCTTAGCCACGATTGCGCACTTGACCAAAGCGGAAATCACCAGCCTCGTAGAAGGGCCCTACCTGCCGGGTGGGACAGTCTTGCATGACCTTGTTTATGGTTACGCAGCTGATGCTTCGCTTGAGCCTGAGTGGCTAGTTATCACGGATGGGCAGCGACCAGGAAGTTGGAGACTCCTCCACAACAGCTCTGGCCCAGGGCAAAGGTGTAGCGTGGGAAGCTCCCTACGCTACCAACCAACGCCAAACACACGTGAACAGCGCAGTGCGCAAGACTACACCTTTGAAGCACTGCACAGGGTGTATTTCTACGATGCATGGAGAGTGCAGCCAGTCCTTGATGCCCCTGAATCTGACCTTGTCCTTCCGCCGACACCAGGCCTTTTAGAGCATGGCTGTTACTGGCCTCGGCCAAACCAGACGCCTGAGGTCCTCTCCGTCTCCGACCGTGACCCAAGCAAAGAGGAACAATCAGTGCAAGTGGGAGAATCGCCGACCTCCCCTGCGGTCACAGATGCGAATATGGCTGAGGAAGGCGCCAACGATGTAGTGTCAATCCACAGTTCCTCCTCTGAGTCGCCCACTATACCGAGCACAGAGCACCCTGAGGAAGCCGATGAGCACATGGCAGACGATGCTGAAGCTAGCACCTCCTCAGCAGAAGAAGAGGGCGATTGCCTTAGCAATCGTCCTGCCTCTCCTGATGCATCTCCCGAGCGAGATGAAATGCTAGATGCAGAAGATGATGCAGGGAGCGTGCTGCCTCCACAGGAAGTGGACCCCCAGAGTAGCAGCCCCACATCACAATCATCGGAGTCCCCAATCAAACGAAGACCAGGGTCCAAAGCCAGTGCTGGGCGAGCTCAATCCAAGAAGTTACGAAAATCATCTGCTCCACTATCCAGGCAGTCGCTCGGTAGCATTCCTGAACATGGGCAACCACCGGCCACGCTGGCAGACCTGGCCAGTCAGAATGCTCCAAATCCGTTAGCTCCTGCCTGCAGGAATCCTACGACACCACCTGGCCGCCCTGAATCTGGGCAAGAGCGCACATCTGAGATGACTGAAATCGACATTGCCGGTGATCAAGAGAATACAGAGTGTGGAGGCACGGCCGACACTGATCTCCAATTGGAATCCGAGCAGAGAGCCATGCAAGTACTCTACGACCATCAACAGGCGGCTCGAACGGCCAGCAAAACTGCCGGGCAAAGTGTGCCGCTCCCTGCATTGCAGACTTATAGTGACCTTCCTAGGGAATGGCCGATGGCGAGACTTGCTATTTCCAGCAAGCAAATCAATCGCCTTGTCCGTACGTTTCTGTGGAGGAGGGTGACAGAACAGGCACTCCATGGCTCCTCCTTTGTGAGCATTCCAGATGAAATCAACCAGGCCTACATAGGGGATCTCATCCGTATAAGTGAAGCCTTTGCTGCTCCCCTATCCAACCTCTTTGCTTTTGTGAAGAGTGGGCATCCGGCATGTCCCTTCATCACGCACAGACAGCTTGCTCTCTACGCAAACCCCCGATTCTGGCAATATGGTCTCCTGGCCTTCATCGCTAGGTGCTGTTCCTTTGATAATCAACATAGACACCAGAGTCCAGGTCCAGGAAATGGAGAGGAAGAAAAATCACAAACGACAAATGAAAAAGATGTTGATGCCCTCACCTTTATGCGCACTGTCCTCATGTCCTTTGTTAGGGGAATGGAGTATGGGGAGCAGACATTGCCCACCAATGACCTTTTCGTCTATCTACCAGTACAAATCCTGTCGTCGTCGCCATGGAACAGCAGGGCTTCACGCCTGCGGAAGTGAAAGGGGGTTATGGATATCGGCCAAAAGAGGAAGATGCTGAGGACAATCCCCTGCTTGTGGTGGGAGTGCGCACCAAGGATATTGTTTATGACCGGTACCCCCGAATGCCGGACACGTCCTGGGCAGAAAGAGCCTATTTTAGTGGTGCCCTTGACCCGTCTCTGGGACAAGCTTTCTCGTTTCCCTCCCTTCTGCAGTTAAGGTTGCGTATCGAAGTCCCCTTGTGGCGAGACCTGACTACTGCCAAACGCCCCAATGTCGACCTGCCTGCAGAAGAAGATTCAGCCTCTGACACTACTGGGTCAGCTGAACGGTCGCCTAAGCTTGCCCTCCCCGTGCCAGTGGGGCTTGCTGAACCGCCGGAAGTTGGCACAGAAGAGGCCACGGAGGACGAGGATATGATGGCTGAACCTAACTATACCTTTGCCAAGGGATATGGACGCTTCGGCATAGGGTATATCCGATTAGCAACGGCGCTTGGCAACTTCGAGCAAGGAAGCATAGAAGCAGAAAGTGCTATTGTGGCTCAGTGGTTAACCTCTGGGCTACGTGTTGCCATGGCCCGCACAGGATGGTATCTGCTTTCTCCCCGCTTGATGTTGACCAAAGTCCCTGAGTGCGTCCTCAACGACTACTACCATAAGGGATATCCCCTCACTCCGAAAATGGCAGATCGCCCATACAATCAATATGGCGCACAAATCTATACCAAAGAACGATGGGATCAGCACCGGGAACCCCAATTTCAGGCTTCAACTCAAGGGTCACAAGCAGGCGCTTCGAGACCACATGGGACATAATCAAGAAGCCCCTGACCCGGGTAATAAAGCTCGTCGAACGGTCCCCCCGACAGAATCGGGAAGTTCCTCGTCGGCAGCGTGGTCTTCCTGGCACAGTAGGCCCTCCCCACCGCCCTCGCCCTACGGGTAGTCCTATGGCTGGTGGCAGTAAGATAGTTGACAGCGGGACTCATCCCGACCAGCAACCGTCTCCGAGTGGCTGGATCCCTAGAAGGTGGGTGGCCTCAGACCCTCCTGCTTGTAGCTTAATCGTCATAACAGGGTTCGCAAAGGTTGTGTCTTCATTGTCTCTGTACTTGGCTCAAGCAAGCATAGTAACCAAGTTCGAGCTGCCGCCTACGCGACCATGCCGAAAAAACCGTTATGAGATCAACCTCGAGTTGGTTACCATAGCAGGTACGGTATATGCAATGCAAACAGACCTCTCCCACTATGAGGATGTGGCAGAGCTTGAGGATGACATTCTCTGCTTTCTGCCGACAGTCTCTGACTTAGAGGTCTTCGGCTGTGAACTGGAGCTGCTCAACCTTCACACACAGCAACCCCTGCCAGAGGAATTTCGCACTGTGCTCCAGCAACGGCCACAGCTCCAAATTGTAGTTCGTCCCTGGTAGATGGGCACTCCGTATGGCAGTTCCAGGATGAAGGCAAGGAGAGCTACCCCAAAGCTGTTCGGGTCCCGCCCAACCCGCGGGGGGCAATTGCGGACAGAGCATTTTATGCTGCACCTTCACTCCGGCGCGTAGAAGTGGCACCAGGCATTCAACACGTCGGAGTTGCGGCTTGGCAGACGTGTCAGCAACTGCAAATTGTCAAGCTCCCACCCTCGGTCATAAGTCTGGCGGAAGGGGCTTTTCAAGGGTGCTATGTGCTGCGAGAGGTTGCCGCTCCGGGGTGTGTCCACTATGGTCCAAGAGTGTTTGCGGAGTGCTGCTCCCTTTTTTTTCCACGAGTACGGACGCCGTGTGGGCATGGTGCCCAGGTCATCGTTGAAGGAAGGGAAGAACAGACAGATGGTGGAGAAAGGAACGAAGGCCCCAAAACCAACCCAAACCAAACACCCAAGCCCGCAGGCCGAAACTCCACCATCTTGTAGTCTTCCCTCTACACTAGGTGAAACGCGTGAAACTGAGACTAGTGGCAATTAATGGGCCTGAATTCGCAAAAGAAAAGGACTGCAGCGCAAGCTGTGTTCATGGAAAGCCGCCTAGGAGGCTTCAAACGGACTTTCCTTACCAAGTGTTGGTGACCAGCGGCCACACCACAGTGTGGCAAAACAAGGTCACTTTGCAGGTCAGGTGTCTCGCAATGCTCCAGCAGTGGTTGTCATCAGGCCAACCAAATGTGCGAAGATCTAAGCAGCAATCCGTGGAAAAGACCATACTTGCAGCACAACCCGTTCAACCGGTGGCGCATACAAGACCAGTCACATGCTGCCAGACAGAATTCAAACACGGCGGCAATTCCTAGCGAGAGAAGCCTGCAGCTAAGGGTGAACCGGGCACCACCTCCCCGTGGGGAGGCAGACCCAACACCCTTCGGCACACAACGGTGCCAGAAGGGGATGCCACTTGAGTCTGTGAGGCGCTGTGTAATGGCAAAAAGTGAGAGGTGCGTGCAAGGCCCGTGTGAAACCTGTGAAACTTTGAGCTCTCCTAGCATGATCTCTGTACCTCTTTGTACAAAATTGGAAATGTCGGACATCAACAGCGGGAACTAAGGTTCCCCCTGGGCATCCTTCATTGCCACTATCTACCACCCGCCGTGTAGGAACGCAGAACTAAGGCTCTCGCTCCTATCGGCTCACTTCGCAGCGGATGGCGAGAAGAGGTCATGGTTCTACTTGGTGTCTGTGTATTTTGCTTGCCGTATATACCTGGAAATCCTCCTTTGCTAACGCTCGAAAACTGGCACGTCGCTCTTGCTTCACTCCTGCCTCTGAGGCATAGCTTCGTTGAGGCTGGGTCTAGATAGTTTTCTCGCCAAAGGTCGTTTGCGTTATAGGTCATCGAATGCTATGGTGCCGAAAAACTTGCATCTTGGGGCGACCACAACCCGTAGCACTTGACACCTACACCAGTGACCGACTACTGTGTCTGGCAGGTGGACGATTTGCAGTTGCCGACATCACCGCCACGCCGAGACCCTTCTCTATCCGACAGCCTCTGGGCACTTACTCCATGCATAACGGAGGGCAACTATGGTTAGTTACTCGTGTTGAGGAGTACTGTTTCGCAATTGCTGGCCTACTCCGGACCCGAGCTAAGGCTCGCGCCCAGACTCTAACAAAATTGATAGCAGGGCCACGACAGCTGTGGATGGAGGGATGATCCTCTATCCCAAACCAGGGGTGTAGCCCATGTCCGGGATCATATGCAGCCAGGGTGGCCATTTCATGGCCGGACAGATGGCAAAAGCATTTTCTTCCGCATAAACACCTCGCCATCTGCGTGTTCCGGGCATTTTGACTAGCCTCCGAAGGGCAGTGCAGTCCAAGAAAGCCCTACTTCCAATATACTTGAGAGCAGGCGGAATGGCAAGCTCAACAAGGGCTGCACAGCTCATAAAGGCTTTAACTCGGATTGTATGGAGAGTTGTCGGTAGGAAGACTTCCCGAAGGCTAGTGCAGTGGCCAAAAGTGAATTCCGGAATTTCTTCAATCATGGTGTTACAGAGGTCAACACTCTTAAGCAGTCGACAACTGTCACAAGCGTGCGCTCCTATGGCTACAAAGTGCTTTGGGAGAGCAAGTGTGTAGATGCCTGTAGAGCTGAGGCAGCCCGGAGCTAGCTCTCTGGTCCTGTCTTGCAGGGTTAACCCGTTCAATTCAGATCGGGGGGATGGAAACTCACTCACGGTGACCTCTGCAAGGTTGATGCACCCTTGGAAGAGGTATTGCCCGAAATTGGTTTCCCCATTGAACACGTTTACAGCTCCACCCGATGCATACACACGCTGCAAGGAACAACATTCCGAAAAGGCTTTGTAACCAAAGTCGCGACAACCCGGAGCCAAGACACTATTGAGGAGCTTGCAGTCCCGAAAGGCATTATCTGCAATGCCTACCACTGTGGCCGGCAGTTTGACAATGCGGAGTTGCCGGCAATCTTGCCACGCCTCTGCACCAATGAGCCTGATCCCTGACTCGACGCTAACGTGTCGCAAGCGTGGCACACCTGCAAAGGCCCATTCTGGGACAGTTTCTTCTGAGTTCATTGGGACATGAACAGCTAAGGGGACTTGATCAATAGGATAACCACCGAGCTGTTCTTGTTCTGGCAGGGTAACACTACAGTCCCTGAGGACAATGGTGTATTCTCTACCTTGCTGCAACTTATCCCAGATTGGGTCCTCTAGGTAGGTTTGCGTGGTGGTGTGTAAAAAGTCAATGACGCACCCAAAAACTTGGAGGTCGGTGACCGAGGCCAGATAATCCATAACCTGGTCTTCTAAATCTGTAAATCGGTCGAACTTGGCGACACTGAGAGAGACCTTAAAGGTGACACCCGAAAGCGTAGTCAACAGCAGGGGGCATTCCATGACTGGCTCCTTTTCGATGGGAGTGCTACTCATGGATGAAATGTCAAGCTCTTTTTGCGGCAGGCTATTTGTTATCATTGCGCGAGCCACTGGTGTCCAGTCTGCACATGGGCTGTTCCTACGGCCGGGGATGTTTCCTTAAGACAGATGCTAAGGCACCTACCTTGAGCCTCTCATGGCCTGGCATAATGCTAAGGGTACACATGGTTTAGCTCCTCGTCAAAAGCATCTGAATCTGGTCCTTCCGCGGGGAGCAGTTCCAGCCAATGAGGTTTTTCAAATTTGTCGCGCATAAAAAAAGCATTGTGCTCTGCCTGCACCCACTGTTCAACGTCTCCCCAATCTAGGAGGGTAAACCGTTGCAGCTGCTCGCACCCGCAGAAGGCACGGTTGCCGATGTCACTGAGTTCTGTCGGGATGACAACTTCCTGCAGCACAACACAATTAAGGAAGGCTTCTTTTCCAATCTGTATGAGGCGCGGTGGAAGCCATATGCACTGCAACGCTACACAATGGGCAAAGGTGGAAGAGAGCAGGGCTGTGATCTCTGTGCTCATGAGGTTGACTTCCACTAGACTTTTGCAATTTTCACAGGCCCTCGGCCCGATGTTGTGAAAGTCATTCGGCAAGCACAGCTGCTCAATGCCTGCTCCACAGAATGCGCCTTCAGGCAGTGCTCGTGGTTTATTCGTGCGATCCATGTCAAAGGTGATAGTTGCAAGCGTGAGGCAACTCTCGAAGGCATATCTGCCAAGCTGTGCGCCTGGTGCCAGGACGCTGCTGTCCTCTGTTTCGCGCTTGACCCCAACGCTGCCTAGGGAACAGCACTCTGCAAACACCCTTTGTCCATAGTGGACACACCCTGGTGCAGCGACCTGACGCAGCACATAGCACCCCATGAAAGTCCCTTCCGCCAGACTGACGACCGAAGTTGGAAGCTTGACAATCTGTAATTGCTGGCAACTCTGCCAGGCCGCAATTCCTATATGTTGGATGCCAGTTGCCACTTCTACGTGTCGGATTGAAGGTGCTGCGTAGAAAGCTCTGTCTGCAATTTCCCCTCTCGAATGGCCGGGACACGCACTGCTTTGGGGTAGCCTTCTTTGCCGTCGGTCTGGAAATGCCAGATGGAATGCCCTTCTACCATACAGGGACGAACTACTATTTGCAGTTGCGGCCGCTGCAGGAGCACCGTGCGGAATGCCTCTGACAGAGGTTGCTGCTCGCGAAGATCGAGCAATTCCAATTCACACCCAAATACTTCTAAGTCAGAGACTGTAGGCAGAAAGCAAAGAATGTCGTCTTCCAGCTCTGCCACATCTTCATAATGGGCGAGGTTTGCTTGCATCGTATATTCCGTGCCAGCTACGGTAACCAACTCGAGGTTAACCTCATAGCGATCTTGGGGGGGCGGCATTGCTATGTAGGTGCTTGGTTTGCTTGAGCCAAACAACTGTGGTACAGGAGGTGTGTCCTTTGCAAGGCCATAGTGGCAACTAAGCCCCAATAGAGAAGGTGACTAAGGTCACCCATCTCATGGCGGAGGTTGCGCGACACGGAGGCTGTTGTTGTGTGGGGAGACTCCTGATGAGGACTACACTACTGCCACCACCCGTAGGACCACCCTGAGGGCGAAGGCGGGGGGGGAAGCTTGCTGTGCCAGGAAGACCCTGCTGCAGTTGAGGAACTTCCCGCTTCCTTAGGGGGGTCAGTGCGGCGGGCTTTGTTACTTGGATCGGTGGTTTCCTGACTGTAGCCCATGTGATCCCTAAGTGCCTGCTTATGGCTCGCGAGTTGGAGCCTGAACGTGGGGTTCCCAGTGAGCCGCCCGCAGAGCTGATCCCATTTATCTTCGGAGTAGTGAATCGTGCCATATTGGTTGTAAGGACGATCTGCCATCTTCGGAGTGAGAGGATAGCCTTTGCAGTAGTACTCACTGAGGACAGAACTAGGGACCTTAGTCAAGCTGAAACGGGTAGATAGCATGTTCCACCCTGTGCGGGACATGGCAATTCTGAGCCCGGAGGTCAGCCATTGTGCTACCACTGCGCTTTCTGCGCCGATGTCCCCTTGCTCGAAATTGCCTAGCGCCGTTGCTAGTCTAGTGTAGCCTATGCCAAACCTTCCATACCCCTTGGCAAAGGCATAGCTGGGTTCAGCGTTCATGGCCTCGTCCTCTGTGGCTTCGTCTGCTTCGTCTGCCTGCGTTTCTGCCATTCCCACCGGCACTGGGAGAGCAAGTCGTGGCGACCGTTCTGCTGACCCGGTGTCGTCTGAGGCAGAGTCTTCTTCTGCTGGCAGATCAGCTGTGGGATTTCTGGCTGTTGCCAAATCTCTCCACCCGGGGACTTCAATGCGCATTCGCAGTTGCAACAGGGAGGGGAAAGCGAAGGCTTGTCCCAAAGACGGGTCAAGGGCTCCACTAGAGTACGCTCTTTCGGCCCAGGAAGTAGTCGGCATGCGGGGGTATCGATCATAAACACTGTCTTTGGTGCGCACTCCCACTACGATCAATGGGTTGTCTTCAGCCCCCTCTTCTTTTGGCCGATATCCAGAGCCCCCCTTCACCTCTGCTGGCTTGAAACCCTGTTGCTCCATGGCTGTGACCAGGTCAGGCAGGATCTGGACTGGTAGATAAACAAAAAGATCATTGGTAGGTAGCGTTTGTTCTCCATACTCCATCCCCCTGACGAAGGACATGATGACAGTGCGCATGAAGGTGAGGGCATCTACATCTTTTTCTTTTGTGGTCTGCGATTTTCCTTCCCCAGTTTGGGATGCTCCTGTACCCTGATCTCTGTGTTGATTGTCAAAGGAGCAGCACCTCGCAATAAAAGCTAGGAGGCCATATTGCCAGAATCGAGGGTTCGCATAGAGAGCGAGCTGCTTCTGTGTAATGAAAGGGCATGCTGGATGCCCATTTCTTACGAAAGCAAAGAGATTAGACAGAGGGGCAGCGAAGGCTTCACTGATGAGGAGAAGATCGCTGATGTAGGCCTGGTTGATCTGATCTGGAATGTCTATAAACGAGGAGCCATGGAGTGCTTGTTCAGTCACTCTCCTCCAGAGGAACGTGCGGACAAGGCGGTTGATTTGCTTGCTGGAGACAGCAAGCCTCGCCATCGGCCATTCTCTAGGCAGGTCGCTGTAGATCTGTATTGAGGGGAGCGGCACCTTTTGCCCGTGAGCTTCTCTGGTGGTTCCTGCTGCCTTTTGATAGTCGTACAAAATCTGCATGGCTCTCTGTTCGGATTCCAGCTGGAGATCAGTGGCGGCTGTGCCTCCGCGCTCTGCTTGCTCTTGATCACTGACAATATCAATTTCTGTCATGGCTTGTGGGCGCTCTTGCGCTGAGCCAGGGCAGTTAGGTGGCGTTTCTGGGTTTCTGCTAGCTGGGGTCTCCTGCCTTTGAGCGCTTCGACTGGCTAGATCATTTAGCGTGGCCGGCGGTTGCGCATGTTCTGGAACGCTGTCGAGCGGTTGCCTGGATGTTGAGGCAGGTGATTTGCGTGACTTCTTTGGTTGTGCTCGCCCAGTATGAGCCTTAGGCCCTGGTCTTCGCTTGATTGGGGACTCAGAGAAGTGCGACCCGGGGCTATCACTGGGATGGTTCTCGTTCTGTGGGGGTATCGCACTCCTTGCATCATCGCCTGCCGCCCGCATGTCCTCTTGCGCGGGACGTGCAACAGGAGAAACAGGACGATTGCTAAGGCAATCACCCGCTTCTGTGGAAGAGCTGCTGGCACTATCATTATCTTCCATGTGGGCATCATCGTCCTCTGGTTGCTCTGTGCTCGGGACAGTGGGCGACTCAGATGGGGAGCTGTGGACCAGGACGACATCTTGTGTGGCTTCCTCAGCCATTGCATCATCTGTCTCTGCAGGAGAGGATGGCATATGTCCTTCTTGAGCTTCATGTTCCTCGTTGTCTGGGTCGCGATCAGAGACAGAGAGGACATCAGGCGGCAGACTTTGCCGAGGCCAGTAGCAGCCATGCACTAAAAGGCCTGGTCGCGATGGCAGGATGAGATCAGAGCCTATGGCATCCAAGACCGGCTGCGCTCTCCATGCATCATAGAAGTACACACGGTGCAGAGCTTCGAAAGCATAATCCTGCGCACTACGCTGCTCGCGCATGCTCGGCGTCGGTTGATAGCGTAGGGAGCTTCCTACGCTGCATCGTCGCCCTGGGCCCGAGCTGTTGTGGAGGAGTCGCCCATGTCCTGGCTGCTGCCCATCTGTTATGACCAGCCACTCTGGCTCCATCGAGGCATCTGCTGCATATCCATAGACGAGGTCATGCAAGACAGTGCCACCAGGCAGGTAGGGCCCTTCGACGAGGCTGTTAATTTCCGCTTTGGTTAGATGCGTAATTGTGGCTAAGACGAGGCGTAAGCGCCTAACCTTACCGTGATGGTGTTCTACGAGACAGACCGGCAGGGGGCCACACCACATAGGGTGAGGCAGGAGCGCCTGTTGGAAGAAGGTCGTGGCCTGCTCAACTTGTGTGACTGTAAGGTCCAGGGAGCCTACGATGTTGGGCTCTTTGTTACTGTCATAGGTATGTATCGTCTGGACACCATGCAGAAGGGCTGCTAGGACTTGCAGGGCCCCAGGCATCCCTTGCATATTTAATGGACACGCCAGGATGGTAAGGTCGGTGGCTCGGCTGTACGCTACATTCGCTCGTGTGAAGCACTCCTGGTCATAGTCTAGGTTGCGTCCTTCGCCACTGAGAAAAGGTTGAATCCCCATGAATGACGATGCAATGCTTGGCCGTGGCGCCTGCTACCTTGACTGCAGTCTCTGCATTCGCCTTCTTACCGGCAATGGAGAAATAATTGCGTAGATTCGTGGCCCCTTCTCGGGTGGTTGTGAGGGCCAAGATGTCATCAGCTTCAGAGCCTGCTCTGGTAAGTTGGTCTTCGATATGCTGATACACCCGAACTGTGGGGTCATTTTTGGGATTTTGTTTTGCTTGCACATTGGGCGATGCATGGCACCAGTGGATGAATCGTAAGCCTGAGGCAATCTTGTGATCCTCTCGAATGGAGGTGGTACCTATTTGCCAGGTGTCTCCCATTCGGCTGCGCAACATGGGATACTGAATACCTATCAACGGCTCATACACTTCCTGGGCAACCCTTGCACTCGTCGGCAACATTAAACTCCAGCAGTGTGGGTTTGCGACTCCCGATCTCTCTGCCGCAGTTTGCGCCTGGCGGAAGTCGAGTGGGCTGTCTGGGCTGGTGGCTGCATATCCTAGACCTACCAAAAGTCCTTCCGGGAGGTCCAGGTCCACTCTGGAGAGATCTTTGTAGGTGGACTGGAGCTGACAGGCAAAGGGAGATGTGGCTTTGACCTTCTCCGGGCGAAACCAGCTGCTCCCCAGTGGCCTGTGACCCACTACTTTAGCCGTTTCTTCTAGGTCACCAAGGCCAAAGCCTCGACTGTGCCGGAGGAGCATGTGGCAGACCCCTGGTATTTCATGCGGCATGTACCAGGTAGTGGGGGCTCGTAGCCCAAGGGGTGCTTTGAGTAGGAGTGTGCGATGAGCTCTCTGTCCATCGGCCACTCCACCTGGGCTCTGCTTGGGGTCGCCCAGCAGCAGACGAAAGAAGGGCTGTCGGGGGACTGTTGGCGCAAATGCAGATTTGAGGTCCATATCCTGCTGTGCCTCTTCACTGATAAGTAGGTCTACATTTTCCATATGGGTGTTGAGCGTTGAATGAGTCTGCC
>CAXAMN010023190.1:0-18416 GCA_963970005.1 Durusdinium trenchii | reverse complement strand
ATCGCCTCTCACCGGAGTCCACCAATACGCGCACTCCTCAGCCCCCCGGCGTCGGTTCCGCTCTTTGTCCCGCTTGTCTTGGTGTTGGGAATCCGCCTCGGCACCGTCCACCACCGCTCCACTCGGCCGCGAAGGACCGACGGTGAACTGGGGCTTCGCACATTGAGGGCCACGGCCGCCTCGATCCGGGCGACCTGGAAGCGACAACCACGGCAGTTGGGGGGAAACACGAACAAGAACTTGAAAACCCGCGTGCAAAGTAGGTGAAACTAGGGTTGGGGCAAGGCCCTGGAACCCATGAGTCGGGGAAAGTTAGCAGTTTTTACACGAAAACTTGGTGCACAACGGCAACTGTCGACGCTGTAGTTGCCTGTAGTTGATGGAAAGGTCACGCCCCCAAACCCACCTGCATTGCGGGCCCCGCCCCGAACAGCTGAATCACCTCTTGTGGAGACCCCCGCGCTCTCTCCAGATGCCGCCGCCGCCGCCGCTTGCTCCCGCTTCTCCGGGAAGAAATAGGAGAAACAAAATGGACAAGTCCACGCGTGGGCAGACGCCTTCCCAAGGATAGAGTTGTGCATTTCTGTGACCCTCTCCGGCGGCACCGGAAGGCCCAAGGGCCTCAGTATGGTTGGGTCGTTGGCGTCCATGCGTCCGGTGGGCCATGTGGACAGCTGCGAAGTGGTTTTCTGGTTTTCAACAACTGCTGAGGACCCCGAGCGGTTTGTGAATTTTTTTGGGGGGGAAACGGCGAGTGACGTTCGGACTCCGTGCCCGAGGTCGCCAACTCTATAGTGGGCGTTCACAAGGAAGTTTTCCCGGAACAAATCGGTGAACAAATGAAGATGCAACAACCTGGCCTGCAGAACTTGGAAAGAAACGACCACAATCACTCAGGGAATGGCTTGAAGTTCTCGCTGTGCTTGCATGCAAAGCCTTCGGAGCGTCCTCTCGCCTCAGCACTGCGGGGAACTCACCTCGCAGGCGGCGGCGTGACCCTCACCCCATCTCAAAGGCTTTAAGGCGCAGGGCTCTGGAGGACGCTGCCGTATGTTTGCGATCTAACCTCAGGCTGGCGGTCCGGCCGTCACAGCCATGCGAATGTAAAAATGGCTGGATGGAAACCCCATGTTTGGGATGCCTGTTCTTCTTGGCCTTAGCCTTGGCATTGAAAATTGGAATCATTTATATATTCCCCTCGTCGCGGAAGAGCATCCACTGAAATGCCCGGAGCCCTCATGTCTTGCAAGTTCAATCATCTTAGCCACACAAACAGTTCCCGCCATGCACGCTCTGAGGCCCCCACAGCCCCGCCGAGTGGGCCTCAAGCAAATCGATGCAAATTGGAGCTACGCCTTCCAAAATGCTCCTCTCGGATCCTCTCAGTGGCCGGCCACTGTTTCAGAGCGATGCAGCCTGGCCAACGAGTGGTGGGAAACAGGTCACTCGTCTAGTTAGTTAATGATTTCCTCCTGTTTCATCGTTGCCCACCCTGCAGCACAATGAGCTACATGGCTAACGATTCACAATCATTTCCATCCATACAAATGGCTTGCAAATGGTCGGGCCACGCAACAAGCCACTCGCACCTTCTATACTATATACATGGCTAGGCTAAACCTCAGAACTGTGGCTGATGCTCAGGCGGTCGTACAAAACCATGCTGCTAAACACGGCATTCAGATTCTAACCTCCGCCAGGCCAAAGGCCCTGTGTGTTGTAAAGGGGGTAAGGGGCCATCTGGCATCCGGGGGTGCGCAGTTGTGTTCATCAGAAATAAATGTTTGTGTTCATTCCAAATCCATAACATGCCAACCCCGCGTGAAGTTGGAGGCCGGTCGCTCCACCGTCGCGAGCGCCATGGCCTGGATGAGTCGATGAGGATTGCTTGCCCGTTTGGCCGAGATCGGCACCGAAAAAGAACATAGTTTCAGAGTACGTGGCGCAAACCCAAAAATGTCCTTTAGATGGAGGCCCTGGTTCCACCACGAAACGTGGGGGTGCGGCCATCTTTCTGAAAGCACCGTATTTGGGGTGCGCAGTGCGCCTTTTCATGGGCAGGGTTGGGTGCAATCATAAGGGTGGGTTATATTAGACCTTCCATCAGCTTTGCAGGCGTCATTCATTTCTAAAATCCTTGATGAAACCTAGCGTGAACAGTGTCCGGAAACGGTCAACTACTAGGTCAACTACTAGCTGCACTGGACCTAGGTGCGTGCCCCAGGGCTTGCCAGCAAAGCCGCATGACATGTCTTGGAACAAATGTAGGGAAAAAATCATGCTGACGCGACATGCGGTAGACTGAGGAACAGTTGTGAGAAAAACGTCCATCACCTCATTGTGCCCCACGCCGCTTCCAAAGTTCAATCCCACACATGGTTTGTTGCGCGCAAGCCCCGCCTGAGTCCACAAATCATCCCACTAGGCGGGCCATGCGTCTATGACTAATTCTTCCTCATTTTGCCCTTGAGGTGCAAAATTTGTAACGGATGAATGCCGGTCACATCCTGGAAAACAACACAATTTGGCTGAGCCGTTGGTGCAATCAATCTTCACTTTGGATAGACAATTGCAGGACCTCACCCGACACTAACGTGGCCGGGGAAAGTGCAAAACACCTTAGCATCCCAACCTTCACACCCCGACCCTGCTACCATAGAAAGATGTGTCAGAACACATACCAGACTGGATGCCAAACACAATTTTCAGAACATTGTGTCAATGCACATGTCGGCAGCATTTGTCAGGATAGCGCTGTCGCCTATTGCCAAAATTTCTTGCAGCAAACGCTGTGGGACCAGCCTTTTCAGCCGTGTGTGTCATTGTGCAAATGTATCTACAAGTATCTACAAACATATATCACAGACACACACAGACACACATGGGTTGGGTTGAAAAGGGGGGAAGGAAAGGCCTGCCACCGGGCGACGGGGGATGCGTGACGAAAGGGCAAGTAAGTTAAATGGTTAAAAACTCAACCAGTGTTTTGGGATCAACCCCTCAACATTGCACAAAAACTGTTTCATTGACCCATCGCTCTTTTCTGCTTTCGGGCGCTCGCAGTGCGTTCATCCAAAGCATCTCTTGCACAAGGAAAGCCTCCTTGGGCTTTGCATCCTTGAGCAATCAGGGTTTTTGTGGATCTTTGGATCTTGACCGCCCACAGGGATATAAAAGAAGCTGCTCTGCTGTGACAATGTTGGACTGCGACAGTGGCGGCAGCTCAGTACTTGATTTTTTGGTTTCTCCAAGACTTCCGTTTCAGCACCTTCTTGAACTTGTACAGCTGGTCCGTGTGTACCGAATTGGGTGGCAACCTTGACAGGCCACCACAACTTGCACATCCTTTGGCAGCAAAGTGTAGCTAGAGATCCCAGCATCATGCCAGGCACGCACATACACAACAGAAGGACGGCATCTTCCAGCATGTTTGTCTCCAAAACTTCCAAGTACCGTTTACTGGCAAAACTATTGGAACTGCGGGCCACAGAATGGCAGCAAGTTGGACACAAAATAATGACATACTTCAAAGCCAACTTGGCAAAAAGATATCTATATTACAGTAATGCGTCATCAATTTTCACGCCCCTCTTCTGAACTGCCGAAAGTGAATTAAGAGACTGGCTTAGCCTCAATGACCAACTGGTTAATGATCTCAGAGTTAGGTTCTGACCTCGGCGCCCAAAGAGACAACACATCACTATCACCACCCGCAAAGGTAGGAGAAGAACTGGCACGTGCACACAGCAAACAAAGCAACCTTCGCTCCACTGAGTCAAACAATTTTTTCCAGGCCCTGACAAGTGTCAAGGGTAGATCCCCATTAGCGCCCCGCACATTACCTGCTTCTGGAACTTGTAACCAGTTCAAGCATTGTAAATTGAAACTGTCGCGACAAGATCTCAGTCTGTCAACCTGGCCCTGGAGCTGGTGGCCACCATGGCCGTCTCAAAAAAACAAACAAACAAAACAAAGGTGACAGACAGACTTCCCACCTTAAAGACATGTATCACGCTGTTGCTGAAAGGCAGCGCCGCCAAGGTTTAGACTGAAAACGTTTCTCTCCTACTCTTGAGACTCATTGGCGCCGTTGGCCTTTGCTGAAGTCTCCGCCACTGGACCTCCGCCTGGCAAGCCATTGCGACCGTGCAGGCAACTGCAATTTTTCAAAAGCAAAAGAACAGAACTCTAGAAACACATGGCTTTGCTCAGTACAAATCAGACCGCATCAAGACCAGTACGCCTTGAGGTGGTGCAACAGCTCCTCCACCCGCGGCCGCTGCAGCTGCTGCAGTGAGCTTGGAATTGTCCTCATCGATCGCTTTCAACAGCTCTTCCAATTGTGGAGACGTTCTCCCTTGATCCCGTGCTTCCATCTGCAAAGCGCGCAATGTCTTGATCCCCACCTCATCGCCATTGCTGCCAATGCACACGAACGACATCTTGTAGCCATAGTGGTCTGAGTCTTTGCCCACTCTCTCTCCAACCAACACACCCGCCGGCGTGTAAAGAAGATCTCCTGAAGAAACGTCACTTCTGACACATACAGCACACTGATCACGACCTGCAACCTACTTGGAACAAGTGCAAACAGATTGACCCTCAGGCATCAACCACTGCGCTCCTGCGTCCAAAGACCCCTTTTGCACACTGCCTGGCTGAGCGTCCACGAGCTCCAACAAGTCTTCATCAGACAAATAGCAAGCAAACCCAACAGCTGAGCCATACGTGACCTTATCTCTGTCTTCTTCCTTCCGACGATTGTTGCGATCATGGAGAAAACTCATCACCTGCTCCGTTTTCAAGATCACAACCTCACCTAAGCCAGCAAAAAGGACGACGCCAAACCAATGCATTGAAGACAGATGAGATTTGAAAACCAGGAACAAGAACTCAAAAAAGGCTTTCCACATTCGTTCATGAGTCAGCAAATCTGAAAGGACAGCGATGCAAGGCAAACAACGACACATCAAAAGCAGGCGAGCGACGCCATCCTTTGTTGGAGAGGCGAATGCTTGCGCAACCAGACACTTCGTACTGGATGTTCCGGTGCTGCGCAATGCTGCCATAGCAAGAGGCAGGAGGCACACCGCTGGGTACCAAAACATGGCGGGAAGGCAAAATCTCTGCAGCACGGTTGCTCAGGATCTCCCCACCTTCCTTGGACAAGGCGGCTTGGCACTTGCCTGTGGTGAAGCGGAGGTCACTTTTTTGAAACTTCTCTTCAAAGGATGACATCTCTGCCTCCAACTTGTTCATCTGCTCCGGTGTCGCACCATCCCCTACAAAGATGGTTGGCAAGGATTTTGCCCTGACAATGAAAGGGTCACTGACATTGTGCTCCTGCGGCAAAGGACTTGTGTACTCTGCAATCGCCACTGCGTCTTTGAAATCAAAGACTTGGTACATCGCAGAAACCTTTTTACCAGCTGCCTTGGGCTTTGCCTTCGCCTTGCCGGCAGACTTTTTCTTAGAGCCTCCTCTGGCAAGGTCCAACGCCTTTCGCAAGTCAGTTGAAGAAGTTCTGCACGCTGACATCAATTCATCCCAATGGGCAGCCGCAGCTTTCACCACCCTCCACGTTTCATCCAACTGTTCTTGAGATTGAACCCCTTGCATTTGAGCAATCCAAATTCCGCTGGCTCCCAAGGTGTGGAGCTTGTGGTAGTTGTGGCAAGGGCCTGCCTGCCTCAGTTGCCAAAATCTCCCAACAATCTAAAAACATATGTTCTTACACCCCACTCTCTCAACAAAACAAAAAACATACGCCCCAACTGAACAGCTGGCAAAGGTGCACCAGGCTGCGTTCCTGGGATTCCTGGGCGGAAGTGCTTCCGCTAACTACAGACTTGTTGTCAGCCACCGCCTCCTGCAACCTTGTCACATAGGCCTCGAACTCGTCAGGTGATCCTGAATGGATGATGTTCAAAGCTTCAAGTCTGGTGTGCAAGATCTTCATCTCTGTGGCAAACGGTGGCTCTGATGCTGGGCAGGCGGCTCTTGCTAGACCCAAGACTTCTTTCATAGAATTCCTGAGTGTGACCATCGCAGATTTCTTCTTGTCAAGAAAGCTTCCTAGTTGCCTTTTGGCTCGAGCACTCTGAGCCACAGCGTCAAACCACTTCTCTTCTTTGTCCTTCTCTTCCGCATTCTCCTGCTCAGCAACTTCTGCCTGGCCCTCATCATCTTGGCCATCTGTGGCCTGGTCAGAACCCTTTGGCCTTCGCTTCATCAAATCTGAAACTTTGCCAACTGTCAGCACAGGCACCTCGCCATCGCCACCACAGCTTTGTCCGGCTGCCACTTTCACCCGGTCAAACTTGATTCCATTCTTGTCCGCGTCCATGGCCTTGTCCGTCACAAGCAAATCCACCTTGTTCTGCACTTGTTCCATCGACATTTTGTTCAGCTTCTGCTGCTGCTCAATCTCACGTTCTTCTGCTGCTGCTCAATCTCACGCTGGCTGGCAACATCGTCGTAGTCTACGATGTCTGTTGTGTAGTGGATCGGCAATTTCATGTCTTTCCCTTCACCCTCAGCCACGAGGTAAGGGTCATCCTTGTACTCCTGCCATTTCCGTTCAGCCTGAGACTTCGTCAAATTTCCCCCCTGAGGGGTCTGGGCAAATTCAATGAACGCATCTTCCGTCATCAACCGCCTGCGGGCTTCACGCCGCACACCACTGGCACTCAAGACACGAACCTTGTAAGTTGTCATGTTGAATTTCACACGACGGCGTTCTTTCTCAGCCTTGAGCTTCTCTTTGTTGTAGGCAACGACCAGGGAGTCGAGCTGCTGGTCATTGAGGGATCTGAACCATTCCAGCTCCTTTGCTGCCTTGGCCTGGTTCTCAAGGTTCTTGAGGTCTTTGCTGCACCCTTTACAATTTCCGTGACCCTGAAAAAACTCTGACACTGGTCTTCCCTTCTTGCACCGTTTGCACTTTTTGGTCTTCTCCTCCACAGGGTCATTCTCTTCCTTCTTAGTCTTCTGCCGTTTTCCTTGGCCATTTGAAGAGGCACCGCTGTTGCCTTGCCGCGCCAGCAAATGTGGACACAACAACCGGATCTCACCTAAAGAAACAAACAAACACACAAAACACTGCACAATTCAACGCAAAGCACGCTTGGTTCTGGCCTTTGTGCGCCCCCGATCGTTTCCCTCCTTGTCTCCACCGTTTGCGTCCTTCCCATGGTCAGAAGAGAGGGGCTTACTGCTGCCCAGCCCGCCGCTGAAAAAGTCATCACACTCTGACATCATCATGGTCGCTCAGCAGGCAGACTGAATGAACTACAATCCCACAAATGTCTGCTAAACAAACACGCACATTCAGACAATGCACATTGCGCCGGATCACACAATGAAGCAACAGTGGCTCTTCTTCCCTAGCTGCTAGCTCTTGACTGCGCACAGAACTGAAGGCAAACAAAACATCAACATGTGGCACAAACAGTTTTCATAGATGCGCTGCAGTGCACGTGCTGTCAGAGGAACCTGCAGGTTCTCACAACAAGTGAGGACACGCAATGAATTTCTAAGCATCCATCCCCACCTATAGATCCTCCTCAGAAGGAAGTTCCACCACCATTGATGTTGAGCTGAGCAAGAAAGCCAGCACATGCCCAACACAGCCAATATGCATTCCATTCCCGGCCATCGACCGAAGCTGGGGCAGAGGATCTCGCCACAAGTCAGGCTGCTCTGGATCAATCAGCATCTCTTGGAATGGGCCTTGCTCGCGCGCAATACCACTGGCTGGCAAGATTTTTGCTGAAGCAAACCTGTAAAAGAAAGACACCTAAAAGCATTGCTGTATCATCAGCTGGGATGCACACATATGGGGATAGCTGTGAATCGAAGACAGGGAACCCTTGGACTTGCAATAGTTCTGGGCCAGTCATCAAGCGCTGGTGCTTCATGCTGAACAAGTGCGAGTTTCTGATCAAAGCTGGGATCAAAGTGGAACATGGGCTTCTGGCACATGATTGGGTAGTGTTCATCACAAAGAACGGCTTCTCAGCCCGATCCACTTTGGCATGCTGTCGACACTTCCTCAAAAAGATGCCCAAAAAGAAGAAACCAATGCTTTCTCTTTCATTTATCAAAACTGGGGCTCCGTTTTGGGGGCCATGGGATTCATAGTTTTGGGGCAAAGGGATCTATATACATCGTCCTATGTCCTATGTGAGAAGCAGCGTCGTTAAAATGAGAATCCCTTCGCCCCCAAAACGGAGCCCCAAACCTTAGAAAGTTTGCACTCAGCTGTACTAGTACCAAACTTGACCCAAACATTTCTCAATACAGACCACTCAGCCCAATTATATATTTCCCAGTGTCTCTTCCCATGCTCGAACTCTTTCACGGGATTCCTTTGAAAGCAGCGACTTGGTGGTCCAACTTGACCCATCTGCTTGAAGCTCTGGTAAGTGCTTGCTCTTGGCCCATTCTGCATGAAAGCGTGCGACATACTCAGGCGGCGCATTGAAGTACACTTCTCCACACAGAGACAGCGGCCGACTGAACAAGGTGAAGAACAGTGAAGCGGGGTCTCCTCGCTGCACTTGCCTGTGCCAAGACAGAACACCTTTCCGCAAAAGAATCATGTAAAGCCGCTTTCTTGTGGCTGGAAAGCCAAACATTTCAGGACTGATGGACAATGGAAGAAGGGTATACCAATCCTTCGTCAGCTCACCCAGCATGTCTGTATCGAAGCCCTCAACACACTCTCCAAGGATGAAATCAGGCTTGTGGTTGACCAGCTGGTCAGCCAAACAACTCAAAAACGTTTCCGCTGATTCACCAAGCCATCCAAGCTGGTTGCCAAGGTTTGACCAATCAACACAAGTAAAGCCCGCTGTGTTTCCTCTTAGAACACCTGACCTGTTCTGCGAGGTGCCTGTCAAGCACGCCTTGTTGTGACACAGGCAAAAGGCCGTTGGACTGATTGCTGCTCGCATGAAGTCTGGCCAAACATGCCGCACAAAGTCCACACCTAGGCGCTTGATAGCCATAGCCGCAGGTACTTTATTGGAATGGACCTGGTATGTGTACCTTTTCAAGTACGCTTGTCGCACTGCACGCATGTTCTGAATAACCTCATCTGGCACGACTGCTCGCAAGTCACTGAAGATACCTTACAAGCATGACGCAGCAAGACCCAAATCCTTCAGCTAAAAATGGCTAGAGGAACCCCCTGACCCCGCCCCCACCCCCTGAAATGTTTGTAGGGCTATTTCCGCACAATACCAAAAGGTAGACTGAAACTAGAAAGAGACACATTGCATATGGGAACAGTTGAAAAAGAAACAAATGACGGCGAAGCACATTCAGCTTTTGATGGACCATCCACGTGATTCGCGAGGATTCTCTGGCAATGCTTTGAGTACTCTGTCGCGCTGTGCACCTTCAAGGTCCCTGTTTCACAGCCATAGCGGCCCAAAGCCTGCTGAAGAAAGCCAAGCGCAGTCTCTGGTGAACCCACTCCAGAATATGAAGTCGTAATCTCAATGCCTGATGAAAACTTCTCCTCTAGGATATCTAGCATATCCACATTCGCAAGGCGGGTCAACACCACTCCAGGCCAATGCAGCAACTCTTGATAGTTTACTGGCCCCGGGTCGCTCACAACCAGTGAGCGCACAAAATCAAGCCAGTCAATGAAATCATCCTCCGACTCACCATCAGACCGCGGCCTCTTAGACATATTGTTTTGCAAAGATCACCAAAACCGTTGTCGTGTTGTCATGACCCATAGACTCAAATGCTTTCATTACAGCTTGGAACGTTTCATCAACACCATAAATGCTTGAGCAAGCCACAACAAACAATGCTTTGAGCAAAGCAGACAATGGAAAAATGAATTTCAGCTGAACCCAAACCTACTGTTTCCAAAAGGTTTGACAGCTTCCTCAAAACAAGCGTCCGGTGTGAATGCTTTCAAAGCAAGCTCTCTAGGCAAACCTTTCTGTGTACTTAGCGCTGCCAGGCTCAGAACCCAGCCGCTCCAAATCCTGCGCGCACCACCCAGGCCTCCAGAATGTGAGAAGCAAGGCAGTTTCAATATATTTTTTAAGAAAAGTAATCTTTGTTAGCAATTTTATCGCTTTTTTTGCATTTTGAAAATAGTTTTGGTTGGGTTGGTCCAAAACTTGAACTGCTTGAGTGATTTTTATTTGATGTATGTTTGAACTACCTCAGACCCATACGCTTGCTGGCTGTACAGCACCACACATTGGTTGAGAACCAATCTCCTAGGCGCCTGTCCCATTAACACTTAGCAGATTACTAGGACCTTACTCGCGATCCTTTATGTTTAATAAGCACTAGTTACTCGTGGTTACTCGCGGTTAGTTACTCGCACCTTACTCGCCCCCCTATATATATAATAAACATATCTTACTCGCGGTTACTCGCGGTCTTCTCCAACCACATTTCTATATCGGCCCACCAAATTCCTCTCCAAAACCTTCACCCGCCCGGCCTCTGTGAACTCCAGAAGCTTTTTGCTCAGCCGGAACTGAGCCTAGCGCGCAGATTTCCCATAGTTTTCTACAGAACCCTGCAAAACCCACCAAAGGTGTATAGATTCTTTTACAATCTTGCGAAATCGATTCAATCTCAAAACAAATGCCAAAGGTTTTTCAAAAACCGCTTACTTGTTCAAAAAACGCTGAGAGACACCTGTTTGGAATGAATACAGGTCTGCGCAGGATTTGGGTTCCTGCTGGGAGCTCTCCTGAGCCGCAGGCCACACAGTGTAAAGGGGCCACAGACACATGGCAACCTGAGAGATTGGAGTAAAGGCCAGGAAGCCAAGTATTGGGCTGACTTCAACGTAGCAAAGAAGGTTTCCTCCGCCTAGTCACACACTCCATAGCAAACCCATGACTCTATTGTCTGGTCATGTTTAAACAAAAGTCAACTTCCATGTCACTCTGAGAGCACAACGCGCAAACAGCCAAAAGCTGCTTCTCACAGGCAACTCCTACAAGGTATGGATAATAACTTGAAATTTATAGTAAACAATAACAGGAAACACATGTTCTGGTTTTCGTTGGCACTTACTGCAGTCCTTCAATCTGAACTGCTGCCACTTGCAGATTCGCTAGAGTCGGATGATGAAGTAGTCGATGAAGAGGAAGAGGAAGAGGATGACAGCTTTGCTTCGGAAGTATCTTTCTTCTCACTCTCCAGTTTGGAATCTACCCCTTTGCAACTCTTCTTTGGCTTGGGTTTTGGCTTTGGCCTCGATGGCTTTGACTTTTTGGCTGAGCTGCCAGCGCCTACATCAACATCTTCAACAACTTCAAGGGGAACTTCCATCGCCTCGGATTTTGCAAGAAGAACTTCAGATGGCGGAGTTTCTTGAGCACGAGGATTCCATTCTGAGTGCTGCCAACTCGACTCAAACAATGGCCCTGATACCAACCAGTGCTGAATCATCCGTAGACAATGCTCCCTTGCGGACTCACTGTCTGCACTCACGTTCAACGCTTTGGTGCATTTTGTTCTCGGCCCCTTGCGGTGATAAGGGCACGTGCCCTGCCACGCCCCAAATTTGCATTCTCTAGTAGGCTTCCGCCACGTAATGCGGAATTTCTGAGGACCTGCGCCCCAAGCTTGAATTGTCTCAGGTTGTTGGACTCGGGCCACTGGCACTTTGCTATCACTGTGCGCAACTGAAGAAGAAGATGCTTGGGCAGCTGAAGAACCATGAGCTGCGCCATCCACTTCTGCACCCACCTCCCCATCTTCCGGCGCACAGGAAGGTGTGTAGGACAACGGCTCCCCCATGTCTTCGCTTTTGTTCACTCGCGCGATCATCTCAGCAAGGTCGCTGTCACTCTCACCGGAAGCCCACTCACCCGCTGCATCCTCTGAGGGCGCTTTGTTCTGCTTCCTGCGGCGTTTTGCTGGAGGCAACTGACTTGCAACCCCCACATCATCAATCTGCCACTCAAAGCCACCATCCATCAAGAACAGCTGGTCTGCATCTTTCAACGCAGGTGCGCCCACCTCTTTTTTTTCACTCTGCTCAGACAACAATGCCAAGGCCCCTGCAACATCACCCTGCAGCAGTTTGTTGTAATACAAAGCCTTCTGCCCATGGCGCAGTTCTGGCACATTCACCAACAGCTTTTCAGCAGAAGTCAAGCACATCAAATACTCCTTGCACACAACATTGGAGCAAGTGTAAAAAACCTTTGGCCCACCCAGCCTGTAAGGATCCATGTTTTTCAAGCAGCGAGCTTTCTGCCACACCCACCCCATTCCATGGAGTTCCTTGAGCAATGTACAGGCTGTCTTATCATCCTCCAGCTGCGCATCAACCACCAAACCTGGCCCGTCCAAAACATGCACAATCTCAAGTCGCTTCACTGCTTCTTTTGTCAACTGCCAGCCCCCTTGATGTTGTTGGATGAAACCTTCCAAGGTCAAATCTCTCACCAAATGGTCAGCCTCGGGAGCCCCTTGTACTATCCCTGTTTGCCCTTCCAGCGTTTGCTTATCAAAGAACTCCTTGATAAGCTTTCTGGATTCAGACGAACAGAAATGAGGCAACATGTAAACACACTCGTGTTTGCTGTTCCATTGGTAAATCTGGGACATCTCCTTTTGGTCAAGCTTCTCCAAAGAAATCACATGCACTGCCCCTCTTCCAGATTCAACACTGCCCTGTGGCTGCACATGTACCAAAATTTGATCCGCGTCAGCATGTGGGCCCACTCTCCATCTTCAGAATGCAACGTTACAGCTACTTCTCTTTCCTGCAAGTGCCTCAGGTTTGATTTCACAACCTTGAGGTTTCCTGGTCGCCGGCTCAAGACCTTGAAAACAATCTTCTCGGAAAGGCCAATGCCCCGAGGCTCAGCTGCTGACTGTTGGGTCACACCCAAATGGTGCCTTAGCCACAACGTTGGGATCGAAAGGTGTAAACAAAGATTTCACCTAGACCTAGATCTGATGTGAGCGAGGGTAAACGGAAACTTAGGAACAAAAGACAATCACAATAATCGCCCCCAGTCAAAGCACGCAAGAGGTTGCAAGACCTTTGAGTCCGTAGCCACTGAAGCTGGCAAGGAATAGTACTCTCCTGGTCGAAGAAACTCTACCATATGATCTGCCTGCGCTTTCTGCAAAACGTTCTGAAACGACACAGAGGAAATCGGCTCAGAGAAAGCTCTCTTTTGAGCAGCCTTGATTTGGTTTTGCCGCCGGTCATGCAATTTGCGAGTCTCTTTATGCTGCACAAACATGCTGGAAGTGTCTGCAGAATACAGCATCAAATTGCAAAGCTTCTTTGTCCCAACCTGCTGAGACCGTGGCTTGCTGGTGAGCTGCAGCCATTCCGGGTGCTCTTGCAAACGGAAAGTCGCAACAAAACGGCGGGAATTTCGCATTGATTGAAACGCTGTGCAGAGTTGCGCTTTGCCCTCGCTTGTTTGGAAAAGAGCATCGATCTCAGACAACCGCATGGCACAAGATATGTACGCACAGCTAATTCTGCGATATCCAGCATGTCTGTGAATGATAGAATGAGCTGCTTCTATCACTCTCTCAACTACTGGAATGAAAGTCAACTTCGCAATCTCTTGATGCAACACTGGCAAGTCAGACAAACGCGCTGAGTCAGCAAGCCTGTCCACCAAAGGTCTAAACTGGCCATTTGGGTCAAGGATCTTCCATGTAATCGGATGATGTTTTTTTTGTCCAAGGGCAACTTCTGAAATTCTGTCACTGCAGATTGAGCGATCCTCTTGTGATCACAGTCTGGCAAGGCTAGTCCAGCACCCAAGGCAAAGTCTGCCAATGACCGAGCTTGATCCCCAGACTCATGTTGATGTAATCGACTCCAAGATTGAAATCGTTAAAGATCTTCTCCCTGGCATCCTGGCGTCAAGATCAATTGTTGTTTTTGGAAGACTAGCTAGTTATGAGGAACTGTAAACTAATGCACCAAATCACTTTTTAACACCGCATGCTTCCCAAACTTGCACGCAAACACCCCTAAACATCTACAGACATCTATCATCTATTTTGGCTATCCCAAACTCTGCTCCTCACTCAAACCAGCGCAAGCAATTATGGCT
This sequence comes from Durusdinium trenchii, assembly GCA_963970005.1. Taxonomy (NCBI): domain Eukaryota; class Dinophyceae; order Suessiales; family Symbiodiniaceae; genus Durusdinium; species Durusdinium trenchii. The sequence goes on along the minus strand of CAXAMN010023190.1, from coordinate 4,326 downwards.
TCTGCCCTCGCAGCTTCTGCAGCCTTGGCCACTGCCTCAAACAGCTTACCAGCAGCCAGCTCTGGAGCCCTTTTCCCTTTCAATGGACATTCAAATTTGCTTCCATCACACCCACTGTGCTGCAAGCTCAATGATTGCCGAGCGTTCTCAAGGATTTCCAGTTGGCCAGCATGCTTTGTTGCCCCCCCAAGCCATTCATGGCATCGACAGCCACTGCCCCAAGCACTCGCAAAGTGACCTACATAATGCAACTGGCTGATCATTTGTCCGTAAGACCACCACTTCCGATCATGCACTGTGGCAGTGATCAAACAGCAATCCAAAACGTCATCCTGTGAATTTCCTTCCAGTTCTTCATTGCCTTGGCGAAACTTGCCCTCATCCCAAACAACGCGCAAAGCCTTCTCCAGCCGCAAAACATCAGGGAGGGTTTTGACAATTGTTCCCCACCGCCATGAAGCCACTGGGCTCACACAAGTTTCAAAGATTTTGCACAAGGGCTCATGCGCTGTACCACGAATGCACCTGGCCACTAATCTCTGCAACAAATGCCGATGGGACAGGAGATGGACAAGCGCTTTGAAGCCAGGAAGCCACTCAGGCCAGCCTGGCAATTCCTTGTCCATAGCATCTTGAAGGTTGTTTGCAATGTGGTCCAAGCCTGGAGAGATCAAGGAGCTGGGAAAAATGGCGTCTGAAACCACAGGCAGCGCATCCAATCCACAGTCTGCCTGCATGCAGTCGAGCTTTCTCATCCAACTAGGCAAATAAGCAACAGCATCACCCCCTAGAGCAGTGGGTACACCACTTTCTGTTCCCATGTCCACTGTCACGCCAATGACTTGAGAACAAACCTCTCTCAAATGTTGGAAAGATGCAGCTTCGTGTGCAAATTTTGTTGCCAAAGCTTGACATTTATGTTCCAAAGTTGTGGCTCCGGATCCCAACGCCATAGGCATTTGATGGTGCCGATGGATATTGGCCTGAAGAAAGTGTCCTGCAGAATCTCGGTCTGAAGCCACCTCACAAACTGCATCGATGTCGTCTGTTTCAAAGGCCTGGGCAATATTGTCCGTAGACTGGTAAAGGATCTGGTATTGCTTCATGCACTCCATCAGCCCCTGTTCAGGGATCACATCAATGATGCTCAGCAGTAGATCGTAGCCAGCTTGCGGCGATGAGTCTGTGAACAAGTAAATATATCCTGGCGTTTGCGAGTCACTTCAAATGTGCACAAACCAATATCTTCAAACGTTAACACATGTTCTTTGACCGCAGTCCTGGACGCTCGATCATCACCCGCCGGAATAGCAAAGCAAACGCCGCGTCCAAAGTCACCTGCAACAAAGCGGTGGCTTGCACTTGGCTCCTCTGCTCCTATACCGCAAAAGGTTTAAAAGATCTGCAACCCAGCCCTGCTCACATCTCTCTATTCACTATGTTAGAGTAAACTGAATAAACCCTCCAAACCTTTCGCATACCCAGAAATTGTTGAACACCAAGCCTGGTACCGACTCAATGTAGAGCTAGCAGGGGGCTCAAACATCAAGGCCTTCGCGAAGGCTTGCAACTGCTCAGGCAGGAATGCATCCACAACAGCAGTCTTGACCAAAGCTAGATGGCCACGGTTGCGGAGATGACGGTTGCGGAGATGACGGGCTGCCCGGATCGAAAAATAAAATGGGCACTGTGTGGAGAATTGCGAGGCGCGTCACCCCTTGCACAACTACCCTTTTCCAGTGTGTCTACCAAGTGCTCTAGGCTTCTCAACGCTTGCTCCAAAAAGTCCTGGCGTTGAGCAAGCTGCTGCGGATCACTCAGCCCACCTCCATGCGTGATAATGACATCCGAATGCTCACGAATTGCTTGAATCAAGAATGTCCCTAGCTTTTCTGTCAATGAATGACAGTTGGTTCTATCAACAAACTTGTATCTGACGTGCCACATGCAATTCCATTGCTCTTGAGATGGCCAGTTCATCTTGATCTGCAGCCATCTCAAACATTCAAGCGCGGAAGAACCAGCAGCCTTTTGAGCGCTCCAGGACATGTGGAGCAGCAAAGTGTTCCACTGACCCTTCTTGACCAAAGAAAGAACGGTTTGCGGCAACCATAGAACGGGGATACGAGGTCCAAGCTCTTGCACAACGCATTGCCAAACCTCTTGCTGGAGGACTGGTTTGAAAGGCCAGGTCTCCTGAGACCCATGCGGAAACCAACGGATTCCCCTAAACCTATTGTAATGTTTCTTCTGCTCCACAAAAAAAGTAAAACCTTACAAGAAAAATGTTGGTTCACTTGCTAACTTAGTATCAGAATCCATCTCCAAGCCCACTGAAGGGAAAAATATCCAATGAGCCAAATCAATGTCTTTCCCACAGCCATTGCCACGGCCACCTGTGGTCCTCACAAACACTGTAAAGGGTTCTTCCAACTCGAAGAAACGATCGATTTGCACCGTGTATGAAGCTTCCGGCCGCCCCCAATACCTCCACAACAGGTTCCCCTCCAACGTCCATGGTGTCAGGTTGCCCTCAAACACCATCTGAGGTTTGACCATCGCTAAACCCACAATTTCAGCTTGAGTGGGAGCCACAGGCTTCTCCCAAGGATTTGGTTTCTGAACCCCGCAGGAGCGTAAACGGTCTGTTAGCCATTCTGGCGCTGGCAGCGGTGTGTAGAGCCTTGATTTCAAGCTGCTCCGCCGCTTCCGCGCATTGTCATGGTGCCCAGCCAGAAGCAATGCCATGGATCAGCTTCCAATTTGGAAGCATCAGCAGTGTCAAGAAACCCTGTCACATGAAACTTTGCGTGTGTCCTGTTTCTACGTCAGGACTCCTAGCACCTATGATTATTCATTACTGACTGCGACGCTGCCACCCCTTTTCCCGATCTTACTCCTCTGCACTGACATGAACAGTGAAGTAAACAGTTACGGTTGGCAACGGCAGCTGGCACAAGAAAACACCACATCTGAGCAACTGCAAAACCAATTCCAAAAATAACATCGACTGAACGACTTCGCGAAGGCTTGGTGGGTGGTGGGCGACGATTGAAGTGTCAAGGTCTGAATTCTGGTTGCATGTATATATATATATATGTGCGTGTGTGTGTGTGCGTGAAATCTGTTTGGGCTCTAGCAGTGCCAGCAAACGTGCGCAGCTTTGCTTTCATCCCCTCCATCAGTGATGTCTTGCGTTGACCGGGGCAAAACAGTTTCAACCCTTGTCATTCAACTCTTGTCCTTCATCTTTGTCTAGTGGGTGGCTGCTGTTCTGTGGGTCTGTCTGTGGGTTTGTGAAGTGACCTTTGCCCACACACTGCCTTTTCACAAATGTTCCCAAAAAGTAACATTCTGGATAGGCTTTATAGCTCTTCCTAGGTTTCTAGAGGGTGCACAGAACTGGAGCCTTGAACGTACAAGTCAAGTGGGTTTACCCCCTTGAATGGTTTGTTCAGCTGCGTAAAGTCAAACAGGTTTCTGAAACCACAGCGTTTGTTTCTTTGTTTTTCTATTCTTGCAGAGTTGCAGCACGCGCAACTCCTGCCCTGGAAGTACAAGCTGTGGCCCCCAGATGTCCTTGTTTGTTCTACAGATGGGCTGTGTGCTATTTGTTGCTTTGGGGTTTCCACCACCATCCAACAACTACATTTTCCAAAATTGCTGCGTCTGGATCAGGCCAAAAGCAGCCAAGAAATACAAATACAAACACAAGAAACACCCTAGTTCCTACAAAGTTGTTGGGTCATTGCAGGTTGCCCTGCTTTGGGAACTCACACTCCTAGCAGTTCTTTTTCACCACAGCCACAAAGCCCAATGCAACTTGCAACTGTCTGCAGCACATGTCACGTTACAAAGCTGATCGGCTGTGTGCGCGTGAGACTCAGTGAGTCTGTGAAACAATGTATAATGTAGCCTCTGGAGCTGTAAGCAGGCGCCCTGAACATTTGAGCATGCAACCGAATATTACCGTGCTACATACTGGCCCAGGCCCAGGCATACAGACACACAGAGCTGCCCTGCCACGCCAATCCAATTTGATTCCATGAGCCTTTGCCTTTGTCAGACTTGTCAACCGCTATTTTGATTTGATTCTTACAATCTGCCAGAGGCAAGCTTTCCTTTACTTTTTTTGGGCGTGCTTTGGCTGAATTTGACAATTCTTGGTTTCTTATCGTTGGCTGAACCTTCAAACAACGTTCAGGACACAATCATCATACTGACATGGCCAGATGCAAAGGTCAAGGAGGCAAGCCGAAATCTAGCGTCCATGATGGTGAGCAACGGATATAGTCCAGAACAAGCCCTTCTAGGTAAGTCACGCAA
>CAXAMN010023189.1:0-18416 GCA_963970005.1 Durusdinium trenchii | reverse complement strand
TTTTTTTGCATTTTTTTTGCCAAACCAAACCACATTTCACTGCTTAATGTGTGCGGCATACTGCTTGGAGGCTTGCTTCCTGTTGCTGTTGGCAAAGAATGCTCGAGGCAGTTGTTCTGGGTTTGGTGGGGAGACGACGGCGTGAGCTGCAGCTCTGAGTGCAGAGGTGTATTCCATCACGGAACGCAAATTCTAAAAACAAAAAATCCCAATGACCGACATCACAATGTTGTTTGAATGGTATCTGATTGTGCATCGTACATAGAATGCAAATACAGATGCAAATACAGCATCGCCAGGGCAGTTCCAGTTCGAGATCCCCGCCGAGATGTTGCAAGGGATGATGGGAGGCCCTTTGCTCCGTTTCGCACTTGCCCCGACAAAGGACATTCCTTTTGCATCAAGGACTTTGCGACTCAGCGCCAACTGAACCGGGAATTGGTTTCAATCACAATTGCACCGCCAGCGAAACCAGAGTGCAGGTATTGCAGCTTTTCAGCCCTCGCTTTCAGAGCACTCAACACTCTCCAAATTGGTTTCAGTTTTTTCATGCCTGGAACCTTTTTTGGGCTGTCAACTTGAACTTGGAACAGGTGGTATGATGGGCGGTGGTGGACGCAAAGGAGCTGAGTGGCCCAAAACCGAGAACTCTGAAATCTCAGTTTGGGGACCCAGCTGGCCGATCCTTGGCGACCCAGATGGCTCGTAAGGAAGGTATAAGGTAGACAGAATTTCCACTGGTGGGATGGAACATGGCTTGGAGTGGCAGGAACCATCTCCAATTGGTGGGTGGATCCTGCAGATCGAAGTGTTCCTGGGATGGCTAGACCAATGCCTTCTACTTACGGGTGCTTGGGTCGTTGTGAGTCATTGGCCATTGGTCTTAAGAATGCCGCAGATCGTTTCAATCTTGCCAAGCAAGCACCATCCTTTGTTCAAATTTGGTTTAGGCACTGCGGTCGGGTCCTCCGTATCTTCACACCTACTTCTGAGCTTCGTTTGAGGCCGAGTTTGAGCCTGCGCCTCAGGGCCTGAAACTTCGGTTCGATGGCTGAAACGCCGAAACGCTCCAGCTGGATGTGCGACGATTCTTTGAGGTGGCTGGTGAACACCGAGTGGGCCGCTTGGGCAAAAGGTGGCACACCAAAACGGGGTTTGAACGGGCAAAGGGGAGGGGCAGCTTGCAGATCTCATGTGTACCGGAAAGCTGACCAGTGAGTGCAGGGAGTGGAGAGGATGTCGGAATGAAGCGCAAATCAAGGTGAACTGACAAGCAATAGTCAGACTCTCCTTCATTTGACAAGATGCAACATCACATGAATGAGTGCGAAGGTGGGATCACCCAATTCAATGTGTGAATGTGAGGAAGGGAAGACCTCCAAGTACCTGCTTCTACGGGACGGCTTCGTCGAGTCTCCTTTGAAGGAGTGGCCCCCTGCGCGGAGAGATCAGAGATCTCCGAAGGAAGGAACAATAAGTCGTGCCAAGGGAATGCAGAGGTAAGAGTTTGGGCCAAAACACGTGTCATAAACTCAAGATTCTCTCTGGATGGCTAGTCAATACAATTACTCTCCCTGTTTGTCCTTGTGATGAAGTTTTTCTATGTTTTTCTCACTGTGGCGAGCAGCAGCTGATCTATTGCAGGAGTGCGAGCCTGAGGGTCATTGTCTATGGGCGGCCAACAATGGCCGTGTCCTGATTAACACGCCGAAGCTCAAGGCCCCATGCGCGACATCACCGGTTTCATTCTTGGTTAAAAATCAACGGTTTCATGCCATTGTACTGTCGAAAAAATCGATGCCAAACGCCAAACGATTCTTGGTTGAGTCCTTTGATTCAGAGACATACTTGACATTGATATCATTGATTGATCCCAGAGAAAAGCATATTTGCCATCAACAGCAACATTCTTTTGAGGGTCCTGCAAGAAAGGGAGGATATCGCTGAACCCCTAGTTTCAGAACATTTCTGAAAACGATGAATCTTCCAACTCTTCCAATCCAAGTGCACGGAACCTCACAATGGGCTCCCAAGTGCACACCGGACCAGCTTCGGACGAGTCCACGAATCGCGTGGGGCACTCTTCTAGGTGGTGAAATTCACCATTGAGGGCTTAGAGCAAGTGGATCGGAAGAAGCTGGACAACAAGGACTTTTGAAGACAAATAAGTCTTTTGGATGGATTCGAGGAGGAATGGACTTCAAGATTCTTTTCAGTGGTTTGGTTTTGAGTAAGTCAAAGGTGCATGCCACCTATGTAGCAAATTGCTCGAGCACCATGAGTTTTCACCCAGTTGTTTCTTCAACAATGATTGTGGGTCTGCATTTGCAGAAGGAGACACCCCAAGACTCCAAAGACAATTCAGATCGACCCCTTGGCCAGGTGTCATCGACCCTTTGGGCAGGGTATCTCAAAAAGTCATTCTTAAGAAAACTTATTCCTTTACAACAGCTCAAGAAGGGTGGGCTGCGAGAATCACCCGTAATAGACCATGCGAAGCTTGCACCGTAGAGTGTGCATCCAGCATTGATCCATTCATGGTCTATCTATACAAATCATCATGAGCTGATTTCATGACAAGGAGGAATCTGAACTCCAGAAGGTCTCCTTAGTGATGGAGAAGCCAAGCATCTTGGATTCAATCTATCGGCCTTTGGAGTGATGTTGAGCTTCTTTCCCCTGTTGTCATTTGGTGGTTCAAAAGAGGAACACACGGGAGTGTCCACATTAGATCGGGAAACCAAATGAGCCTCTGAAAAGCTTTGTGGGTGGGTGAACCGAAGGAGGCTGGAACAAACTGGCCATCCTCCACTATTTGTGATCATCCTTACATGGCTGGCTTATAATGTGGCCATTGGAATTGACTGAAGACTACTTGACTTGTGTCTACTGATCAATCTTCTTCCTGATCAGTGAATGCAGGTTTGGTTGATCTCAGAGTCTTTCAGTCTGCTAGGTGATTCTGTTGTTGAATTGCTGTTGGGAGAAGTAAAGAAAGAAGATGACACTTCGGACCCTAACTGCCACGCATGTCATACATTTAACGTGTTTATCAATTTATCACTATTGATGGGGTCAACAAGCCACAAACTGATTCAAGTATTTGTCCGGCCTCCCCTAAGAATCACTAGTGTGCTTTGGACAGCTCTGGATGATGCACAGCAAACACCAGCGAAGCATCCTCAATTTCTCATTCTTTTCAATGTCTTTTCTGAGGTAAGAGCACGGGAAAGAAAGGCCTGCACGAGCTGGACACCGGGTGGGTTGGCCAGCGTTTGGCTTGCAAGTCGAAGCTGCGATATATGGTCCAGCACCACAAGGCCAAGAGTCCGCCTATTCTATCATTTTCATCATATCCCATATTATCCCGTTGACATTTGCTATGCGTGCTTCGCATCGTTTGGAACTCCGGTCGACTAGTGGAAAACATCCGCCTCCTAGGGATGGCCGAGAAGGGGAAGGGACCTCATCATTTCAACACAGCTTATAACGCCTTGCAGATGGTCGCTGGCGCAGGAATTCGTTCCCAAGAGTCTGACAGTGGTCCGTCCGGGTTCACTTTTTGGTGTTTTCGAGGGTCGTGCGCCAGGCCCTTCTCTTGTGGACTTGTGGATGCACACTTCCCCACATATAGGATCATGTGAACACACCTTGGCGCTGTAGTAGTTCACGATGTCATAGGATCTGATGTCTCAGTGTCGACGGCGAGGCAAGCTTGACTTCAAGCGAGTCGCCATGGCCGACGAGCAGGAGAGCATGATCAGCTGCTTGCCACGAGAAAATCGCGCCAAAGGCGGTTCATTTTCTTCATTGTGAGTCATGTGTTTCTTGGCGGGGGACCACTATAGTTTCGTTCAGTTGTCCTTCATCAGAAACAGCCGTTTCTCGGATTGAGGCAGAGTCTGGGTTTCCAATCGAGTGCCCCGGTTTGCCCTGGTCGCTCACCTGAACCAGACTTCAATATCTCCCAACCTGAGAAGAGTCCGAGCTTCCACCGGCAGCTGCTCGGACGTCTGGCCGTTATTCCAATCTCAAAATTCATGTTCTTGTGCTGCTTCACGTGATGCGCCTCAGCTATCTGGGTGTCCAGAACTTGATAGCTAAAGCAGTGCGCCTGCAGCGTTTTTGAACTCACCAGATGAGGCGCAGACCTCTACAAGATCTTGGATGTCGCAGAAGATGCAGAGCAAAGTGCCATTAAGAGCAGCTCAGACAAGGACAAACTTGGAAGTTTTTTCGAACAGTTTTCTCCTTGTTCTCCTCAGAGCAAGCCCCATGGGATGTAAGGAAGCGGAATGAAGGCTTGAAGATCTCAAGGACTCAAGAAGTCAATGAACTCAGGATTGAAGGAGTTGAGGAATTTGAACCATCAAGGAATAAAGGATTCTAGCGTTTCAGGATTGAAGGAATTAAGGACTTCATCAATAATAGCTGAGGAATGAAGGAATTTAAGAAACTCAAGGTTCAAGGAATGGAGAAAGTTCCGGAATGAAAGAATTCAAGAATGAAGTTCCATGAAGCAATTCAAGAAGCTTTAAAGTAAAGAGTATCCCCCACATTTGGCCCAAATCGGCGGTTCATAAATACCATGCGACTATCGCACATCGCAAAGCTATTTGTGTTCATTTCGTTCAGATAGGGCTGCAACCCCCTATGCTCAAAAAGATCAAAGTGCACAACTACCTACCACGGGCTGAATTTGGACCCCCAGCCATGCGCTGTGAAAGAAGCACCTGATATTTAGTGTATGCAAAGAGTCACAAGAAACCTCGGAAGTGGATGGCATGCCAGGGGTGACTACAACCAAGAGGCTTGTCCGTTTCAAAGGCTGGATGGAGGCAGCTTCCAAAGAGAAAAACCCGGCAGACCCGATCCCCTCAGGCAAGTATCGTCGCCTCTCAGTGCAGTATCACCCAGACAAAGGCGCCGCGCGGAGGACCGTGGCGGCGCGAGGAAGGACGTGACTGCGCAGGACCATGCATGGGAAGGACATGGCATGGGCCATGAAACGAAGGACGTGACCCTGGAAGGTATGCTGGCTAGTCTGCTAATCTTTTTGATACATGGCATTTCCAGCAACAGTTGCTAGGGCTGCAAAGGTATCCTCCAAGTACAATCCACGATTCTGTAGTAGACCCAGCCCAAGACATGTGGATGGACATTTGATTTTCGGTCGGAAACACGAGATGCCATACATTCCTACCTCGTACCTATATCAGGGGAACGCAACACCACGCTCGGACTAGGCACACGCAACACAAAAGCTACATGCATCTTGGCCCGACGTCACACATGAACGCCCGTCATGACCTACATGGCGGCACGAAAGAGGGTCCCACTACTTGCCTGGAACCAAAAGATTCCTGTTCAAGATACTCCTGAAAACACACGAGCCACCTTGCACATATGCCTCTATGCCTCAGATTCGTATATTCTGCAGACGCTTCTTTAGAAGTCTTATTTCATCCATTTGACTTGTGGTGTTTCTGCGCAGGTGGGGATCCAAAAGTCTTCAACGACATCCGGGAAGCCTATGAGGTCCCGGATATCCCGGAGGGAAGCTGAGCAGAGATGGGAACAGAGCTGAAGGAACACACATGATGCTTTTACCTTCTCATGTCCATTCAGAGTGCTCTGAACTGTTCATTTGAAGCAAGAGATCAAGCAGCAAAAGGCAAAGATAACATCTGAACCGGAAGCCATGCTCGGGTGGAGGGTGGTCGTGAAAAACCCTAAGGCAACACTTGAACTGTGAGAGTCTCTTTGGGCTTCTTCAGTTTTTGGCAACTGATAACCATTCTCCAAAGTTACAGGGGTTCTAGTAATTAGAGGAAGTGCTAGCCTTCCAGACGTGTCAACATGCTTTGAATGCCATATATAAGATGTCTCTCAACATGGACAAGCCAGATAGAGACGTCCCGAATTCTGAGCTTCTGCACTTCTACGCATGTCTTCTTTTTTCTGTGCTCTTTCCAATCTCAAAGGCCGAGACCATGCATCCTTTCCCTGAGAGGTCCTGGGTGATCCTGAAAAGCGACGGCCCCTCGCCAGACGGCGGAGGGCAGCTGGCCGGGGGCGGGGAAAGCAGGGCTAGGGAGTCATTGGACCGCCCGTGGTGCCAAAGCGGAAGAACGTAGTGTGTACATGCACTGCTCTATTCACGCTGCTCGGTGGCCTATCGATTTGCGCCTGCACAGGAAAAGGCAGTTTTGCGTGGAAGGCTGGAAGGCTGTTCAAAGAGAATGCGCGGCAAACGAGCTCGTTCCGCCAACAATTGTCCGGTGCAAAGAATAACACACTCAAGGGACATCTCGTACCTGCAGCTACAAGTCAACTTTTCGCTTTTGCACACTGGAGATGCTCTGCAAGTGCTTCAGGTGATGAGAAGAAGGGTCTTTTCGATGTTGAAGCAGCTCGCTGTGGGTTTGAACACATCCGAAAAAAAAAAAAAAAAAAACTATATACATATATATATATAGTAGTATAACAGACAGTATATGCCATGTAGAATCATGTATATACATTTTGTGGGCACCCAGATCAATGCACTTTGCCAATTGCGACCCGTGACCACACACCACTGATACGGATGACAGTTGGTGGGTTCCACGTGTACACAGCGTCTTGAAGACAGAGCCATGGTGGTTCGACTGTGAGTATAGACATGTATAGACCAAGCAACGAACAGCCACTATATAGATTGCTGAAGTGGCTGGAAGTTTGCTGCTTTTTCTTTTCCACTGCCAAATTGATCCAAATTGGACCGCCTACGCATGCTGATGTAGTCTGGCGTGTGCATGGCCTTATCATGCCTTATGGGCATCAGCTGTGCAGCAAAACGTTCCCACCCTACCCATTCGTCATGGTCCCATGATAGATCGCTTCAAGGGCTGCGTGTTCGGTCGCGCCGAAACCTACACTCTCTACAACGCTGGGTTGCGAGAGCCACCCTGAGAACGCACGAGGACATGTGCCGGCGCCGCAGTCAGATCCCTGTGATCATGATGCAAGTGACGTCTTCGACCTCCCTTCTTCAACCTCCCTTCTTCAACCGGAAGAGACGACCCGTTTCCCAGTGACTTCCCCGCTGGTCAAAAGAAACACGGGGGTATTTTTTTTGTTTTCAGGAAAGTGATGTGACACATCGAGTGGCAGATGTTTGGGGCATCAGGGTCTCCTCCACATGCAAAGCAAAAGTTGTTTTTTTTTTTGATTGGCACTATAGAAATGTAGCCTGGGCAGGGGTGGCCCCATGGGTTGAGAGGAACCCTGCTTGCTGAAAAACCGAAGACACGCAGCTTCTAAGGCAATACAATCTGGGTGGCTTGACAGCGTTTGGATAAACAGTTGGAGTGAAGGATCTCACAGACTTGGACCCAATGCTACAATTAGTTCTCCAGCCCAATCTGCCGTGATCAACGGACGTTTGGGATTCGATTCTGAAGACTATAGAACATAGTTCATTCGCTGAACAGAAAGGGCGGATCTGTCTGGTTCAAAGTCTGGTAGCAGTTGGTCTGTGGAAGAACTATGCCTGGCCCAATTTTCAGTTGGTTCCCTTGGACTCTCCTTGACTTGGGATGATTCTGGGGTTTCATACTCAGGTGGGATGCAGCTGGTGAAGAACGTGGAGATAGCTTGGAAGGAGGTGGAAGGGCAAAAGGCGCAGCTAGAAGCTTGCCTGCACCAAACTGGAGATTTGGGCTGGGTCCTGAATCTGAAGTACTTGGTTTACCACTCAAGCACTTTTTGTCAAAGGCTGAAGCTGGGATTCCCAATCTGATGCCGATTCAACACCTTTTGAACACGTTCACTCCGTTCGTTTTGAGATACAGGCCCCCAGAAGATGCAAGTGGCGAATTCACGTGTCTAGAGGAAGGAGGTCTTAAGGGGCCGCTCTCCAATTCCAACGTGTTGCAGATAGAGTTTCCCGAGCTATCCTTCGTGTCTTTCGGACTTCAGGGGGCCCCAACCCCCCACGCTCCACCCACGCTCCCCCTGAGGATGCGCAGCTCAACCAGGTCCGATGTCTTGCCGCAAGCGAGAGAGTCAGCTCGTCGTCGATCACTCTGTGTATTTTTCCCGTGTAACATCAGGGGCTTCAGGGTGGGCAGAAAACGAACCAATCAGTATTTGGATCCCCCCCGTGCATTTACTCTTCGCTTGTGCTGTATAGGTGACATTATAGCTGACACGTTGTATGCAACTGATCCCTGACGCATTTGGCTCCTCTGCACAATTTTCATCCACGCTGGCTCGGTCACTTGGTGTTTTCCTAGTTTCGGATGAAAGCACTGATATCTAGAGCTATACAAAAGTTCAAAAGATTGATGGGGTAAAATTTAATCACCCAAGAAAGCTTGGTTTGGTAACTTTCAACCCATCCTGAAAGTATTTTGTTGATCGGTTAAGTCTAGAAAAGGACTTGCTGCCTTTTGGAAGGGCTCATCATATCTCATCATTTTCAGTGGCCCTCAGTGCGTGTCTACACGTCCTGGCTGTTGAGAGGGACACCGCTGTGAAAACCGCTGCCAGGTGCCAAAGAATCATCCACAGTACCAGATGCCTGGTTGGCTCAGATCGCTAGGATGGGGCGTTTTGAGGTTAAACACCAGGGTCCTAAATGGCGCAACTGGATAGCTTGGAGGCAGAAATTGTTGGCTGCATCGATATCGGTTTAGTGTATGTCTCTCTAGCTTGCTGTTACCAAGAGATCCTAAGAGTATCCTACCTTTTTCAAGAGTGCCTCGATTCATCCTGGTTGAGTGATGAAATTCGATGAATCCCTGTTGTGGAAGATTGGTGGTCTTGGATAGTCTTGGTACGTATGAGATGAGGATATCGCTTCGAGTCATGCAGAATAGGTAGGAGAATGCACAAGACCACTGGGAGAATGCAAAGACTTGGACTCCGCCGACTGAAGTTTGTCGAGGTTCGGAGATGGATCGACTAGAACAGTTTTCAAGAGCTATTCCACAGGGAGAATCACATGTCTAGCAACATGTTCTGTTCGCCAGTTGCCGGTGAATCCACCCGATCTTCAAAAACCCTGTCTCGTTCATTTTCGAGTCATTGCTTTCGGTCGCAGACACTTTTGGGTCACTGAATCACCCAAGGGACGCAAGGAACCTGCAGATCACGGTCTTGACAGGTGGAGATCACGGGCCTGAAGAGTTTCCCCTGCGGATCCAGTGACACTGAGTGGTGTGATATGGCGATTTGCAGGGAAGGAAGGAATGACCCTCAGTCCGCATGCTGGAGGTACGGATTCAGCCACCGTCATTCCTTACTGGGCACCAGTCAGATGAAAGGAGGGACCGAGGAGGATGGATTCTAGGTTGTGTGAGGATGGATGAACTAAGCCGCGCCGACGACATCATGTCCGGCCAACCTGAAATCTGAAAGCTCCACGAAATCATGCAATGGTTCCCTGAGGTCGTTCGGACCGTTGGTGCATGCAATGGTTCCCTGAGGTTCAAACAGCAGATTGAGCAGCAAAAGCGGCAGTTTGACAAGGTGCCACCCATCACAGTCGTTGTCTTGAGAACACTTTAGGAGGGGTTTGGAGGCTGGTCAAGAGTATGGAGCATTCTTTTGGTAGGTTTGAAGCTTCGATAAACGCGACGCCTACATCAGATCCTTTTTATTTTGAAGTCTGCTGGTTCGACAAGCTGTCACTTGCATGGAGTAATCTGATAGGATGAGATTGGTTTATGCCGAAACCAACGCGTAGCAGAGACACCTGTGTGACAAGCTTGCTAATTGCAACTCCCTTGATGATGAGGCAAACGTGGAGAGTAAGATCCAACAGAAGCTGCAGAGTGAGGAGTTAGAGGCTAGGGTCAAGCTTGGGAGGATGCTGGTGCTACCAACGATTGTGGATATTGTTTCTACATTTCAAGTTTTTCTTTGCCCGTGTGCTGCAAGTGCTTGACTGGCGGAACAACAAAGTTGGACCTTTTCTGATATCTCTATCCAATCGCGCCTTGAGCACTTCAATTGACAGGTCCACCCCTGGTCTGTCTAGAAGAGTTGCCGGTACATTCCAGTACCAAATAGGAAGTGCAACCGGCCTGCTCCCAACTTTTAACCATCGTGTTGCCAGAAACATGGCAAATCTACTAAAGCACCATGGCTAGTAAAATCTGCAACCTTTCCTTGCACTGTTTTTGCAGACTCACACAGCACATAATTGCAGTGCTCACAAATGTACGCTAAGCCGTAACGAGGCCCTTCAAAGCACCTGTCAAAGGATACTGAGCCAAACACCTGCGATAAGGTTGTATAACAGCTGATGGGAGGGTAGAGGACTGTGGTACATCACCATCTCAAAATATGTTCTTCCATGGCCTCCCAGGCAAACAGGATGCAATTTCCCTCCATGCCTCACCTTCAAACAGAAGCTTCTTTGCCAGGTCCTGGTGCCCATCTCAGCCTCCGAACTCTACAACGGCGTGGAGAAGAAGATCTTCGTCTTTCAAAGGCGCATGGGGTGGAAGTGAAGCAGTCGAGAGGTGGTTGAACGGGGGTCGAAGAATGGGGGTCGAACGGGGCCATGTCCTCCGTTGGTCCGTTGGTTTCTTGGATGTTTTGGCACCTTTTGACTCAGAGGCTGCAAGCTGTGGGCACCTTCCGGCTCAACAAGTCATGTTGCTACATTGGTATTAGTAGCCAGGCTTTAGAGTTGCTACTACCTAAATCCCACACTAGGCAATTGACCCCCCCACGTCCAGCAGCCGAACATGGCATGCATCTTCATCAGTTCCGCTGTTTGAGTTTCCATTTGTTGGAGGGACGTTTTTGAATATTGGAACGACTCCTGGACGGCTTGACCCCTCCAACCTTCGAGCCTCAAAGACAGCATGCCGGGAAGTATGGGCCTGCAGCCTGACTTGCCAGCAGCACAGGGAGTTCCTAGTAGAACAGGGTCGATGGCTACTGGGGAGATACTTCCTGTCCGGGACACGAGAAACTCTCGATGTCATTTGGCCTCTCCAGTGGCCCGCTTGAGTCCAGGTCGATGATTTGTAGAGGCTGCAAAGAAGACCCGACGAGGCATGGGAGAGTGATTTCTTCTTGGCGTCAAACCTTCTAACATATTCTAGTAAACCCCAAACAGTGGGAACCGGACAAAGCTGGCGTTGTGTGGGTTTAAGAAGTGGTTTGCAGTTGTTTTTCTGTTAGTGCCCGTCAAAGTCCTGAGTGTCTTGTCTTCTTTTTTGGGCTCCCTGAAATTGTACTTGTCCATGCACCTGTTTATCGTTGTCACAACCAAGCGGCCAGGGAGCTCGGTGAAGACTTTCCAACTGTGAGCCATGCCGCTTGCGTAACGTGCCGATAGAAGCAGCACCGTTCTTTCTTGACCAACCTCCATGAAGATTGACGACTTAATACATCGGCGAGGATGTGATATGCTTAACTACTCTAGTATACTTAACAACGTATCCTACATAGGAGGTTAATTATACTAGCTATACTATATAGACCTTCGTTGTGTGGGTTTGCAGGAATGTGCAGTGAGAGGGGCAACTCCCTTGGAATCGTGGATGAGAAAGTCAGCTAGCACTGGCTTGTGCACCATTTTACAATTCTATTCTTGCGCTACCCTGGCGACTAGAGGGACCCATGAAGCCGAAGGAGGTTGGACGCGCCTTTTATGGGTGGGTGGAGGAGAGCGACTTTGGAGCACTCCCTGAGCAAAGTACCACGACCATCACCTACTACCCAGATGGTGCTCTTCCGCTTGAGCAAGCCTTCAGAACACCAGATGAAGGAAGCACGTGCCAGTCTCGCAGACAGGCGGTATAGAGGATCGAAGAAGGACTGTTTTCTCTTCGTTCAGACTGCATGGCGAGACGTCTGCATGACGTCTCTTTTGTCTCAGGCACATCCGCAACTCCCAGGTCCACAAGGGGCCACCCTGGCAACCTTCTAAGGTTCATTGGGTTAAGAACATTGCGAGGTTGCGATGCTTATTCTTTTGAACATTTGAACCCGAGAGGGCCCACCACGGAATCTTGGAAAGAAACCAGGTCGGCTTGGGAAGCAGCTCCTTGAAGTACCTATCTGGCAATATCCTTATCCTTATCGAATCTTATGATGTTCGTTATGACGCCTTTCCCAGAACGTGAATTTGTGGAGAGATTACTTCTTTTGGGGCTCGAGGGAGGATTTGGACCTCAAGAATGAATCAGCTAAACAAATGTCAGAAGCTAACTCTGTCAGGCCGGAATGCCAAGATTGTGGTCGTTGCCCTCCGGAGAAGGCTGTGGATGGGGGAAGAGAAACAAAACTTGTGGTGACCTTGGCTCCAATCTTGAGACACTTCCTGTGAATTTTGACCTCCATGGGTTCTAGATGGTTCTAGTCTGTGCTGTGCCTTTTTTACAAGCGAAGACCATGGCTGACTTGCAGGCCAACCTGAAGCTGGCTAAGATAGATAGAGCATCATCATGGTCCTCGATGCACACACACAGAATCTCATCTATCAGGAGCTCAAAGATCTCACAGGTAAATATAGGTATATTTAGTTATATGCATATATGTGTATTTTAGGTTCATCAGACAACTTTGAGAACACGCTTTCTTCAAAGTCAGGCGCATCCAGCTTGAACCTTCTCCGTATCTTCATCCGAGATCTCTACCGAAACCTTCGCTGCAAACGATCGAAGGTCCAGGTGCCGAAGTATGGCATGACACCCTTCGGGCGGCAGGCCCGATCGGAGAAAAGCGCTCGGCTCTTTGGTGTTACAATCGGTTGTAAAAGCAGGACATTAATGGAGTTTGATTGTATTTCTTTGGTCACTTTGCAAGCTGTCAGACATAGATAGACCAAGACCAATGATTCACGGTCGCTACTTTCTTTTCTTTGGGAGCCATAGTCCAATGAGAGTCCATGGACATGTGCCCAGATGTTCTTTGCGAAGTTTGGAAGTGGAGTTCGGTTCCATTCGGGTAGTCGGGACGTGTGCAATGGACCATGGGAGAATGAGCATGGTTGATGGGCGACATTGTTGACATTGCCGACAAAGCATGAATGAGGGAGTTTTGGTCAGATTTGCTAGATCCGTGTTGATTCATCGCACATGTCCATGACATTTCGGTGAGCATTCCTGCTCAGATGAGGAGATTTGCACACGGCTGGCTATATTGAATTATTGGTTGGACTTGCTTCATATTAGGGCCTACTTTCTGGCTTAAGGTTGCCCATCATGACCGACCAAAAGCTGGGTGATTTCTCTGCAAGGATTTAAACATCACCCAGCAGTGCGGAGATATGTTTGAAACATGTGCCCAAGCAACAACCAGTGAAAACAGTTATTTGTTCCAGCCGAGCAGAGTTGTCACAAGACCCATCTTCAGAGCCGGACGCTGCGCACCGCCAGGTCGTCGGCATGAGGGAAAAGGAGCAGGAAAGCCGGGAACGATGCCACGAAGTGGGGGTCGAGGCACCGGGGACATGTCCGGCCACGCGCTTCATACGTATGCTTTTTTCTTTTTTCCAGGGGGGGTTGGCAGGGTAATCTGCAAGCACCCACACGATCGGAATGCCACATGATTGGAACGGCGAAAAGGCTTTGACACGATGATTTGATGTCAATGTTGTTGATACAACCAGATTGACAACTGATCTCATGAATCCTGATCTCAGGAACCCTGATTCAATAACTAGGTCCCTTTCAAGAGGAGCAAAGAAGCTACCTGATTGGGGACATGGACCTCATCTGCCATATCCTTTGCCACAGGATCGACTCTGAAATCAGGAAGCCTATGAAACAGCCTTGGAGACTCTCAGAATCCACCAGTTTTGATCCATAAATCCAAGAGTTTCCAGATTTCGAAGGTTTTGGAAAAGCCGCCATGGCCATTGCCATGACCTGCGATGCACCAGAGGGAGAGGCCTTTTTTTCCACTTTGGAGCAGCTGCTGAGCAGCTTGTGGCAGGTGGCCGTGCGTGTGGCCAAAGGTGCCAAGCAAGGCTCGTCTCTCAAGGCCTCCGAAACATGGGGGGGGGCCAGGGAACCTGGGGAGCGGCCAGGCGAAGCAGCCAGGCGAAGCAGCCAGGCTGCACAACAGGTTGGTATTTGTATGGATTGAAAGATGTTCTGTTCCGGATTCCTGAAACAAGACTCTGATTGAGAGCTGCTGCAGGGTTGGGCACCGGGTAGAGTAGCCGCTGATTCTTCCTTCAATAACACTCGTCTATGAGAATATGGTGGATGGTTTTTGTGTCATGTCACATGGTGTCAAGGGTGGATTCAGATGGATTCAGATGGATTCTCGGTGTGCTTCAACAGCGATTGAAGCTATTTTCGATTCTGAACTCACACCACCAGGCGCTCCGATCCCTCCCAACTCTTCACCCAGTGCTCCGAGAGCGCGTTCGTCAGCTCCCGCGGCAGGTGCTCCCCAACATGGGGCACCAGACACCGGGCAAGTTCCCTGGCAAGGCGCGCAGAATTGCACCGACATCCAGTTCCCGGGTGCACGCTTCGCGTGCGAAAACCGCGTTCACGTGCGAAGCGCGACTGGATGGTGCGATTGTTCGTTGCCGCGCACTCTTTCGTAGGGCGAGACTTTTTTGGATCGAGGTTGGCGCGAAACGAGCCCGCTGGGGTGTGGGTGCACTGCCACCACGAGTTTCTCCTAAGTTGCTACAGTCATGTCATGTGACTTTGAGGGCAATTTGGGCCATTTCAAGCTGCCAAGATTCGCAATCGAAGCCATCATGGTTGTGTCCACTTCTATGAAGTCTATATGACTTCTATATGACTTCTACGTATGACTTCGACTATATCCCCGAAAGCTCTTGTGGCACAGCGATTTCCTTTGGACCTCCGAAGTCAACTCGGCCAGGTGAACTTCAAGGTTCAGCGAGGCCCAAAAGAAACCGATGCGGGGTGGCATCCGGCGATGCCGCTTTTGGGTGGTGAAGGCGATGCCAGGTGAAGGGTGAAAAACAGCTGCAGAACATCTGGCAGAACGTCTGGGCTACGGGGGTCAGACTCTGTGTTGGCCATGATGCATCGCCTGCTGCGATCAGCGATCGATGAGTCTTGACATACCATCTTTGCGACGCTTGGGATTCCTTTTTTTTGGGGTCGCTGCAGTAGGATGTTTTGGCTGTCGATGAAGCAGGCGTCCCGTCCCTTTTTGAATTTCTATCCCATCTTCCAGCCCCGAGACAAGCACAAGCAAGTGGAAGATCTGAGGATTGGTGGTGGGAAAATATCTGACCGTGATTCACTGGTCATTGCCTTTCAAGTCAGATGGGTGGATCAGAATCACTCACTTCCCATGCCTGTCTCGTGAACGCAACCTTCCAGGAAGCAAAGAGGATAGCTACCGGATTGCTGAGTCGGATTTGCACACGGCGGGAAGCTCGGAAGTGCATCAAAACACTGGAAAACCAGGGCTGCAACTGGTGATGAGAGTGGGATTGACAGATGGAATAATAGACTCCCCTTTGAATTTGGATGAGTATAATTCCTGTATATGCTGGAACAATTTGTGGGATGAGCATCCTTCGAATAGGGCTTACAGGATCTTCCTGGAGTCTATATTGTAAGGAACCAGACCAGAGCCATTTGTTCGTAGAAGCACCTGAGAAGAAGTCACGAATGGACATCATACAATGGTGGGTTCATAGGCCTCACTGAATGAGTCTGATGGCAGAGTCTGGCCCACAACTGGGCATCTCACCAACAGAGTTTGTTTTTTGTGACCGTAAATAGGACCCCGTCGCCTGGGGTACCTATAGGATAGTCTATAGGGTTCTTATGGGTTCTTCAACCTCTGCTGGCATGCCTTTCGTTGTGACTGTTCTCCATGTTGAGCTGCTCAGTGAAGGGAGAAGCCCATAGCCCACAGATGCCCATGTGATCCGAGGATTGTAAGATTTGTAAGTGAATCTTCCTCTCTGTGAAGCTTGTTAAAAGATGTCTCGACATGTCCCACCCATGAGAAAGAATGCTTTCTGAAGCAGAACACATTTTAAACAAACACTTCTTGGAATTCCTTCTGGAAGTGTCGCAAAGCTTCATTCCACATTTTCTTGTAAACTGTCTTTGACTGCCTCCAGGCCAAAGAAGGGTCTCTTTTACGGGTCTGGCATGCAGAACAGCCATTTCCCAACATATCGAGGGACACCCTGTGAGACGGAAACGTCAATGTGATCTTACGGGAACGTCAATGGCCGGCGCCCAATTCCGGGCCCCAATTCCAAAGGGCCTCGCCAGCGTCTGATGGGAAAACTATCAAAGACATCATCTTTAAATAGCATTTCCCTGTGCACGCCGCACGCCGCATCAACGAAAACATTTTGTGAAGGTGTTTTTCTTGTTTCTTGTCCTGGCCTCATCACATTTGTTCAAGGAATGCATCTTCCAAAATCGAAGCTTTTTTTGGTTCCCGCGAAACACAACCTGCCGCACCTGCCAAAACGTTAGTGTTGTGTACACCCGCGGTGTTTGTTATCAGGAATCATACCGATCCACTATCGCTCACGTTCTGCCTTTGCGGATCAGGGTAATACGATGAGCAGAGAGACGATTTTTCTCCGAATGTGAGGTGCTCCACATCTCCTTAGAACAGGCCATCTTTGGCTTTTCGCACCTTGCTGCAATTGAGTGCGTTCGTTAGGGGAGCGGGCCGGGTCAATGATCTGATCAGAAAGGGGTTTAGGGTTGTCCTGGGTTGTCCCAAAACGGGCAAGCTGTGCACAACCAGTGGAAGCTGACAGGTGCAGATGTGTGCAGTGTCCACTACACTAGTATGGTCTCTTCAGTAAGAAGTTGTCTTGTCTTTGCATCCATGAAGCCCAGTCAGCTTCCTTGGCGAAAAAGGGCGCCTTTTACCCTTCGATGATGGCGCCTGATGGCCCCTAAGCCCTTCAGAAAGGCTGAGATGGATGCGGTTTGAAGCTGAACACCACATTTGCTGACAGATACCACCAAATTGCTGGTAAGGGGCGTCCTTTTACCACCTTAGCGGTAGCGTCCAAACAACACCCCTGGTGCAGTTTTTTGGATTTGTGCATTGACCCTAGTGTCACTCGAAGGGTGGTTGGCCGTTGGCCAGAACGACGGACGCCTGAAGCAATCATCAGGGATTCCCTCAACTGGGCGGGGTGGTTGATCTTTCACATACAGTTACGGTGTGTCCCACCAGTGACGGCCTGTACTAAGCATCATCATCCCTGGTAATGGGATACACCCAACAGTAGAGTGCAGCTGAGCTCAAGAGCTGCCAGGAATTCTTGCAGTTTGGCTGTTTTCTTCTGGGGCCCGCCGTTGTTTTGGGCCAACCCGGGCTGTTAGGCTGTTCATCGGCCTCAGGATCTCTTGGAGACACCTAGGTCAAGAGACTGTACCTTGAGCTGGCAGATTGGTCGGTGGGATGCTGGAGGGGCCTTTTTTACAGGGGCTTCATGTGGCCATTAGAAACAGCCACACAATCCCACATAATAATGCCATATGGGCACTCCTGCGTGGTTCTTGTTGGGAACAAACACCTGAAATGTGTCCAAATGGTTTGCTCGCTTGAGCAACATGGACGGTTTAAGGAGGTTCCTGGTTCAACCCTGTAGGTTTGCAAGACTCCCCAAGGTCCATCCCAAGCATGCATTTCGCTACCAGTACTGGCTGGTGCTTGTTCTTCTTTTCTACTCTTTGTTTTTGAATTGTTGTTTGCACTCATGGGTATATACATGTCGTGAATACATTCTTCCAACCTCTGGAGGTTGGTTGGTTTGTGTTGAAATGATGTCGTGGAGTTTGTGCTCGTGGAAGGTAGGACAGCAATCCCTTTACAGATGCACGGGTAGGCATCAAGTCGTTCGGACACCAACCAAAAAACAAACTGATGAAGGGCAAGACTGGCGACGATCGGCGAATTCACACTCTGAAATCATACCTCGACGTGTTTTGGCTTACCCTGTCTGTTCAGCTCGAATCGACCCCAGCCCCGGCTTCGACTGCGCGTCCCGCCGGCTTCTCTGCTGTCGGGTCGCCGTCTTCGACGCCAAAAGCGGCGATGGTGGAGACAGTGGAAAGCGATGCTGGTGGAGTCCAGGGAGAACGTTCAGCTCGGTGAAGTCTGGTTTGTTACTTCTGACTTGGGTATATCCCGACCAGTAACAGTCGGCAAAAGAGAACATTACTCTTTTGAGAAGGGCCTACAACCTCACCGTCATCATCCACTGGGCCCCTGGGTCGGGGATGTACACCCTTATATACCCAACAAAACTGACCTACCAACCAACTACAGGATGGTATGTGTGGTGGTACAACCGGAGCTCTCCATGCATTTTCTATGACCTACACTACCTACGACCTACACCACCTCGCCACGACTCCGGACCCTCCTCACCGAGGTGAGCATCACCCGGGAGAGGCTCGAACGACCGGATGAGGTGC
>CAXAMN010023188.1:0-18423 GCA_963970005.1 Durusdinium trenchii | reverse complement strand
GGGGGCGGGGCGCGTCCCTTGGAAGCGTGGTCTGTCCGGGCCCTGGGAGGTTGTTTCCGTTCGTGGTCACCGCCTGCAGCTTCGTTTGGCTGCCGATGCTTCTGCCCGCCCGGTCGATGCTCACGCTGAAGATTGCGTTCTCGTTCCCGGCGACATGGATGATGAGCCACGTGCCTCAAGGGATGTTGTTCTTGAGGACGCGTCCGCTGATGAGCCTCTCTCTATCGGGCAGCGGGTCCAAGGAGAAGGAGCTCGACGTGAATTCGTCATGCAGCGGCGAGGACGGCAGTTTGTCCTCCGCATCGGTGATGTTGTCGCCTATACGAAGGGACGGAAGATCTGTTCTTTCGGACGTGTGACTCAGGTCTCAGTTGAAGAAGGGCTCATTGGAGTCCACCGGTATCGTCCGGTGACTGGCTCGCTTCGCGTGAAGTGGGTCCTCGCCTTCCTGGATGAGGATGGTGAAGTTTCTGAGACTGGGACCAGGCCCTGTCTTGAACAGATTCGCTTGAAAGAAGTGGTCTCAAAGGCAGAGATCTCGAGGGATGGGACTCTCGCAGCCAGCACCAGCCGGAAGCTTGATAAAGCGGGCTACCGCTTGGTGGGCGAGGGTCCTGCGGGAATGCTCCTGGTTCAGGACATTCCGCGGACCGAACCAGTGTCGTGGGTGCAACTGTTTGCTGGCTTGGTCTACAGCGCCACAGTGGGTGCTGAGCGATGCCCCGGAGAGGCCGGAGTGTTGCGGAAGTGGCTTGTCAGTCAGCAAGCAACTAAGGTGCATTTCCTGGAGCTGTACTCGGGGCACGGTGGTTTGACTGCTGCTATCCGCCGGATGGGCTACGCGGTGGCCCCCCCTGTGGATCGTCTGCGCGCTTCATATGGGCGAAGGTGGGATCTTGGGCAGAGGGGCGACCGAGAATTGGTCGACCTGCTCATTGCTTGGCTTGAGCCCTATGCGATCCACTTGGGTCTCCCATGCGAGGGATACAGCAGGATCGGGAATGGCAGCTTAACGGCGCAGGATGAGGCCATGCTGAAACACGCCGTTGAGGTTTTGCGGAAGCAAAGGGAAGACGAGCGTGTGGGCACCTTGGAGAACCCGGTTGGGAGTGCTGTGTTCCAGGCGGCGCCATTGGTTGAAGAGATCGGCGCCCTTGATAATCCGAAGCGACCGTGGGCCGTTGTCCGGACTGATGGCTGCCAGTACGGCATGGTGTCGCGGGCGGTCAACGATGGGTCTTTAGGCCAGGCGGTCGAAAAGGGGCAGCTATGGGTGGCTAACAAAGAGCTTTCAGGGTTTTCTCTTCGGTGCAAACGACCGGACGCGCTGAGCGTCACGGATCACGCTCATCGACCGGTCAGGGGATCGGTCAAGGCGCCGTGCGAGGACGGAGACACTCATTGGGTTTCCGCCGGAGTCATGAGCAGCTTCTACCCAGTCGCTTGTTGCGACGCCTATGCTCGTGCCGTGTTTGCCGACGTCCAGTCGAAGGTTATGGAGCGGGTCTTGTGCCCAGAATGTGGCGCTTCTTCGCCCTCCACTTCGACTAGCGGGCCGGGTCTGGGTGTTCCCGACCTAGTCGCGGTCAAAGAGGACACGACGGCGTCTGAAGACCTTGTGATCCCTCCTCCGGACGTGAATACTAGTGCTGAGCTGACCGCTCGGGAGCACGAGTTGCTCGACAAAGAGATCAGTGCCCTCTCGGCGGAGATGGCGCGAAAATGGGACAAACTAGCGACGGAGGAAAAATGGGATGAGGTCAAGGCGGATTTGAGTGTGTACCGCTTGAGCGGCGAAACCGTCACTTCAGACCCTCGACGAGAGGAAGCTTATAGGAAAGCTGTGGTAGAAGGTCTGGGGTTCGGTTCCGACGCTGCGGAAAGGCGCTCGAGCCTTTCCGCAGACGACTTGGGCGCGTGTCGGGACGTGCTGTCCCGTAAGGCCGCCGCCTTCTGGTTGGAAGGGACGCCGCGCACGACTGTCCGGGGCGTGGCGCACGACTGCGTTCCTACGGGGCCTCCGGTCTCTTTGCAGCCGCATTCGCTGAAAGGGGAGAGCGCAGCGTGGGTTGATGAGCAGTTAGAGGCTGAGGTCCAGAGGGGGCAGCTCATTAGAGGCTCGTCTCCGTGGGGCAGTCCTCCTTTCCCCACCAAGGAGGCACCAACGCACAAGCGGCATCGTAAAAGACGGTTGGTGGTCGACTACAGGCGAGTAAACGCCCGGGTGCTGCGGAGCACCTACTACTGCAGGAAAGCTAGCGATGTGCTGGCGCAGTGTGCTGGGTCCATCTGGTTTTCCTTCGTGGACGCAGTGACTGGGTTTAACCAGATCCAGAACACCAGAAGGGCCATGGAAGTGTTGGCCATCGTCGCCAGATCGGGCAAGTTCCTGCCGGTCTGTTTGACCTTCGGACCTGTCAACGGCCCGGATGACTTTTGCTATGTCGTCGATCGCGCTTTCGGGCCTGGCCGCGGCAGGAAAAACCGGTACACTCGTGAATGGGTGGCCTATGTCGATGATCTCACGATCCGGACCGGCCGGGTCGTTGATGGGAGCTTTCGAACCGACGCGGAGCACGAAGAGGAAGTGCGGCGTGCGATGCGAGACGCCCCGGTCACAGTAGGACAGCCGGCTCGGGATGCCTTGGAGGCCTTGGGAGTCCAAGCCGAAGCGTTAGGGACAAAGGGGAAGCACGACCCCAAGGTTTCAGACCATAACCATCCCAGTCATCACCAGCGGCCCGAGGGTTGGGTTCGCCCTAGGGTGCGGGACCTTCTTTGGGTTTGGTCTAGGGGGGTCCCCTGGTTTTGGGTCGGTGGTTTGCTGCTCAGCGGCCTTGGAAGTGGAGAAGGCCGTTTGTTCGTGCACTGGAGCAAAGATGCTCTGGACAAACCCGGTAAGCACACAGGCGTGCGATCTGGGACTGACGCAGTCGTCATCACGACTGTAGGACGGCTCAAGGAAGGAAAGGTGGACATGCGGACAGGGGTAGACGGAGTCATCCTCACGAGCGAGGTTCCACCGCGGTGTTTTGACCGCATCTCCATGTTTGATGGCGAGACCGGCAAGGAGGGCGATCTTCTTTGGACGCGCCAGGAAGGCCTGGTGCCCATCGAGCTGCCTACTGGGGACACCGATGAGTCGTCCTCGGAAGATGAAGCTGAGGGGCGCCAGCGGTCCGGTGCTGCGCCTTCGCAGCCCGGACGCGGCGTCAAGGAAGACCCTGAGGAGCCGGCCGCGCCCGCGGCCGTTGAGTCCAGCCCTCCGGGCCGCGATCCGGCGCCTGCGGTGTCTCCCGTCAGGGATGAGGTCAGCCCGCCAGAGCAAGGTGCGGCGCCAGCCGCGTCTCCCGTCAAAAGGAGGCCAGCGGCTAAAATCCCTAAAGGGTATCATGGTGAGCCGCCGAATTTTTGGTGGGCGCACCTCCCAAAGGAGCTATGGCAGAGAGAAGGGTACTGCTTGCTGTGCAAGACGCAGAAGGGTGTCAGGGGTGGATGCCCCGTTGATGAGGATCACCTGCTCAGTGAGCAGCACATCGAGGAAATGTTTAAGATGGAGGCTCGCTATGAAGAACAGCAGCGCCAGCAGGCCAAGGCTGCGCCTCCGCAACCTGAGCGCGAGGCACCTACGCAGCCGGCCCTTCCCAAGGAGGAGGTGGCAGAGCCTTCAGCAGCTTCCTCTAGCGCAGGGCCTTCGGTGAAGTCGGAGGCAGAAGTGCAGGAAGCCAAGCAGGCCGTAGTAGCCTCTCTGACGCGGACTGGTGGTCTGTCTTCGGACCCCGGTCGCGCAGAACGGCCTGATCGTATGAAGGGCGAAATGTCCAAGGAGGAGCTGCAAGCCATCTGGAGTAAGGAAGGCCGGACTCGGACGGCGCGGCTTGTCGAGTCACTGCTGGGGGGTGCTGCCGCGGATGAGCTTCGGCACCAGGAAGGTGCCGTAGGCGGTCTCAGCCAGCTGATGGCTAAGCAGGAAGAGCGGCCAACGGAAGGAGGAGCTGCCAAGCTTGAAGGCAGTCTTCGGATGATCGCCTCAGCGACGACCACAGCTGCAGTCACCAGGAAGCGTTCAGGACTTCCTGTGGGTGACACAGAGAGTGGGCGCTATGGAGAGGCGGTGACTCGTGCACTGCCCGTAGCAGCAGAGCGCCTGGAGCTCGCTCATGAGACTCCGCGAGCAAGGATCGTCGGCGCCGCAGAGTCGGATACGCGACTCGACGCCGGGCTCCGTGCAGTTGCCCAAGGGTCCACTGACGTGAGCCGGAAGGTCTTGAAAAAACAAGCGCGGAGCAGGATGAGAGCGGAGGAGCACAGGAAGTCGCTGGCCGCAGAGGCCGCTGCAAGCAGACTCGCCAATGAGGAGCCCGATGACTCCAGGGCCAACGCTCCCCCCCGTCCGCCGGACGACGGCCTTGATGACCTTCCCTACGAGGAAGGCAGCTGGGTTTGCGGAGCCTGCAAGACGGTCAACGGACCAAAACTGGTCCGTTGCGAGGGCTGGATCAAAGGAGAGCGTTGCGGCGAGCGCTGGGAGTCTATGGCCAGGTACGCCAAGAGCGGACCTCCTCGGCGCAGAAGCCCGGACTCTAGGAGGGAGGCCAAGCGGCTTCGGACTGAGACAGTCCTCAGTCAGGTCTTGCAACGGCCTGACAGCTGGTGGTGTAGCCGCTGTTGGTCAGGGAACTTATGCTTCCGCAACAGATGCTACAAGTGCTCTGCCATCCAGGAAGAGCCGGATGAGGGGTCGTCCGACGACG
Organism: Durusdinium trenchii; assembly: GCA_963970005.1. Taxonomy (NCBI): domain Eukaryota; class Dinophyceae; order Suessiales; family Symbiodiniaceae; genus Durusdinium; species Durusdinium trenchii. Next base: position 13,669 of record CAXAMN010023188.1, on the reverse strand, counting down.
GACACCACCCGAAACCGTCACAGCAGCTGACGGAAGAGATCCAGAAGTTCTTGGCCCAATCGCAGAGACGGGTCAAGAAGAAGCGTGCTGGCACAAAGCACAAGAAGAGTCACAAGAAGCGGAAGCGAATCCGCTCAGGAGGGTCGGCGGTGAAGTCTGCGGTTCGCGGGCTTCGCGCGACCCGGTCAGCGGTGAAGTCTACGGTTCGTAGACTTCGCGCGACCAGGAAGAAGAGACTGCGGAAGAAGACCAAGCGTCAGGGGTGGGCCTTGTCAAGGAGGGCTCGGAACCGGCGAGCGCACGCCTTGAACGGCAATGGGTTCAGCTTCGGCAGCAAGGCCACTTTGGTCCTTGCCGCGTTCTTAGCGCCGGTGGTCCGCAGGGTCCAGCTCGAGATGGAAGAGATCGTGGAGACCGGGTCGGAAGCCTTCCAGGTAGTGATCGCCGAGGGCGGCGAGGAGTTGGCTTCCTTCATCGAGACGGTGTTCTCGACAGCTCGATTTGCAATCGTCGGGCTGGTGTTTTGGTGGGTCTCCAGGAAGGTCGCAAACGTGATGATGCACATGGCTCATGGAAACGCGACCCCACGCTTGGTTCAATTTGACGGAAACGTCTCCACGTGGGAAGTGAAAGGGACTCGAGGAGTTCATCGAGTCAGGATCGCAGGGAGAGCCCCAGGGTGCGCTTGCAGAGAGTTTCTGCGCACTGGCACCTGCGACCACGTGGAAGTCGCTTTGGCTGCGCACAAAAAGCTGGTTGGGCCGCAAAGTGCGGAGGCTAGCGCAGCGTCAACGGCCCTGGCCAGAGGAAAAGCCGCAGCTGAGGGGCGATCAGTAGAATCGCTTGGCCTTTCGGCTTGCTTCCAAGGCCTTGTGGAGAAGGCCAAAGGCCTACGTTCGGAAGCCCAGCCAGGGTCCAGTGGGGATCAGGGCCAACAGCTGCGAGAGCCAGAGGAAAGCCAGACGCCTGAGTTCGCCGTGCGCAAAGAGCGTGAAAATAAGTCAAGGCTGGCTTTGGAGGATGTGTCACCGTGGACCGGCGTTGCGCTTTCGCGCGGCGGTCGCGGCTCTCAAGACCGGGAGCTGAACGTGCAGCTCTTGATCAACAAGGAGTCGCAGGAGGCCATCCTCTCAGCCTTGCAAACGCTGAAGGGCGGAGAAGTCATCGCCACAGCCTATACGCTAGACCAACCAGATTTGGTAGAGGGCCTTCTAGTGTTGGGCGGATCAGCCCGGCTGGTGGTGGACAAGGGCCAGAGTCATGGAACGCGCACCAAGCTGCAATTTCAGAGTTTGCAGCAGCTGGTTCGTGGAGGAGTTCGCGTGCGCATAGTCTCTGGGTCGCACCTGGCGGCGGTGTACTCCGCCGACAACAGGGACACTTCGAGGATCGGAAAAGGTCAGCGTGGAATTCAGCATTCCAAAACCTTCGCGATCTCGAAGGATGGCCAGTTCCAGTTGATCATTGGATCTTGCAACTGGACTACGGCGTCCCGTTCCAATGCCGAAGCTGGTGTCCTCTTGACAGGAAGTTGTGGGCATGAGGTGTACCAGCAGTACACCGAGAACTTCGAGCGGCTTTGGAAGGAAGCTGTCGTCTTTGACGGGACGCGTGTGGCGGAAGAAGAGCCTCGCAGGAGGGTCTTCGGAAAGCAGAGTGCGCCGACGGAAGAGGACTGAGCCCGTCGGAGGAGCGCAAGCCAGAGCTCGAAGGGAGCCAGGGCTTGCCTTGCGGCGGAGGTTTGCGGTTCGCATCCTCTGCGCGGGCAAGGCTTGGGGATGAGATGGATCCCACGGCCGCAGAACCCATCTGAGGGGCGATTGTGAGCCTAAGTAGCCTTGCCCGTAAACATGTTTATGTGTGTGTTTCACTTGTGCATGAACTGTTTTTGGCTCAAGGGCCAATACTTTTGGCTCAAGTGAGTGGCTAGGAGTAGTGCAAGTAGCTTCTCAGCTTCACTAGGCCGTTTCACCGTCTCACCAGCGTGACTGACCCGCGACCTCGCTCGTGCGAGCAGAAACAGCTGCGCGGCGTTCGTACGCGTGCTCGCAATTGGGGGCTGTTCTGGGAAAGCTTCCATCTGTGTGTGGAGGCTGGTCGCGGTCGGTGGTTGCGGTTCGCACCACCGGCGCGCTGGTGACGAGGAACCGCGGGCGGGGCTCGTGGTTCACGGCCTTGCTGCGGGATGAGCCGAGAAGTTGCAGGAGAAGAAGAGGGCGTCACTCTGCTGGAGGCGATCCGGGATGGAAGGGTGCCTACCCCGGAAGAGATGACGTTCCCTTGGTGGCAGGCTTGGCGACGTGCCGCCGGCCGTAGGCCCACAAGGAGAAGGGACGGCAGAGGCCTGCCGACAGGTGAAGAAGTAGCCCTCTGGAGGAGCGTCATGGATGAGCTCTATGGCGAGGGCAGGGCGGCGGAACTTGACGAGGGCGATGAAGAGGAGGAGGAAGAGAGGCCGTCGGCATCGGCCTCCCCTTCTGTTGCGTCTCGCGAGGTCGCCTTGGTGAATAGCCCACGCCCGTCTTCAGTTGGCACTGGAGGAGTCAGCGTGGTGAGCCTTCGGGCCAAGTTGCAAGCGTTGTATGACCCTTCGGCAGAGGAATTCGGAGCGTACCTGACGCGTATGGGACGAATCATCTCCGCTCTCCAAGCCTTGGACGCAGCTGTTCCGCCGGGTCTGTTAGAGACAGTGACAAGAAAGGCGGAATTCATGATCGAACTGTATGGTGAGCATGGGGGTTTGGACAAAGTGAGAGCTGTGCGTTTCTTGCGAGACAAGTTCGTAGCTTACGCGCAGGATGAGACCTTAGACCCTCGAGAGAGAGACAGTTCGATCGCCGCGATCGGTGAGTTGATTGAACAATTAGGAGGGAAACCGAGTTCGAGCCCAGGAAAGGTGTATAGTACTCCATCTGGAGCGGAGGAAGCAACGGTTCCTGTGGCTCGCGGTCCCGTCAGCGGTCTTCGCGACGTTGGACGCGGCCAACGACCGGCGTCCGGTCCCGCTCCTAGTTCGGGACCGGAACAAGATGGGGATTTCTCCCTCAGGGCCAAGCTGGCAGCTCTGGAGATGGAGCTGGAGGCCATGAAACGAGAGAAAGCCGAATCAGAGGCCGGTTCAGCGTTGGGATCGGAGCAAGGCTTAGCAGCCGCCTTGGCCCAACAGAAGGCAGCGCTGGAGGCACAAACAAAGGTGCTCCAGGAAGCGTTGGGACGGGGCGGAGGCAACCAGTCTGTCACCGCGGTCAAAACAGACCTTCATTGGCCGACCTTGACAGACGAGCGCTCTGACTTCAAGGACGTCACCTTGTTCTATGAGGAGTTCGAGGATGTGTGCGCCTTAGCGAACTCCTGCCGTGGAATGAATGCCCGCGAGAAACTGCTGGCTCTCCGAGCGCGCTGCCGGGGAAGCAGGCTGAAGACCTACCAGAACCTGTACCGGTCCGCCTGGAAGTCCGGAGAGGTCCTGGAAGACCCCGAAGCAGTGTATGAGCGCATCAAATCGAAACATTTGATGTTTAGTGAAAGCCGAGAAGAGCGAGAGATCCGCGTCGATGCGGAGCATGTCGCGCTCATGAAGGGGAAGCTCACTGGTCACCAGTTCGAACCTTTGTTCGAAGCGTCGGTGGCGGAATTGGAAGCTGTGGGTCTTGGAAAGACGCAGCGAGAGCTTTTCCTCTCCTACTTGAGGAAGGTTGGGACCAGTCAGTCTCCAACGGGAGATTCGATCCGACAAGCGGCTTTGGGGACACGAAGACAAGCTCCGAGGGCCGCAGACCTGGGAGGAGGCTCATCGGGTCGTCCTCGAGTATGAGCAGCGAGAAGCGACTAACAAGGCCACCGCCAACGCCGTGTTCACGACCACCGGCGAAGCCACGCGTCTTGCTGCGGATCTCGCAAAGAAGGAGAAAGCAGAGAAGGCGAAGCGGGACAAGGCCAACAAGGAGGCGAACAAGGGAAAGGGCAGAGGCGATCAGGTGGCGATCACGTCTGGAGATCCCCGCAAGGACAAACTCTGCTGGGATTATCGTGATCACGGGAGCTGCAGAAAGGGTCGCGATTGTCCTTTCTCGCACGACAAAGAGCTGCGTAGGAAGGAGCTTGAAAAGAAAGGCAAGGGGAAAGGGTCTGACTCCTATCCGGCGAAAGGCGACGGAAAAGGAGCTAAAGGGAAAGGCAAAGGAGGGAAGGGCAAGGCTGGAGACGCTAAGAAAAAGAAGAGCGAGAAGCAGTGCCCTTACTTTGCCAAGAACGGCGCGTGCAAGAAAGGCGCTGACTGTGACATGTCGCATGTTTTGGCAACCGATGTCGGTGCTACGGGCTCGGGAGGTGGACAAGGTTCCGCTCCAAGTGGGTGGGCAGCTCCAAGCGGGAACAGCGTGCTCAATCCGTTCGCCGCGTTCTGTGTGGTGACGGGTGGTTTAGAGCAGGCTCAACCTGCGGGTGCGGACGTCGTGTTCGCGTCCGCGCCGCGGAGTTCATCCCCGGAGTTCCAAAGAAGGGACCCTTCACCGAGTTGGACGAGCTCCCAAAGGATTGGTGGCATGTCGTGCCGAATGAGCCTGGCGGTTATCAATACCGCACCGTCGTGCAAATCCTTGATAAGAAGGTTGACACGATGTTGGACGGATGCGCTGGGTCCAATCACATCACGGAAGAGCTGGTGGTCGGGATCATCAATCGGGCTGCGGAGCTAGGCTTGCGCCCGAATGACAAGAACTTTCCGATCATTCAGTTCGAAAAATGGCTGTATCCAGAGTACGTGCATGGGATTGCGAGCGGCTCACCCGTGCCGCTCAAGGGTGGCGTGGTTCTCCGCGTCCGTCTTCTTGAAGGGGACAACCCGGATCGGGCGAAGCCGGGACATGAGCTGTTCGTGAGGTGCAAGATCGCGTCAAAGGGGACTAGCGATTTCCATGGGTTGATCCTTGGGGGCCGCGCGTTGGATTGCGAAGCGCGACGTGGGCTAGGTTTTCGACCTGGGCCCATGACCCATGTGCTGGACTCTCTAGGTGTGCATCTCCCGCGCTGTGAGAACTTCAGTGCGGAGAGGAAGGACAGAGCCTATCCTTTCCGGTCCATCCTCTCAGCAGTAGACCAGGAGGCTGAGGGACATCTGGAGCCGGAGACCGGGCCAAGGGCCATGGTAGTCTATGCAGGTGATGAAGGAGCGACGCTGCTTCCTGGGGAAGGCGCTCTCCTTCCCGTGCGAATTGCTGGCAACTGGACGCCGGAAGTTTCGAGCTGTGAAGTGGTCCTTCCAGTTGCCGGCAAGGTGGAAGCAGTTCCCGGCATCTGGGACACAGGGGCTCGTGAGGGTATGGTCCTGGTGACGCCATACCAGGAAGAGGTCGTCCTTGAAGAAGGCGATCCAGTCGGAGAGCTCCGGGCAGGTGCAGTAGTCAGTGGGACTTGTTCTTGCGGAGCTGTCGACACAGTTTTCGTGAGCCAGACGGCTGGCCTTGAGCCGGACACCTGCCAGGAATGCGGATTGGAACAGCCCAGCCTCATTGGTTCAGTCTGCTATTCGTGCGGTCGGAAGGGAGAGATCAAGAGCACTCCACTCCAGGGGTGCAAGTGTCGCGCGAAAACACCTAGGAAGGCGCGTGAGTCAAGGAAGGGATATGGAGTGTTTGCCACGTTCGCGGTTGGTCTAGCTGCGCTCACTGCGGCGTACGCATTTGACCCGTCGCAAGATGAGTCAAAGAGCTGGTCGCGGGCGGGGGCCTCGTTTTCGAGCCTTCGTCGCGGAGAATCGCGGGCGAGGACTTCGTTTTCGAATCCTCGTCGCGAGGAAGTGTGGGCCACCTTCCCCGGTGGTTGGGTGCGAACGCACCCGGAGGCCCGGGAGAAGCTGTTTGAGTTTAGTGAAGAAGCGTCGGCCCCACTCACGCTGAATGTCGACCAGCTGGATTCTCGAAGGGTCACGACAGGTCAGTTTTTGGATGGAGAGTCTCTCTTTTGGGAAGACTCGTGGCGTGAAGGCGACCCGTGGGTCTTTAAGGGACGTCCATGGGTAGGAGAAACCCGTTTCTACGCGGTGGGTCATGGTTCTGAAGGCTCTTGGAGGAGCACCATGACCGAGCCAGTGTTTCACATAGTGGAGGCGCCAGGCGGAATCGACAAAATGGCAGAGGAAACGCCAACGGAGCGCTACTACGATGCGCTCAGGAGGTCTCTGGAGAGGCGTTTTCCCAAGGCCAACCAATTCCTCCTGGATCACCTGATTTCGCTTGAAGCATTTTGGACAAGTCCATCGTTTTTGGTTTCAGCTACGGGGTGGCTAAGGCGGAGATCTGCAAGGAAGGTGGCAAGCTGCTGGGACACATCGTTGGGAGGAATGGAAGCGAACCAGACCCTGAGCGAGCTAAGGCCGTAATGGACTTTGCACCGCTCAGAGAGAAACTCCATATCCAGCAATTTCTTGGATGCTCCAATTGGTTGCGCATGTACCTCCCCGCGGAGTACGGTGTTTGTTCCAAAATTTTGACTGGCTACCAACGGCCAGATGCGACCTTCCCACCTGAAGGGCTCGGATATGGCAGCACAGAAGGCTGCAAGGCTGTTCGGGCCATCAAGCGCATGTTGGCTAAGTCAATCAGCTTAGCTATGATTGACGAGGCCAGCGCCATCTCCGGAGCTTGTCCGCTTGAGCAGGTGGCCGATGCCAGCGGGTTTGCAGTCGGTGGTACCGTGGTCCAGATGACCAGAGACCACACGAGGCTGAAGGTGCTCCTCACGCACAGCAAAAGCCTCACGCCGCCGCAGCAAGCATGGCCGCCTCTAGTTCAGGAGGCCTTCGCTCAATTGGAGGTGAAAAGAGCCACAAGGAAAACATTTGGAACGATTCGAACCTTATGTTGGACAGATCACGCGAATCTGACAAAGGCCCAACACATCGATGTGGGGGCGGACGTGAAGCTAGTCAGATGGGTGGCTGAAATCCTTGCAGATGGGTCCGAAATTAGGTCACTGAGCGGCCGGAGCGCTAAGCTCGGGGATGGGTTTTCGCGAAACCCTCGAGATAGGGATGAGCTGCTCGAAAATCGGACCAAGGATCTGCAGGGAATGGCTGGTCAATTGAAGGGATTTGACTTGGAAGCCTACCTCGGTGGTGACACTGAGGATCCTGATATTCCGGTGGCGTGGGCTATCGGTAATGATGTAGTGCCAGGGGCTGCTAGCCTAGTGGACGGCGCTGATCCCTGTGGTGGAGTCCTCGTTTCGAGACTCTACGCGGGAGCAACAGGGACCAGGCAGCTCAAGGTCCTTTTTCTAGGTGACTATACGAAGCACATGGAGAATGCTTCAGAAATTGTCCGGCTCAGGAGCACTTTGGCCCGAGCGATGCCCGGTTGGGAAATCGCAGTGAGAGCATCAGAAGGCCCGTTCGAAGATGACGTAGGTAACACGTCTCACTTGGACGGTGCCACCGCCAACTTGAAAGGGGAAAGGCAAGTGAAGAGGTTGAGGGTCGACCTCCTCACTGCTTGCGCCAAAGCGCTTCGAGCCATGGGTTCGTACCTGCCTGATTTCGCGGTTGGAGTAGGACAGGGAGCAGTCGTGCTTGGGCTGCTCAGACTTCCGCTTGTCGTGGAGGTCACCCTGCAGGCGCGTAATCTGCAGAGGAAGGAGATCCGGGAAGTTGTGTCCGGATGGTCAGGGGTGAAGTCCATTTGGTGCGTTAATCCGCGCCTTTGGAGGACGCAAGCTGGGGGCGACTTGCTGAAAGCGGCCTGCCCTGAGGTCAGTCGAGTCTTTCCTGAAGAGCCGACCAAGGGTTTCGGGGTGGTGACCCGCTCGCCAAAGGAGGAGAGTTCGCGGCAAGTTTGCGATATCCTCGGGCTTGGAGTCCTCAAGGACATTTCGGAGGCGCCTCTGATGAACTTGGCTGTGGAGCCAGGCAGGGATGTCTGGGAGCACGATGGAAGGTGCTCATGTGGCAAGCGGGCTTATGTGTTTGGGCGCTGCACCACTTGCATTGAAAAGGAGGCAAGTGATGATTTTCGGGCAGCTGCTGCTGCGCGGGAGGCGCTTGAACCAGAAGGCGCTGAAGCAGGGGATGGCGAACTCCTAGCAGAGGAGCTCATGGTATTGAGCGCCGTCCCCGGGGCTCCGAATGAGCCCAAGGCTTGTTTTGTTAATTTTAGGTTAGTCCAAAGTTGGGCTAAAGCTTGGGAGGACAGTGGGCGTCCAGGAGGGTTTCATGATCTTCCTGGAAGGCTTGGAAAGGTAGCCGGGCTGGCCTGGGCGAAGGGAAAGAACCTGCAGTTGCCTAACTGTGGCGCAGAAGGAACTCCTTATCGCGCGGCCTGGTGCGTGCACGAGGATGGTACAGTCACCGTCCTCCAGTCTTGTTTGAAGGTGAGCCAGTTGAAAAGGCTTCAGGCTTCATGGGAGCTTTCGGAAGTCAACTGGTTCAATCACCTCCTCCTGCTCAGTCGAGTCTGCGAGGCCACTTGGCAAAAAGGGATGCACTCTTCCCAGTGGCCTGCCGAGTTTAAAAGGTTGGTTTGGCTTGTGGGCGAGCCAACCGGAACCGTCGTTTGGGACGATGGCATCGGAAGCGAGGCTATCGGACGGCGGAGGGATTTGGGCTCTAAGCGAGTCCTGATGTGTTTCCAAAAGAAGGAAGCCGAAGGCTACTGGCTCCCGATCGCCTTAGGGAAAAAGGTCAGGGTAGATGAGGGTCATTCGCGTCCGACTCTCGCCATAGTAGGAAAGTCGGCTGAATTCAAAAAGGTCATAGTCTTGAGTACTAAACACTGGGTGGTCTCTTCGTGGTCCGGAAGGTCAACGATGTCAACGGGCATCGGAGCGATTGATGTTGAAGCCGAGATCCATGGACCGCCTTTGCGGGCGGGGGATCCGCCTTCGGACCCCTGCCGCGGGACGGAGGATGGAGGACCAACGAGGGCAGAGCGTGCGCAGGATGCCCGCTCTTTTGCTGAAGTAGCAGAGTTTTCAGTCACGGGTTCGCTAAGGAGCGCCCTGTATTCCAGTCAAAGGCAAGACGGGTCTCTTGCTGGGATCTTCCGACGGTATACGTTGACCTATTTGGATTGCCTGAGCCATGCGGTGCTTGTGGAACCGGTTCGGTCCCTCTCGCACGCGGAAGTCCGTCGGGCGTTCGGAAAATGTATTTTTCGAAGCAGAACGCTGCCGACGCTAGTCCGTTCGGACAGAGGGACGGAATTCAAGAATGCGATGATGGCAGAATTCCTCACCCTGCTGAATGTCCAGCAGAAGTTCAGTACGGCCATGAGACCGTGCGAAATGGGCGCCAACGAGCGGATGCACCAAGAGGTGCAAAAGGTTCTTCATGTGATCCTGCGGGAGCTCGCCAACGATGAGACCGACGAATGGTCCGAGCTCCTCCCTCTCGTCGAGTACCTTCTCGACAACACTCCAGGGCCTCATGGGTACACGCCCAGAGACTTGGAGCGGTCCTGGTCCTTAGGCTTGGATCTTGAAAAGGACCTGATTAAGGAGAGCCTTCAGTTTGAACCCGTGAGCGAATGGGCTCGGCGACAGTTTGGGCAGTTTGTGCAGCTGTCGCGGAAGGTTTCGCGGCATTGGGAGCAAGCCTCAGCAGCCCGAATTGATATAGGCGCAGCTTGGAGCTCCAGGTCGGCGACCGTGTTGTTTGGCAAGCTCCAGTGCCCCGGGCAGAGGGGGCGGGGCGCGTCCCTTGGAAGCGTGGTCTGTCCGGGCCCTGGGAGGTTGTTTCCGTTCGTGGTCACCGCCTGCAGCTTCGTTTGGCTGCCGATGCTTCTGCCCGCCCGGTCGATGCTCACGCTGAAGATTGCGTTCTCGTTCCCGGCGACATGGATGATGAGCCACGTGCCTCAAGGGATGTTGTTCTTGAGGACGCGTCCGCTGATGAGCCTCTCTCTATCGGGCAGCGGGTCCAAGGAGAAGGAGCTCGACGTGAATTCGTCATGCAGCGGCGAGGACGGCAGTTTGTCCTCCGCATCGGTGATGTTGTCGCCTATACGAAGGGACGGAAGATCTGTTCTTTCGGACGTGTGACTCAGGTCTCAGTTGAAGAAGGGCTCATTGGAGTCCACCGGTATCGTCCGGTGACTGGCTCGCTTCGCGTGAAGTGGGTCCTCGCCTTCCTGGATGAGGATGGTGAAGTTTCTGAGACTGGGACCAGGCCCTGTCTTGAACAGATTCGCTTGAAAGAAGTGGTCTCAAAGGCAGAGATCTCGAGGGATGGGACTCTCGCAGCCAGCACCAGCCGGAAGCTTGATAAAGCGGGCTACCGCTTGGTGGGCGAGGGTCCTGCGGGAATGCTCCTGGTTCAGGACATTCCGCGGACCGAACCAGTGTCGTGGGTGCAACTGTTTGCTGGCTTGGTCTACAGCGCCACAGTGGGTGCTGAGCGATGCCCCGGAGAGGCCGGAGTGTTGCGGAAGTGGCTTGTCAGTCAGCAAGCAACTAAGGTGCATTTCCTGGAGCTGTACTCGGGGCACGGTGGTTTGACTGCTGCTATCCGCCGGATGGGCTACGCGGTGGCCCCCCCTGTGGATCGTCTGCGCGCTTCATATGGGCGAAGGTGGGATCTTGGGCAGAGGGGCGACCGAGAATTGGTCGACCTGCTCATTGCTTGGCTTGAGCCCTATGCGATCCACTTGGGTCTCCCATGCGAGGGATACAGCAGGATCGGGAATGGCAGCTTAACGGCGCAGGATGAGGCCATGCTGAAACACGCCGTTGAGGTTTTGCGGAAGCAAAGGGAAGACGAGCGTGTGGGCACCTTGGAGAACCCGGTTGGGAGTGCTGTGTTCCAGGCGGCGCCATTGGTTGAAGAGATCGGCGCCCTTGATAATCCGAAGCGACCGTGGGCCGTTGTCCGGACTGATGGCTGCCAGTACGGCATGGTGTCGCGGGCGGTCAACGATGGGTCTTTAGGCCAGGCGGTCGAAAAGGGGCAGCTATGGGTGGCTAACAAAGAGCTTTCAGGGTTTTCTCTTCGGTGCAAACGACCGGACGCGCTGAGCGTCACGGATCACGCTCATCGACCGGTCAGGGGATCGGTCAAGGCGCCGTGCGAGGACGGAGACACTCATTGGGTTTCCGCCGGAGTCATGAGCAGCTTCTACCCAGTCGCTTGTTGCGACGCCTATGCTCGTGCCGTGTTTGCCGACGTCCAGTCGAAGGTTATGGAGCGGGTCTTGTGCCCAGAATGTGGCGCTTCTTCGCCCTCCACTTCGACTAGCGGGCCGGGTCTGGGTGTTCCCGACCTAGTCGCGGTCAAAGAGGACACGACGGCGTCTGAAGACCTTGTGATCCCTCCTCCGGACGTGAATACTAGTGCTGAGCTGACCGCTCGGGAGCACGAGTTGCTCGACAAAGAGATCAGTGCCCTCTCGGCGGAGATGGCGCGAAAATGGGACAAACTAGCGACGGAGGAAAAATGGGATGAGGTCAAGGCGGATTTGAGTGTGTACCGCTTGAGCGGCGAAACCGTCACTTCAGACCCTCGACGAGAGGAAGCTTATAGGAAAGCTGTGGTAGAAGGTCTGGGGTTCGGTTCCGACGCTGCGGAAAGGCGCTCGAGCCTTTCCGCAGACGACTTGGGCGCGTGTCGGGACGTGCTGTCCCGTAAGGCCGCCGCCTTCTGGTTGGAAGGGACGCCGCGCACGACTGTCCGGGGCGTGGCGCACGACTGCGTTCCTACGGGGCCTCCGGTCTCTTTGCAGCCGCATTCGCTGAAAGGGGAGAGCGCAGCGTGGGTTGATGAGCAGTTAGAGGCTGAGGTCCAGAGGGGGCAGCTCATTAGAGGCTCGTCTCCGTGGGGCAGTCCTCCTTTCCCCACCAAGGAGGCACCAACGCACAAGCGGCATCGTAAAAGACGGTTGGTGGTCGACTACAGGCGAGTAAACGCCCGGGTGCTGCGGAGCACCTACTACTGCAGGAAAGCTAGCGATGTGCTGGCGCAGTGTGCTGGGTCCATCTGGTTTTCCTTCGTGGACGCAGTGACTGGGTTTAACCAGATCCAGAACACCAGAAGGGCCATGGAAGTGTTGGCCATCGTCGCCAGATCGGGCAAGTTCCTGCCGGTCTGTTTGACCTTCGGACCTGTCAACGGCCCGGATGACTTTTGCTATGTCGTCGATCGCGCTTTCGGGCCTGGCCGCGGCAGGAAAAACCGGTACACTCGTGAATGGGTGGCCTATGTCGATGATCTCACGATCCGGACCGGCCGGGTCGTTGATGGGAGCTTTCGAACCGACGCGGAGCACGAAGAGGAAGTGCGGCGTGCGATGCGAGACGCCCCGGTCACAGTAGGACAGCCGGCTCGGGATGCCTTGGAGGCCTTGGGAGTCCAAGCCGAAGCGTTAGGGACAAAGGGGAAGCACGACCCCAAGGTTTCAGACCATAACCATCCCAGTCATCACCAGCGGCCCGAGGGTTGGGTTCGCCCTAGGGTGCGGGACCTTCTTTGGGTTTGGTCTAGGGGGGTCCCCTGGTTTTGGGTCGGTGGTTTGCTGCTCAGCGGCCTTGGAAGTGGAGAAGGCCGTTTGTTCGTGCACTGGAGCAAAGATGCTCTGGACAAACCCGGTAAGCACACAGGCGTGCGATCTGGGACTGACGCAGTCGTCATCACGACTGTAGGACGGCTCAAGGAAGGAAAGGTGGACATGCGGACAGGGGTAGACGGAGTCATCCTCACGAGCGAGGTTCCACCGCGGTGTTTTGACCGCATCTCCATGTTTGATGGCGAGACCGGCAAGGAGGGCGATCTTCTTTGGACGCGCCAGGAAGGCCTGGTGCCCATCGAGCTGCCTACTGGGGACACCGATGAGTCGTCCTCGGAAGATGAAGCTGAGGGGCGCCAGCGGTCCGGTGCTGCGCCTTCGCAGCCCGGACGCGGCGTCAAGGAAGACCCTGAGGAGCCGGCCGCGCCCGCGGCCGTTGAGTCCAGCCCTCCGGGCCGCGATCCGGCGCCTGCGGTGTCTCCCGTCAGGGATGAGGTCAGCCCGCCAGAGCAAGGTGCGGCGCCAGCCGCGTCTCCCGTCAAAAGGAGGCCAGCGGCTAAAATCCCTAAAGGGTATCATGGTGAGCCGCCGAATTTTTGGTGGGCGCACCTCCCAAAGGAGCTATGGCAGAGAGAAGGGTACTGCTTGCTGTGCAAGACGCAGAAGGGTGTCAGGGGTGGATGCCCCGTTGATGAGGATCACCTGCTCAGTGAGCAGCACATCGAGGAAATGTTTAAGATGGAGGCTCGCTATGAAGAACAGCAGCGCCAGCAGGCCAAGGCTGCGCCTCCGCAACCTGAGCGCGAGGCACCTACGCAGCCGGCCCTTCCCAAGGAGGAGGTGGCAGAGCCTTCAGCAGCTTCCTCTAGCGCAGGGCCTTCGGTGAAGTCGGAGGCAGAAGTGCAGGAAGCCAAGCAGGCCGTAGTAGCCTCTCTGACGCGGACTGGTGGTCTGTCTTCGGACCCCGGTCGCGCAGAACGGCCTGATCGTATGAAGGGCGAAATGTCCAAGGAGGAGCTGCAAGCCATCTGGAGTAAGGAAGGCCGGACTCGGACGGCGCGGCTTGTCGAGTCACTGCTGGGGGGTGCTGCCGCGGATGAGCTTCGGCACCAGGAAGGTGCCGTAGGCGGTCTCAGCCAGCTGATGGCTAAGCAGGAAGAGCGGCCAACGGAAGGAGGAGC
>CAXAMN010023187.1:0-12784 GCA_963970005.1 Durusdinium trenchii | reverse complement strand
TATTTCTAGCTAATTTCTACTTATTTCTAGCTAATTTCTACTTATTTTAAACTATAACTGCGACTATAACTTCAACATATTACCCAATGGTTTTTAGCTAATTTCCATTATTTTGTACTTCTGTCTGGCTAATTCCTATCCTATGTTCCCTCTGTTGTCACAACCAGTCAAACAAATAGATATGTTTGGTGCGCTGCAAAAGTTCTTTTGTATGATGAATTTGCTTGTGAAGCGGCCCCTGGGACGCTCTGCTTTGCATTTTGTTGTGTTCGTGTTGGGTGACGGTTTCCCCCGGTATATAGTTTTGGTTTCAAGAAGCACGTATAGATGTTACATGTTGGTTGTGCTTCATGGGGGAGCATCTCCAATTCTTGTCGGCCGTGTCTCGCTACCTGGTGGCCATGAAGGAGAATAGTGGTTTTGACAAAATGAGGGAAGAGCAGTTTCAGAACTGCCGCCTGAAGATCCAGTCGTGGCAGAGATTGAGCATGGACCAGGCATCCTCGATTGCGGAAGCGTTGTCACAGATGGGCTGGAGTGCTGGCCAGCTTCAGGCTTTGCAATTGGAGGTGAATGCAAAAGCAGGTGGAGGGGTGCCTGATCACGTCGCCGGCACTGGCAGAAGACCTCTTCAAGACTACCAAGCCTTCACCAGCTACTTGACAGCATCCTTGTGGTTGCAGATCATGGGCGACAAGCCTTTGGACGCCTTGGTGAGTTTGGCTCACCACCTCGGCAAGCTGGGGTTGAAGTTGCCCTCAGAAAAGACCGTGTCCAAAGTTACGGCGTTGATGCTGTACAGGTACCACGAAGGAATGGACCGAGTTGGACTCCATCATTGCTTCAGCCATGTTAAGCAAACCTTGAAGAAGGAACTTTCGTTCTTTCAGAAGGATGATGGACGTCCATATGTGCTGACCCTTCCTGAAGACACTAGGCAGCTCGATGAAGGCTACAGGTCCGAAGCTTTCAAAGACGAGGGGCCTTGCCAATGCCAGGTGGACCTGCCAAAGCTGGCCTTCATCCACAACTTGGTCCCAGAGAGGATGCCAAAGGATGTGAGACTGAGCAGTTTTGGGAATGCCGGACAGGATGTGCAGTCTTTGATAATGGCAGCTCTGCAAACTACTTTGGGCCAGGCGCGAGGCGGCTCCAATGATGGTGGGCTGAGAAATCTTCAGCTGCTTCAACCTCGCGCGCAGAGGGGTGCGTCATTTGCACCCGCATTGGCTCTAAATGCTGTGGCCGAAAGTGCTGGAAGCTTGCCGCTTGATTCCTCACAAACCGGCACAGACCAAGAAGCAAGCAAGGTTGCCTTCCAAGGCTTGCAGCTGGCCCTGCCTAGTTCTTCGACGGCTGCACCATCGATGGCTGAGTCTCAGGGCATGGAGGGACCCGCGCCCAAGACAAATGGCACCAACGATGTGGTGGCCACACCTGAACAGATCGATGCTTTGAAGCCCGAAGACCTTGAAGAAAAGCCAAAAGGTCAGAATGAGAGCCAGTTCGACCGAGTGACCGAACAGATTCGACAGAAGCTCGATGATAGTAAGCCTGTGAAGCAACGGCCTGCTGCTTCTATGAAGAGGCCACTTTGCGCCAACCCTCCAAAAAAGACGGCACCACTGCCAAAGCAGAAAGGTGCCAACCTCGAATGTTGGTGGAAAGCCGAAGAAAGCTGAGGATCGTCCCCCGGATGCGTTGAAGCTATACCCAAATGGGTGTGGCAAATGCCGGTACAAGCCTGGATGTTGTCCATCCTGCTACAAAGCGCGCGGTGAGTGGTGATGAAAAAATACTTAAAGTTATAGCGGCCTCTTGGACGCTCTGTCTGCTTTTTTGTGTCTTGCCGGCTGCGCATGCTTGGTTGGATTTCAGGCAGGCATTGTGGAACAACGTTTCTTGATGGCTCGATAGTTTTCAGGTCGCTCATGAACAACACTGTTTGAGCCAAGTGCATGTTGCTAGAGTCTCTTTTAGACAATCGTTCAAGATTTTGGCATTCATTTGCAAGAACCATGTGTATGTAATATTCTCTTGTCAGTAGTGTTTGCCAGTCAGTTTTCGACAGCTTATCTATATACGTGTGCGCCATGATGACTTTGCAATGGGAGGTAAAAGAAAACCACAGGCAGACATTTGTCTCAACCCTCGTCAAGCCCAGAAACTTGCCGCCCTACCAAATTGCTCTGTGAGGCAGGCTGCAGAAGTTGCTGTTACCTTGGCTCATGATGAAGCGCCTTCAGAATCCAAAAAGAAGAGTCTGATCAAGGCTATAACAAATAGAGTTGCAACAGCAACTGCTCAGTACAAAAAAACAATCCTTGAGGAGTTGAATGTGGATGGTCAGATTGTCAGGATCAGTAATTTGCAGCTGGTGTTGCAGCGGTATTGCAAAGAGTCGCGTGAGTTTGCCAAAGCTGTTCGCCAGGCATTGAGCCTTTCTCCTGAGGGATTGCGTCTGGTTGCTTATGTGGATGAGACAGTGAGCGGAAATCCACTCAATCCTTGCAACCCCCAAAAAAGCAACTTGATCTATGTAGCTTTTTTGGAAATGGGGCCTCGGCTGGCGCTTCAAGATTTTTGGTTGGTGGGTGGTATCATCACCAATGCCAAGGCATCCTCAGTGCAAGGTGGATTGAGTGAAGTGTTCAAAGCCATCTTGCTGCATTGGCATCATTCCGATCACGGCGTCCTACACAGAAGTGGCTTCAGCGTAGAGCTGGGTGATGGTGAACACTGGCTGTTTCGTTGCAAGCTCCATGCACTCATCACAGATGAGGCAGCTTTGCGCAGCGTTCTGAGTAGCAAAGGCGCTGCAGGGATGAAACCCTGTTGCAAGTGCTACAACATAGTGAGCAAATGGCACGGTGCTTCCTTTGATTTGCAGGATGATGAGACCATCAAAGACATCACAGAAACAAACTACCGTAGTTTCTTGGGGTACACTGACCAACAGGTCTTTGATGTCATCGAACGCCTGCGGCGTGCCAGTGATGAGTTGCCGCAAAATGAAATGGCCTAACAGGAGCAAGTATATGGCTTTTCGTTTTGCAGCACAGGGCTCCTCGCAGATCCAAGTGCTCGTTCTCTGCTGCCTCCCAGTCGATGCTACTATGACTTCTTGCACTGCCTTTTCAGCAATGGTATAGCCTGCATCGAAGTATGCCTGTTTTGGGATGCTGTGAAGCAGTTTACTATCCTTACACTCGAGGATCTGCAAATGTTTTGCGAAGAGTCAGGCTTCAACCTGAAACCAGGCGTCCACGATTGTCGGCTGAAGCGCGTTTTCGATTCGAAGTACATCGAGAAGGCAACATACGGTGGTGATGCCAGCCACTGTGTTTTGGCATTGTTCATGCTCGAGGTGTTTGCCAAATACGTGTTGTCCGGATGCGCTGCGTTGACTGGCCACATCAGGTCACTGACATGTTTGTCGTCTCTGTGCCGGTGGTATTTCAGATTGAAGGCTGGCAAGTGCAAGCCAAATGCGTCTTAGAGTGAACTGATCAAGAAACTTGCGGCGAAACATTTAGGTGAGTATGCTGCAGTATATGGGAGGCGTGCTGTGAAGCCCAAGCATCATTATAATTTTCATTGTGCAGAATGCTTGGACTTACAGGCTCAAACCTTGGATTGTTGGACGACTGAGAGAAAACACAGGGTGTATAAAAACTGCGCCCGGAACTTTGCTTACAACGACAGCTTCGAAGCTGCGGTCTTGAACAAACTTATCATGGTGCAAGAGGAACAGCTAAAGGACAGGGCAGCGGATCCATGTCTTCTTCAGGCCGGTCGAGGATGCCGGTACAACTACGTCGAATACAATTGTGGTGACCTGGTTTTTTTGATAACCATATGAACTCAGGTGGCCAAATAGTTCATTGTATGGTTGGAGAGGGTTCGAGCTACTACCTTTGTCTCAAAAGGTTGGAGCGCGTCAACGACTTGGATACTGCATCGGACCCATGGCATTTTAGCCAATGGCGGGAAGCAGGCTCAGAATTCAGAGTCTCTTTAGCGCAGGAATCCCCACACATACTTAGTCCGATGCTGTGGTGGAAGCATGGTAGCTACATTGTTGTCAGCTACTGACTCTGTCAGATGTGAAAAGAAAAACCTTCACATGCCACCTGAAAGATATTTTGAATTTTGTGTTCTTGGACGGATTGGCAAATGTTCTTCCGTGCAATGCAATGCTTTTTTACCACATTTAGGTTCAAGTTTTGCGGTACTCAGTTTGATTTGGCTGCCGTCTCGCCATGTTGACTTCGTGTGAAGCCTTTGCTGCGGTGCTGATCCAGTGGGCAGACCCCGATTGCGAGTTCGATGAGTTCATGAAAGAAACTGCTAGGCTTGTCTTGGAGACCGTGCGCCATGATCAGCTCAGCGTGGATGCCTGGAAGGAGTTTATCGGCGCCTGTGCCCGCTCCAGCTTTGCAAAGAAATGCGAGATCCATGTGAAGGACCTGGCTTCTATGTCATTCAGTTCCTTGGCTCCAAGGGTTGGAACATGTGATATCCGTTCCCTCCACGAGCAGCAGGTCACGGCCGACTTACTTCGACGCGAACTCCCAGAGTTGGAGCGGCTGGTTGAGCAACAGCTGTACAATCCCAAGATCACTGAGGAGCATGAGCAAATGCTCCAGGCTGTGCTCAAAGATGTACAGTTGGTGAAAGCGGCACTGTAAAGTTGTTGGCTTGCGTTTTTTAAAAGGTGTATAGCGGCCTGACGGACGCTCTGTGTGAAATGTCGGAATGTCGCGGGGCGGTGCTGTACATGATAAAAAGAATAGCGGCCGAAAGGACACTCAGCCTCACGAGTTTCTAGTGTATCTGAATGTATCCTAGTGTATCCTGATGTATCCTGACGTATCTTGATACACAGGATACATCAGGATACATCAGGATACATTCAGATACACCACCCCAGATACAAGCCAGATACACAGGATACATCAGGATACATCAGGATACATTCAGATACACCTCCCCCACTCCCCCAGATACATGCCAGATATATTCAAATAATTGCTTTGTATTTAGTTTTTATTATGCATTCAGAAGCTTGCTGTGATGTAATTGCTTGGGTCAGTTTTGCTGTGATGTGATTTGCTTTGGTTTTGGCGTATGCGTATTGGATGTGTTTTTTGGCTGGGTGCTTTTGGATCATTTGTATTTCAGGGAAAGGTTTGGCTCTACTCCAAAGGCAAAAGGTTTTTCGTCTTTAGTGCTGCTTTCAATGACCGCCATCCCGGATTCCGGATTGGTCATGGAATCCCTGGCCGGGGAAAAGAAGGAAGAAACCAATTCTTCTTTGGATATGGTTGCAGCAACTAGCGGCAATGAAGCCTTGGAGAAGTTCATGGCCGAAAATGCTGCAACTATGTCACAAGAGAACTCTGGAGCAGCAGCTGAGACGCAACCAGTTCCTGAACAAGCAGCCGAAGAGCCTACCAAAACAGATCATGAACAAGTAGTCGAAATTGCTACCAATCCAGTTCATGAACAAGCAGCCGAAGAGCCTACCAAACCAGGTCATCAACAAGTAGTCGAAATTGCTACCAATTCAGTTCATGAACAAGCAGTCGAAGGGCTTATGGTTATGGATCCAACCGAGCTCAAACCAGTTCCTGATGCAATCTGGGAGCAGGTCAATCAGACTATGCTGCAGCCAACGTGTCGAAAATGTGGCCAACCATGCGACTTGCAACGGTTGGTGAACAAGGGGAAGGGAAAGCCCAGAAACAATGTGGTCTGCAGAGGTTGCAATAGTGCAACCACCATGCTGAGTCGGCATTTGGGCAGCTGGCCAGTGCCTGCTTTCCAAGGCCTTTCGCAAGACCAGCAGATTGCGTTTTGGAAGAATTGCAATGCCATCATCATGAAGCAGGGTAAGTTGGACTATGGATCCATCCGAGCTGCTCTTTGCATCCAGCTTGAAGAGAAGCAAACCGAAATTGCCAAGGCCGAATTCAACAGTGAATATCTCCCACTTAGTGTTTGGGTCCAGCGTGGTTTCAATGCTGATGATGTGAAAAAGGGCCTGTGTGAGATCCATCCGCAGCTCGGTGAAACTTATGCCATCGCTTTGAAATCGGTGTCCAAGGGCTATATCAAGGAGAAGGTGGAAACCATGATTTCTAGCTTTGAAGGTCTTGCCAGAAAGAGAAAAGCTGCACAGCTGGAGGTGACCGGCAACAAAGTTCCCAAGAGCATCGATGATTCCAAGGACATGGATTTGGTGGGTCTGACCTGGCTTCCCACCAACTCGCCTTCAAAGAAGCAGAGTGAGGCAGGAGAACACGAGCAAGAGGAACAAGATGCAGAAGAACTGACAGCCAAAGAAATCAGGCAGCAGGCAGCTGCGCTGAAGCGACACAACCAAAGTGTGGCGAAGCTGGCACAAAAGGGATTTGATGCCCTGTCACCTCTGGTCACCAAGCAAATGAAGCTTGAAGCCAACAAGCGTTTGATGCCCATGCAGACTCTGGACGAGCTTGACTCGGTTGGCAGGGAAATTGCCAACTTCATGGAGAAGTGCCAAGCTGGATTGAAACCACCCAACGACGGAGAGCGTTTGGATGACTTGCCTTTCGACGCCAAAAGCTTGGCCACCAAGGTGAAGGAAATCAAGGCTGTCTTTACCGGATGTGAGAAGATGCTGAAGATTTTGAACAAAGCCAAGGGCAAGGCATCGTGATTCAAGATGCTGTGATTCTTTTTGCGAGATCCACAGGTGATCTATTAATTCCTGGGAGATAGCGCTGCGTTCTCTCAATGCAGCTTGCTTCAAATTCAATCCAGTGTCCACGTGGCAATTGTTGCCATCAATTTGTTGAGTTCAAACAGGTGAAGCGGAAAAAAACTCTAGCGGCCGAGAGGACGCTCTGTCTCAGTGTCTTGCAAACAATTGTAGTATATTCGAAACATGTGTTATACATACTGTCATGTCATGACAAGACTTTGAGCTTGGAGTGTGGTGGCTTTTGTAAACACGGATTCAGCTTTCCACATGCGTTTGACAGCTGCCCAGGCACGTCCTGATCCACAGGACCATTGTAGTGTTTGTTTCTCTACTGGCCCATGGAATCTGCTTGGCAGTACAAGTTTGTGAGCAGCCTCTCGCATGCCCCTAAGGAATGCATGGAGGCATTTTTGGATGGAGATGGATGGCACAAACTCGGTCCTGCAGCCAGCCAGCGCTGCGATCTTGCTTGGCACAACCCTGGGGTTGGGCTTGCCTGGTACATGACCTTGGCTCCCATGCTCAGTTACAAGTTCACACTTGTTGGAATGAATGCAGTGGGAATGACTTTGTGCCGACTACGTCAAGACGTGAGTACAAGATGTTTGGTCCGGCCAGTCAAGGGAACACAACAGCTTTCAGTCCATGTCGAACCTGTGGACGACGATGAGGGTCAATGGAAAGTGTCATTCTACACCATGGGCGGCGACACCTTTCATGAGAAGTTGGTTCGCGGGTCTACTCGTTGGGGAAGCATTCTGAGGAATGTGCGCCAGATGCTGTGTCGAACCAACATCGACAGCCACCGCGTGAAGTTTGTGAGCAAGGATGGTATCCTCATGACTGCGTTCCACGACAAGGTCGCCGTCAGGTCGAAAATTTGTCCTCCTCAGACTTCAGGAGGCAAAATGGTGAAGAGCAAGTTCGGTGCCAAGTGAAAAGCTGGAAGCTGCTTCCGCTGGTTGGCCAAATGTTTGTTTTGATCCATGTTGTGACCACAGCCTTAGAGGCTACCCAAATGCCACTGGCTGAGGCTCACTGCCACTGGCAATACAGGAGCTAAAAAAATAGCGGCCGAAAGGACGCTCTGTTTGCACTGTTTTCTACTGCTTTGTTGTCAAGGCTTTTCCCACCCTTTTTACACATTCTCTGATAGGGCCTTTGTTGCTCGGGATATGCAATTGAGAAACGACAGGGTCACACAATTTTCCTTTGAAGGTTTCCATTTGTCATATTGGCCTCTGAAACCAGAGTTCGGCTCTAGGGGAAAGCGTTTCTGTTCATAGCACCATGAAATATGCAATGGCAGCCCCTAAGAACTTCCCATCCTGGCAGCAAGTGCGGGTGGAGAAAGCAGAGGATCGCCAGCACCGAATCATCCGTTGCTGCCCGACTGGAAAGCTTATGAGACATTACCACTACTTGAGCTCCAGTGACGCTTGTGGGCATTCATTGTTTTTTTTGTTCGTTGCAATGCAAATTTTGGAATCAGGAATGGGAGAATGCCCAAGACTTGGCGGACATTTTGCGACAAGAGCTGAGGAGCCGAGGTGTGAGGCTGTTTTTTATTTCACCAAAACAGAAATAACTTCTGCAGCCAAATTCAGATACTCTAATTCGACTTTGACACTTCGAAGGTCAAAACAAGGAGAAAATATAAGCGGCCGAAAGGACGCTCTGTCTCAAGGGTGTAGTTTGTTCAACCTAGCGCTGTGGGTTGGTTTTACTTCAAACTGATTTCAGTGTCATCATTCTAATAGCAACTCAATTTTAACAATTTCATCCAATGGTATTGATGACAATCAAGAAGTTTGCATATACGCTGTCTCGAAGATAAACAGCTACAGGTTTGTCCAGCACCAGGTCCAAACAACGACAAACAACGCAAACAACGACAGACAACGCCAAATACGATAAAACATACGCAGATCAAACAACGACAAACATATAGCATATAGCTTTAATCACAAGACATATAAAAACCTCAGCCACATATACTAAGTGTCACATATATGTTAATATATACACTGTCACCATGGAACCACCGCCATGGAAACGTCAACGACCGGCGAAGCAAAAACCTGGTGCGGCGAAGGAGGAGCAAGAGCCTCCCAAGCAAGAGACTCCCAAGCAAGAGCCTTCAAAGGAAGAGGCCAGAACGTCTGCCATAAACTGCTTGGCTGAGTCTCACAAATGATACATTCGTATATGTATATATATATACTCAACTCTCGCTAAACTAAATCTCTGTGGCAGGTTGGGCAGGGGGACAACACGAATCTGGCGCCCTTCGACGACTTGCTGTTGCAAGAAGTAAAGGACAGTGAGCAAACATTTCCACCCGAAAAAAACGACCATCCACTTCACAGACATTTTCGTTTATGATTTTCTAAAACGTGATTCAAACTAGCAGTGTGTGTGTATTTTCTATTTCCGCGCCCTGAGCGCCCTGAGGATGACGATGATGGCCTCAGCGTTGCTCCTTCAAACCCGGCTTCCGCAACTACTTGCCGGCCTGCGTTGTCCAGGGAAACGATCGAAGTGAGCATGGATGCAGCAACCGTGGTCTCCAAGATCTCCGACGACACCGAGGATACTTCGGAAGAGACCCTAGCGCCTGACCTCACGGATGCGGACATGGCCTTGCTGATGGCGCAGGAGAAGAAGAGCGCGCGGCGCAAGGTCTACGACCAAACTGGCCGTAAGCGCCCCCGCGGTGGGAAGAACTTGGCCCACTACGAAAAGTGGGCCACTCAGCCGAAGAAGTACGGCTGAGAGAGAAAAAGGCTTCTCCTCAAAAACAAACCAGCGGCCTAATGGCCGCTCTTTTTGTTGCACATAACATGTCCTGTATATAGGAAAGCTTATAAATACCAATCAACAGATCGGAATTTTAAAAAAAACTAATGTAATTTTGCAAAAAAATGTTTTTTTCATATTTACCTGTTTCCAATGAAATGATGAATTTCTACTTATTTCTAGCTATTTCTAGCTAATTTCTACTTATTTCTAGCTAATTTCTACTTAATTTCTAGCTATTTCTAGCTATTTCTAGCTATAAGTAACTTATGTTATAAGTAGCATAAGTTCACTTAATGTACCTCAGCTAGCCTCAAGTACCAAGTAGTCACGAAGTAGCAAATCGATTTTAGGTTGGCATAGGTTTGCAGAAGCTTTAAATCAACATATGTTTTTTGTGTCTCATGCCTCATCATGCGAGGCATTGTGGTGGGTGTCGGTGGAACGCGATCTTTCGCTTTTGCGTTTACCTCCGTTGTCAGCCAGATGGATGTGACAGTCAATGGATAAAGCAACCGCTGGGAAGGCGGAAAGGCAAGAAGCTGCACTGGCATCAACTGAATTTGCGGAGGCTAGCGCAGATGGAAGCTGAGCAGCTATCTTGCGTCAGGAGAGGCCAGCGAGTTGGACGCTTGGAGCGTTGGGTTCAGCAAGGGGCAGAGACCAGGAAGGCATTCCAAGTCGAGCTGACCCAGCCAGAGTCTCTTGAGTAACCTGGTCTGCCAGTTTTATCCAGGTATGCCTTTTGGTTTGTTTTTGTGTTTTGCATGTTTTCTTTATGCAACAGTGCGCTCAACCATTTCTTTGATCCATAATGCCTTGGGACAGGTCATTTTATAGGACGTAAAAAGAAGTAAAAACATATGTATCGATATGTATTGAAAAGAGTGATGCTTGCACAGGTCGGGGAATGTGGCCTTGTTCGTTCGCAGCGATGGTACGATTGCTACGGGGCTCATCATGACCGTGTGGGTCAACCGGAAGGGTCGTGCAAAGAAGCCAGCGACCATGAAATGCGCACCTGAAGAGATCTATGGCTTTCGAGTTGTCGAGTTGACAGCAGTGAAGGAGTGCGATCCTATCCAAATCATTCCAAATATATCCAGTGGGTATACAAATGGATATACATGAGGGTGAAAGAAAATAACTTTTTGAATCCCACCAAGGTTGCAGACATTGTATTACTTTACAGAACATAATTTGAATTTTGATAAAATTTGATCAGCTAATGTTATGTCACTTTTCAAATTCCCTTTGCTCCCAACATGTTCCAAATATGTACACCTTACATCAGCATACATCACCTTACCAGCCTGTGTCCTGAGAGTTTTGCGGCTGTCTGTCAGGACAAGCGTGGTGTCTACACTTGCTGTGAAACAAGCCCCTGCCGGGTCATGCCGCTGGAATCTTTGCTCACGGTGCTTGATTGCGAGGAGAGTCCTTTGACAGCAACAAAGAATTTTTAAGATGTAAAATGACATAAACATATATGACAGCTCTATGAAATGGAAGGTGCCAACCAACAATTTCCTCATAAAGATGCACACCACTGAGTCATACTTAGCCATGGAGTTATGATACCTACAAAGGTTGAAACGGGCCATTTTATAGGCATATCCAGGTATGTATACTTTGATGAATGCTTGCGGTTGCCTTTAACAAAACCTGATTTCCAATCTGTTTGAATGCTTTTATTGGTGATGAAGGGGGACAGAGCTATGCATTTTATAGGACTGTGATTGCTCCTTAGGTGCAGAGCCTCAGATTCCTCAATTTGACGCTTTCTTTGTCAAGCTCACCAACAAGAGTGTGGCGGCAATCGTGGAGGCTGGTGCCCGTGTGGCTTCCAACTGGTCATCCTCGTTCA
This sequence comes from Durusdinium trenchii, assembly GCA_963970005.1. Taxonomy (NCBI): domain Eukaryota; class Dinophyceae; order Suessiales; family Symbiodiniaceae; genus Durusdinium; species Durusdinium trenchii. The sequence continues at coordinate 1,370 of CAXAMN010023187.1, read as the reverse complement.
TTTCCACCTCCTCAGGATTGAAAACAGGCAAGACCAGACAGAGACGCACACGGACTTTCAAGGGTGTGCAGCAAATTTTGAAGCGTCGGGCTGGTGTCAAGAAAGGTTCCCAGAAAAAAACGAAGGCAGCTAAGGCAGCAAAGAAGGCTCCTTCCAAGTCAGCTCCGGGCCCCATGAAGTGTGCATCTACGCTTGCGCATGCGCCTGAAAACTACACTCGGTCGGAACGTGGCGCCAAACTCATCAAGCATCAGATGACTTCGTTGCTGTCCCTAGACCGAGCAATGTTCTCACAACGGCCAATGTTTGATGCTGAGACGGGCGCGTGCCGTGTCCAGCATCCTGGCGTGAGCTACTGTAAGTTTCTATGTATATCTATGTCTGTTCTTGGGATCGGAGGGCCATCCTCTAGTTCATATGTTCATTTTTTAGATTTGGAGGCACCCCAATGCAGCGAGCCGCACTTGGACGCAATTGCTCAATATGTCCTTCACATACTTTGATATGGAGATTACCACCAGACGTCGAGACCTTTGGGGGAAGAAGGTCTATGATACTTTGCAGCTTTGCCACGCCCAACTTTCTCGATCACCTCCTGTCCGCACAGCATGGGTGAGGCTAATCCGAGACTTATGTGAGTGTCCTCTCTAGAAGTTGGGCTTTGAGGATGCCAATTTGGTAAAATTTGATGTCAGCTGAAAAGAGGCTGAAGAGCATCGACCTACAAGTTTTGTTGGATTGAGTTAGATTGAGTGAAAATATTTAAGAAATTTTAAGAACGGTTATGCATTTTCAGTTTGTTTCTCTGACAGATATTTATCCAATGTTTGAGTTGAATTGTTTTTGTTGTTTTCTTTTGCCTGCACCGTGGTCGACCAATCCGATCCGATTGCCAATGGACGCCATTGGTAATTTTCTTTGGGGAAGCCAGCTTAACAAAAGCTGATGAGATCTTGATAGACATCTTGATCTTGATAGACAGAAGAGATCAGAAGAGAAGACATTGCGTGTGTCCAAAAAGAGAGTTGACAGTCATTGCTGAGCTCATCATATAAGTACCTCAGGAACAGTCAACTTATAGTATGTTGAGCGTATATCAGGAACAATTTTTGACCATGCACACCCTCAAAACATAGCAGTTCTATTTTCCTTGAGACCAGTCATTTTATACCGTTCTATGTGCTGACAGGAGGATGGACCCCCATTTTATTCCTATAAAATCTATGCCAGGACCCCCCCCCCCCAGAATCTTTACGAGGATCAAAACGTAGTGGGTTCATCTGGGTTCTATAGTGGACCAGGGATGGAAACCACGGGGGTCATTTTTTCGGGGTCCATGTGCCGCGGCGTTTGCTCGAAGAGATATCCTT
>CAXAMN010023186.1:0-12781 GCA_963970005.1 Durusdinium trenchii | reverse complement strand
TCTTCCTCTTCCTCTTCCTCTTCCTCTTCCTCTTCCTCTTCCTCTTCTCTCTTCTCTTCTCTTTTTTTCCTTGAGCTCAACTCTCAGCCGCGGCATGGGTTGTTTGCCCAATCATGAGTGGGGGGTCTCATGCCCTGCGCAGAACCACCTCCAGGATGCTGGCGGATGCTCTCCAGGGTGCCAGCATATCTGGCACCCCAAGAGTGCTAAAGACAGATATTTTAAATATATCTGCCTTCAGACCCGCAGCCTAGACATCCTGAACACTTATCAGGACTCTGAACTGGCCGGCCAAAACCGTAGTGGCAGATGTCCACTGGCTGACAACTCACTCATCATCGCGATGAGGAACTGGGTGGACCAAAGCTCAAGGTCCTCTGGCCCTTCGCACCCAAGTTATCGCCACCCAGTGCTGTCGCTTGCCACCTGGAATTCGGGTGTGCTTCTGACATTTGGAGCACTGAATGAACTTCCCACGACGAACCAGGGTATGAGATGGATGCAACCTTGCTTTGATGTTCAATGCCCCTTGCTGCATCTGCGAGGCAACTTGATCCAGCATTTCCGACGGCCAGAGGAATTCTCCTTCAACTGCCAGATGTGGCCAGGCTGGTTCAACACATGGCCCGGACACCTTTCATCGTCCTTAGCCTGCATCTCAGCTTCTCAGCCAAAGTGGCAGAGCTCTTGATACGTCAGTGGCAGGTGGCACATCGAACCCCTTTGGCAAAGGGTCCCAATTGTCCCAAGATGGTGGAAATACTCCGGGACCTCGCCCCTGGCTCTGGCGCTTGCCCAACGCTGCCTGGAGCCTGGAGTAGGCTCTCTCTCTCTCTCTCTCGCTCCCTCCCCCTCCCTTCCCTTTTCGTAAGTATTTATTTTCCCTCTTTAGGCCGGGCAAGTGTCAAAAACTGAGGGAATATTACGAATTGAACAACTGTGATATTGCTTGAAGGAGGAAGTGTTATGTGGGTTGGACAGATCAGATGGATCGTCGAAAAGCAAGTGAGCATAGTTAGCAAGCCGAAAGCATTCCATGCCCCGGTTCTGTTGTTGCCTGCAGAGCGTAAAAGCATTAAAGATCCTGTGCTTTAGCTTCTGGCCTCAAAAAGCCTCCCATGACAAGCCTGCCACAAGTATCAACGAGCATCCAACCGCAGGGAACAACCAAATGGTCTGTACCCATTGCAATTTGAATCATTTTGTTCCGCAAGTGTTTCCGATAGGCTTTTGTTGCAGACATGATGGCAAGAACGAAGATGTATGACAGCAGATTCTTCCAATTTTGTGTTCTATACAACTGAAATGCGACGTGTCGATCTTTGATGTAGTTACGCCACCTTCACACGGACCTTTGCCGTTGTTGTGCATCTCCCGACGGCGCCAAAGGCACCAGGGCCAGGAGAAGTCGATGGCCTTCCTGATGAGACCCTACCAATCAGAAAGGCGCTGGAGGGTGGACAAAAACTTGACAGGTGTTGTGAGGACCTGTTTGCAGTTGCAGGTCCATGCGTGAAATTTGAAGCCCAGTCTTTCATGGAAGAAGTGTTGACTTGTTACGATCTCGGGCCGTCCGCGCGCGTTTGAGGCCCCCGACGGCCTTGCGAGCAGTGGCTCGGAGTGAATGGAACGTATCAGTGGTGCACACTGGAACTGTCAATTTCGAGAGTCATTTGTGTTTTTGATGTAGGTACGATGTTCTGGACCAGTGGGATAGGTTTCTGTTTCAAACCAAAGTAACTCAGTACACTTTGGATATTCTGATGTTTCATTCAAAAGAAGGTGTTGTTTCTTTCCACCTTTCAACAACGTCGAGTGGGCTCTGAGAGGTAGGTCCGGTCTTACACCAAGTGTCCTGCGATCGACCTAGTGGTCCCAGGGTCCCAAACAAACGGCCAAACATGACCGAAGCAAAGTCATGCAAGGTCAGGGCAAGGTTTGGCTCCAGGTTTGGCTCAATTCTCCAGGAGGATCTCCGTTTAGATGTGTCTGTGTCACGCCATGTCTTTTTCCCAAGAGTATTTTGTGAACAACTTCACAAATTCAATCATGGCAAAGGATGCAGGCATCCATGTTCGGATTCCATGAATATAGCTGGCTTCTGAAAAAGGTGGAAGGGCCATGTCGCAGGCAACTGTCACCAAGTTTTGCCCAGCGCATTCGCCCAAAAGTGCAATGACATCAGTAGGGGTACAGAAAGCAGGAAGGCAACGTGGGAGCACATGTCTAGTCTCATGAAAAGGGCCAGAAAGAAGACAAACCAACCATGATTAACCGATTCTATGGAACTTATGCCAAAGGAAAACCAGCAACATGTCCAAGATGAAACAGCACCAAACAAAGATCAGGGCAACCGAGTTTGTAGAGAGCCTGTTGTTCTTATATTCTTTTCCGGTTGTCCTTTTTGTTTTTTGTTTAAGAACTTTGTAGAAAACGTACTTTGTTCAATTTGTTGTGATGTTTTTGGTAACAGTTTTCGTTGAATTTGGAGATTACACATTAGTTAATGTACTCAGAGTTGTTGAACATCTAGAAAACTCGATTTTTTTTTGGGGGGCTTCTGGCTTCTGGTCATTGACGTGCAAACCAGCACCAACCAGACGTGATTCAGATGTTTTGCTTTGCTGATGGGGGTCGCCCAGGTGGCCATACGATTCCTGTGGCGGAGGCCGACAGGGGCCGTCCGCCCTTTGGTACCTGAACATCTAAACAAATCAGACCATATTTTTCAATTACCTTGCTTCGGATTTCTTGGGCTACTCAACTGAGTTTGATCACAGTTGATACCCCTGTGCCTGTGCTGGTGTCAGGTCTCATCTCCAGATCCTGCAACTCAGCAAGCAATTGCTTTACTCGACACACAAAGCTCCGAGGAAATCCTTGGAGGGCACCTGGGGTCAAACTCTCGGGGTGACACCGCAGGGTTCCACATTCTACTAGAACGAACGTCCAACATCATGTATGTAGTGGAAACAGTGCTTTTTGTCGTTGTTGGGTGTCAGCTCACACCTGCAGCACTCCTCTATAGTCTGACTGAAATGGTCTTCATGGTGCCGTGCCCGTCGCAGAACAGAGAATCCAATGAGACAAGCATACGACACCTTTTTCACAAAGTGGGGATCACCTTAAAAGCAGCCAGCCGAGTAGCCAAACTCCCCCAGTATTGTTCATGTTCATTTGTTCATGTCATGTACCGTACTATGTTTCGCGGAAGGATGAGGCTTCTTGATGTCCGGAAATTGGCCAGGTACTAGAATGGTAGTAGGGTGGGCAGAAGTGGTGCTGAGGCTGTTGGCTGCCAGTCTGGTGAATTGGCCGACGCACGCCGCAGCATGCAGGCCAACTTCTCCTTTTGATGGCAGATGTGGGTTGAGCTACTGATTGGTTGGCACAAGGTCGTTGTATAGTCCTGCACAAGGTGCAAAACGTCACCCGCCCAAAACATAGCTGTGATTCTACACAAAGCAGGTGCGTCATCGGCTTGTCGCACCATTCCCTTTCAGTCAGGACAGCTGTCCAAGGTTTTGAAAGCAGTTCTTCCAGGATCTTGCTGCATCTTAACTGCAGAGGTGGCCGACCAGACCCACCAGAATGGATCCACGAATGCCCCACATCCATGCACTTTTAGACGACGCAAGAAGTTGGCTTCTCCTCGTGTCTCTGTTGTTTGCAATGGATCTTTCTGCAGACACGGTGTTCCCATCCAAGTTTGCTGCACGTGATCCTGTGTCCACATTGCCAGGAAGAAGGAGTTGAAGGTGAAGGCTTTGAATACGCCGTAGCCAGCTCAACGTAACATCGTCAGTTACAGATGAGTTTGTTGATGCTTATTGGCTGTTGGCGTGGGAATTGCGGTTTTCCATGGACTTCTAAACACGTCGCTTTCACCTTTTCGGCCTTGAACAAGTTTGACCCTTTCTCAAGCCGTGGCAGTTCGATAAGAAGGACTGGCAGAACCATGCAAATAGCTTTGGAACGGCCTTCCAGCTGTTACTGACACATGTATATACACAATATTCGTCCTGGTCTGAGGCTTCAGATCTTGTAGAACAACCTGCAGCCCAGCCAGCAGTTGGCTTGGCTTCTGTCGAATCGGAGCACAGTTGTTGGAGACCATGATCCGCGCGAATGGGTTTTGGGAATGAGGTTAGAGGTCGGCAAGGTGGCTAGTTCTGTTGAACTGAAGACACGATCAGCTGTCAAGCCAATATATGACTGAGAAGGTGGGGCGGGTTGAATTATGATAGTATGGAATGACAGGAAGTACAGAGACATGACAAGTATCAGTAGCACGTACGAAAGGAGGAACCACTACTGCTACTACGGCTAAAAACATCTTTAACTTTTAGATACTTGCCGAGTGCCATCATCTCAACTCAGAGTTACGCCGATTCCTTTTTGCTAGCTTCTGGCTGCTTTAAGATTGTGCTAACATGAGGCAAATCTCATTAATCCCTGTGATATTTGGATTATGTAGAAAAGTGCTTCTTCCAAAGCTGCGTCGTTGCTGAGTTGGCAAACAGTCCCTGGGGTCCTGTGAGACGCAACTGGAGTTTAGGCCAATACACAGATGATAGTTTTTGTTCCTGACCAGACACAGCTTGGAGGAGGCCTGTACCCTTCCAAAAGACCAAATCAGGAAACCCTTGCCCGCTTTTTCGTGGACACCGATGTAAACGATGTTTGTGCCTAGCGCTGGAACGACGGGTTACTATCAGTTACTATGCGCTGCTAATTTAGTGAGATCAATCATCGATGAGCCAAGGTCTTGCACAACGTTGAGGAATTTCCAACAGCGCCCTTTGTGAAGAAGATCGACTTTGACTGGGAAGAGGGACGCAAATACTTAGACATAGAACTGGACGATACTGCCATTTGTTTGGTACGGGATGACATTGTGATGATGAGCAGCAGATCGGTACACCAATCAAACTCGTTGGGATTCGAAGTCCTGGAGGACTATGATGCACCGGCTTTGCCTGCTGGCATGGTGCCTATGGGTCCTTTGTTGAGACTCTGGCCTGAAAATGTGACCTTCTCTGAAGAAGTTCATGTAGTCATGCCCGTGTGTCGTGGTGCGAAGAATGCTTGGTGCACCACTGACAGTGGCTGGAAGCAGGTGCCTGCTCAGATAAGACAGAGCATCATGATCACCTCTTTACACCACTTTTGTAGTATGCAGCCTGCTGGCGAACCGGTGGAAATAAAAGCTTTGGGCTACATCAAACAGCCAAGTGCAAAGATAGTGTTGGCACACATTGATTGTTCCGAATGTGACAGCAAACTGAGCAAGCGTGAGAACGATCCTCATTTTCTTAAGGACTTTACCCAATGCAGAGATCCAGAAGTGCTGGACGAGCGTAAGGATGGTGATAAAGTGGAGCTCTCGCAGCCAGAAGCTTCCCGAGAGACGATCGAGTTGAAATTTAAGCGGTTTCCCTTTGTCTCTAAAAAGCTCTCAGCTCAGTCTGGGAGTTTCAAAGTTCAAGTTGATGACGAACCTTATGAGTTTCAACTGGACAGAGATGCGGACAACGCAGAGGTAGCTCGTCCCAGACAACATGCATCCCCGCAAGCTGCATCAGGATCATCAGAGCACACATCAACAGGTTCAGCAATCCACCGCCCGCCTGAGGTCAGGCTTAAGTGGGAAGAGCCTGTTGTGATTGAGGTGGATCTTTCAGAGCTGCTGACAAAGATGGACCCGGGGTTGTACCAAGTCCTTGCCCAAGAAAGGGGAAGATGGCATCAAGTCTCCGAAGACCTCTTTCTTCACATCTGGACAGATGCCAATATTGCTAGAGCACAGGTTGCACAAAGGTCTTTGTGCTTGGAGCATGTCGAGCAGGTCACGTCCGACCTTGTGCGAAGAATCTGCGTTGACTTGGGCCTGGCCTTCTCTTCTGACATGGCTAAGAAGCTTACCAAGATCGTCCGCTGCAAACAGGCAGGAAGTTTGCAACACCAACAGACTGGGTGAATATGTGTGTGTGGACCACCCAAAGATCCCTGCAAACAAGAACTATAGTAGATGAAAACGGATTGGTTTGGTGGTCCTGCTCTTTTGAGGCAGACTGGTAGTGCTTAAGGATCTTCCAGATTTACTGTATTAATCAAAGACATCCATCGGAAAAAAGTTGCCAAAAAAGCTGTTCTCGCTGTTGGTGTACATGTGCACACAAGTTCTTTTCTGTACAATCACTCAGCCTCTCCCTATCCTGCACTTGTATGTTTTGATATTGAACTTGCACACACACACACAGAGGTCACAGATTTGCGATGGTATGACATCTTTAGACACCGTGCGTTCAGTACGATCGATGCCTGTGCCAAGCGTGGCGCTAGCCAAATTTTACTGGTGGGCGTACAGCCAAAGATGCTGAACTCAATCACTCAAAAAGAGCTCCGCTGTCTTCACAAAGACCTGAAGCGTGCATCTGAGAAGAAGAGCTTTGACTTCTATCACTTGCTTAATGGTCTGAAATGCCCCATTGATAGACTGGAAGAGGAGCTGCAGCAGTGGCTGCGAAAAGATACAAAGCACCAGGTCGTGATCGTATCCTGCTGCGAGGACGATCAAGAAGAAGCCCAACGTATTTGCAAACGCCTCAATGAGGGGCTGGATGTATTGGAATACGTTGATGCGTTGAGTCCAGAGGAAGTCATGTTCAATCTGAGCATCAGTGCCATCAAGAAAGTCCTTACGCAACTTGGCCAGGATGGATTTACGATGCCTGCGGAGAAGTTCGGCCAAGCCATGAGGATGCTTGGGATGAGTGCGACACCGATGAAGGCCAGCAGAAATTGTTTCAATTGGGTTTCGGCCTGCCTGTCATGGTTCTGCCTGATTAAGGTCCGCTTTTAACTCCCGGTATGAAACTGTTCGGATTTATTTGTTGCCCAGTTCGTAGGATCCACATACTATTACCAGTACCTTTGACGCAGGTGTCAACGCCATCAATTGACATCCTTACCCTGCACGATCTTTTGCTCGAAGACCTGAAGAATTCGGCTACAGATCCTTACAATGTGCTCATGAAGTTCTTGAGGCTTTTGGATGGAGATTGCAAGGACACCATGTCTGTTGCGGAGCTGAAGCGTTTCCTCGGAATTGGAGGTATGCGATCAGAGAATGAGCTTGAGGCCACTGTTTCAGCATATCGGCAGGCTGAGATCCCACTTTCAAAGCTCAGAGAAGCGTTATTTGATCCAGAAAGCCAACAAAAGCTGCTGAACGATCAACAAACGACCAGTCGAATTTCTTGGGCAGTGGCTGACCGGAATGCCTTCCAAGTCTTTGATGGGCCTTGGAGTGCCATAAATTCTGGAACAAAGGTGGCGGCCAATTCTGGAGCACAGTCCTCTGCAGGAGAGGATCACAAAGATTCCGTGGCTGTTGGAAGAGAGACTGGCAGAATCTCAGTGCCAATACCCGTGGCTCCTGCAAATGGCAAGCACTTGTTCCTTTCTGGTCGATTCAATGATCCAAAGAGCAAGAGCTACATGAGAGCAGTCAGAGACGAACTTGAACAGTTGGGAGTCCAAACTTACATGGTGGAAGGACAAGGAGCTGGTGGCGACTTTGCCCCAGCTACCATTACAGGCCTCTACCATGCCATCACCATGGTGGCATTTTGCACTCATCACTATGGCCAGAAGACCAACGTGGGCTATGAGACCTTTTTAGAGTTGAAAACAGCACACGAAAGGCACATTCCCATCATTCCAGTTCAATTGTGCGATACCTATCCGCCAGAACCGCCAGACGAAGAGGGTCGACAGCAAAATTGGTTCGTTCTTGGTCCCAGTCGCATCAAAATCAAAGACGTGGGGTCAAACGAACCTGCCAGGGTAGCAAAAGACGTCCAAAGGACTTGGCTGAATTTAACCAGGCGTTGAAAAAGTCCTGCTGTGACAGTGCTCAGGACCAGAGAATAGTAGAACCTGAATTGTATAAGTATGGGATAGTATGGGTAAACATTGCAAGAGCATGACTTTGTATTTTTTTACTTATGTTTGCTCCTTATTTGCTTTTGCGTAGCCGTTCGTGGCTGTTCAAAGTCCACGGATTCCGGGCAGCTGGAGGTGCGAAGAGAGTTGGGAGATCCGTTTTGTCGTTTTCATGCTTGTTCGACCACAGGAAGTCGTGGAGTAGGTTGTTTCTTTTCTGCGAAGGAATACCGAACCAGAAGAGAAGATGCCAAAGCAGGAAGGAGACGTGCAATGTTCTTCTTTGGTTTCTGACCCGTTTGCGAGATGTTGCAAGCGTTTTACATGTGAATCAGGAAGACTGGCTTTCAAACTTTGCACGGGCTATAGAGGTGCAGCGAACTCTACAGGAAGAACATCCTACTATATGGAGCTGTAGGTGCTGTAGCCCTTGAATTGCTATTAGCACGCAAAGTCCTTAGCTGCGAATCAACGCTCCTCCCCGTGGCGAAGATGCCACACGGCTTCCTGTAACTTAGTGAGATGGTCCATGACAGCCGAGTCTGCCGGGGCGGAGGCCCAACCAAACCTAGCGGTAAGGGGATTACGGGGCCTAGAAGGCCTACATTCATGAAAATGCTCGCAATGCCACAACAAGTGGATCCAAGACGGTCTGAACCTGACAGAAGGGGCAAGGCAGGCAAGGCGGGGTCATACAAAGCCCGGGACACAGAGGCCCCAAGAGCAACGTGCCTAAAGGTAGAGTCAGTATCCATACGCGTAAAGCCAACATCGACACGGCGAAAAAGTTGCGTGACCCTCATGTCTTTGACAGCGAAGCGAAAGCATGCCACCGAAACTGCATTCTTTCATGCCTGTCTAAGGCAGAGAGGCTTCAGGCTGTTTAAGGTCAGACCGAAAAAGTTGAACCTCGACACCGCTGTGCACCTCACTGCATCCAATCCCTTTCACTTGCCGCAGCACACCAGGCGAAGCGTAAGAGTTGCACCAAGGCAAGCTTACTTAGTGTGCCCCACAGCCGTTACCGCGCCCACCAAATGAAGCGACCCACCGAAACATCCTACTCATATGATTTCGCGTGACCAAGACCAAGCACCCAACCAACCGAGTAGTCTTTGACCCTGCGACACTGAACTGCAGGAATTGCGTTCTCCTGGCGTAGGCTGCTCATCCAATCCCTGAATTGGGGACAGTCATCCATCGTAAATTGCATTCCAAGTAAACATTGTCAGTTTCCACTCTGACATACCTTGGCATCACTGCGTCAGTTCCAGAAGGCAGATTTGCGGAGCTCTGACGAGCGGAAATACGTTGGGGAGTATCGGCTTGAGGGCCTATAGAGGTGGGAACTACATTATCAGGTGCATAGTGAACCTCCTGAAGCTCTTGTTGATTCAACCCTCAACACATTTGTCTTCGTGTTGCAGTGTCAGGTGAAATGAAACAAGGCGGAGATGCTCAGCTGCTTGCATCATGGCATCATGGCATCATGGCTCGTGCTTGCCTCAAGCTCATTCTGCCTCTTCACAATCCTCACCTTTTGATTGCAATGGCCCATTTCAATCATCAAGTCCATTGGGCCATTGGGGGGGCTGCTTATGGCTGACTTCCCTGTTCACTCACAGCCAGGCAGCCTTCTCATGGAGTCGCAAGTCTTCATCCCGTCACCCGTTTGGAGTCCAACCTCGTTTTCAGGATCAACCAACGCCTTTGGTCGCGTTACCTTCATAGTCCGGCTCATCGAACTGTTCCTTTGCCCTCATGTTCCGGATTCCTCCTCAGATCATCTCATATCCTCTCCCATGCACCAAAAACAGCCTTCCGGCCGGTCATGTGCCTTCCAGTGTTGCTGAGTGCTTGGACCTCCAGATGCATTCAGCTCGAAGGACACCAAGAGCGCCCTTGCTGCTGTCCTTTATCTTTGCACCTCTCGTGGTCCCCAGATGCATTTGGCAGTGCTCTTGATTGAGTTTTAAAGAGCGCTTTCCTCAAGAAATATCAAGCTTTAAACGCTTTGTGGGGAATTGTATCTGTTTATTTGTTTCGTGCAGTTTTGTTTGCCACAACAATCTCACTATCCACTTCATCAGTTCCATTTGGATCCGCAGCGTTCGTGGAATCCCCTACGTCTGCCCGTTTGCAAAGACTCAACCACTTCACTTCGCACATCTTCGCACTTTGGCACCTTCTTTCATTTGGATTGGTTCACCAGTTGGTTGCATTTGGCTGAAGGTCAAGCCCAGAGCTTCACTTATGCCAACACATGATATGACTGGTGTTTGACAGTGAAACTCACTAGCTTCGACGCAAATTCAACGCAATGCGTAAAGGCCTTGAATGTTGGACTCTGCCCCCCAACCCGCAGCCACAGCGCCACTGTGAGCCCTGTAAGACCCAGATCTTTTGGAATGGAACCCGGGAAGACCACCTCAGCTATATGGCCACTGGTAACTAAACATTACATATTTTTCTTTAACACGGATGTAAGAAGTCGTTCTTTTTCTTTGACATGACATACTGCCAGCGGGGTAAGCTTCTTTCACCGAGGCCTTGAACCCTCAGACCCTCCACAACCTTCTTTAACTTGCTGCAACTATGCCCCGAGTGGACACCCAGCCCCACCACCCAATGCTGTCAGGGATACCTTTGATGCCTCCCATGATGGGTCTGGGCAGCCCAGGCAATAGGTCAAAGCGCTTGCAACGTCTTGCAAATGGGAAGGGGATGAAGCGCATGGCAGCCATGGCATGTGGTTCGATCTCTTCGACCTTTGCCTAGGATCCATCTACATTGTGTGATTAATCTGTCAGTCAACCCATATATGAGAAACATAGTGAGACACCTGTACATGCGCTGGACAGCCATGTTTGACAGAGGAGAAAAGCTGCAAAGCGGCCCAGCTCGTTAGGGAGACCCTAACCGATCGTGCCCAGGTCTGCCTTTGCCAGCACCGCGACGTCCGTGACTGCCGAAAAGAAGGACGTGTGGACAGTGGGGATGATATATATATATATATATCACATGACAAATGCACGGTTTCTTAGAGGAACAGTGGCCTCGAGAGGATCCAACGGGGAATGTCTCTTGGTTGCGACACATTTGGAGAGGTTTCAACTAGGAGAACATTTATAGCAAGTTATGAGTTCCTTACTGATATATCCTTTTTGGAATTAGTTACAGCGGTTACTGTAACTGTACTTTTCAGTGTTCAAAGACCCTTTAAGGCCTTTGAACGTTGCTGAAGGTAGACTTGCTGAGAAGCAAATGTCACAGCTGCCATTCAGAAGCATTTGGCTCTGAGAAGAGGGAGTTTCAATCTGTTCGTTCTGCCACAGCCAGCCTCTCCGCGAGAACCTGCAGGAGCAGCGATTTTTGTGTTCTTTTTTGTCAAAGTTCAAGGAGCTGTCTGGTTTGTAAGCGCTTCCCCATCACACTCTTTTTGCAGGAAGCATGAGCTCTGATGCAGGCAGGACGCATCGACTTCTCCAATCTTTCTACTCAACTGTGGAACACTTCTTTGGCAGAGCGTGAGATAAAGTGTGTTGAATGCAACTTGTCATGTCGGGCTTGAATAAAGGATCGTTGGGTTTCGAAACCCTCACCCAAGCCACTGAACTCCAGAAGTTGCAGGCCATGATCCACAAGCACGAAAGGAGATAGTTGGTCTATGTATCGGATATGGGCTGAAGGCTGCAGGTTGTAGGTGGACAAGCTTCATTTGGCTCCGATTCAGCTGCCGAGGTGCAGAGGTTGATGCCAAAGGCGAGGGGCTAAGAATGGGTTCAGATTTTTGAAATGGTGGTAGCGGTCGCTTAAGTAGAATGTGGAATGGATTTGAAGCTCAGAATTGCAGCTTTAGTATTTTCAGGTCGTATTGAGTGACAAAGGTTCTGACTGTGATCACTCACTCGCCTCACAGACAGAGATAGAAATACTTTCGATCTCACATTGTCCGAGGCCAGTCCGCGCTGCACCGCGCCGCCCTCTCCGGTGAGATGGAGGAGGTGGATCGCATTGTGGCTTCAGGAGCCGATATTGATCCCGCAGACAAGGAAGGCTGGAGCCCCCAGATCTCTGGAGTGAGAAGGATCGCATTTCAAGCGCAAAGTGCTTTCCCCAAACTTTGTGGACGAATGTAGTCGCCTTGGCAGCCAGAAAAGCCGGGCCACCTTGAACAACCTTGGAAACATTTGGACGCTGCGTGAAGTTAAACTTATTTGCAGCTTTGTGGATCCAAAAGTCCCTGCCACAGTGACGGCGGTTTTTCCTTGAAAAGGCGCGAAAGCAACACCCGAGAGTGTTTCAGTTTCATTGTTTGTGGCAGCAAAGCATGGATCGAGCTGATTGAAGCTTACTCCGCACCCTTCTGCACCTCTGAGGCTTCACTCCATTGCATGTGGCATCCGAAGCGGGCCACCTCCACGTGGTCGACCGGCTCGCGGAAGCCAAGGCCGACTTGGAAGCGAAGGGTGGCGCATACCGCAGGGAGCCCCCAGAGGCTCGGAAGGTCGGAAGGTGGATCGTTTTCGGCCTGAAAAGGTCGGTCCAAAAATGGAAGCGACAAAGAGACGCGTGACAGGCCTGAATTGATGGGGCAGTCTGCCCAAAACATCACTTCATCCAAACACATCATCCAAACTTGCATGTTGATTATTGTTTGGCAAGAATAGGATGCTTGTTTGCCACTGTTTGCCATGGTCTTGAGAGCTTGGTGTGGAATGCAGCTCCATATAGCTCCATCCTTACAATACAGCTCCATATAGCTCCATCCAAACATGGAAGCAACAAAGAGACGCGTGACAGGCTTGAAAAAATTACAGTAAATTGATGG
>CAXAMN010023185.1:0-18445 GCA_963970005.1 Durusdinium trenchii | reverse complement strand
TCTGCCGTGGGACCTTGTTTGGCTTTTGGAATCCATACTCCTACTTGGGTGGGTGGCGCTAATACACCAGCCAATATGTGATGAAAGTCATCCTGAAGGATTGCAGCAGTCTGTTGTGGGAAAATCCGCCAAAGGGCGTAAGGTAACCCATCAGGGCCAGGAGCTGAATCTTTGGTAAGGAGGAGATGTTCGATATAATCTTGCTCGGTGGGTTCAGGAATCTCAGGCCACGGCGAGACACACCGTCGGTAAGCCGAAAGCGTGTCATGCCAATCCCGATCATACTTAATAGGGTGTGTGAACCAAAAGTCACGTGTTGCAAGCATCGCTTCATCGTACTCAAGGGCTGTACGACATTCTTGCCCATTATGTTGCAACAATGGCCCATGATAAAACGTGCCTCGAGGGCACACTGTTTTAAGCCTGTCCCAGAAGACTTTTTGCCTTCTAATTCGCTGGACTGGGTCTGTATTGTCAGTGCCAAAGGGCATTTGTAAGTTCGTAGCAGTTGCGACTTCAGCTGCTTGTAAAGCAGCAGCTACAATGGTGGCTGGAATCAAGAGGCATCCCTGCTGAGCTTGCCATGGATGTAATAGATCAGTATCTGCACTTTGTTCATACAACAATCGTACTTCGTCCTGTCTTATGTGTAAGTATGTTTGTTCTTTGCCCAATAGCTTGTATAAGCGTTTGAGTGGAGACAATTTTTTAAAGTGACAAGAGTGAGTTCTCCACCAGCTCCAAACTACTGCACGACAATGCTGCGAGAGAACAACATTGGCAAGTCTAGTTTCTTGTGCTAGCGAAATTTTTCGTTTAAGAGCAAGTAGAGATGCTTGCCTTGCAGCTGCCTGTAGACTTTCCGATGCAACTGTTGGGTCCAGAAAAACTTGAGTCGGTATTGTATGATGTTTCTCAGACTGTGGATGTGGTCGAAGGCGCGGCTTCATCTTTAGCCTGAGCATCAAGGCTTTGTGGTGACAGGTACCAATGCGATACCTGCCATATATGCGAGCGAAAAGTTGTGTTGTATCCAGGAAAAGGCTAGGCACTAAGAATCGATCTAGTGCGGATTCTTGGTCTTGGTATTTATAGGTAGGAAGTGCAGGATCAACATCTGTGAGCCCAGCCTGCACCAGGAAGTCATCCCACGTATGAAAGTGATTCTGATCACAGCGATTAAAGTCACCTCCAACAAAGACCGGATAATCAGTCAGAGCAAGAACGGTTTGCAAAGTGGTTGAGACGAAGGGCTTAGGGCTGTTCGGAGGGATGTAGACCGAAACAAGCCATATAGTACAAGCTTGGTATTCGACACGAGCTGCAACAGCATAGTGCTGCACCAAGACACGTTCTTCCAATACTTTCCAACCTGGAGGAAACAGGATTGCAACTCCAGCCTGCTCTCCCGGATTTTGCTTGGCCAGAGTGGTTACAACCTTAATGTCCGGCCACGTGTGGGATAAGTATTGGAGATTAGCCTGATTCCACTTTGTTTCCTGTAGCAGTACTGGTGCCTGTTTCAGCATAGTTTTGACTATCCAAGTCTTGTGCACGTTGGTGGGAAGTCCTGGAGACCAGCTATTGAGATTCCAAGTGTAAATGCCTTTTACCGAGACTGGCAGGTTGCTAGGCCTCTGCATACGAAATTGTAGCACGTTATGGCAGAGCTGCCAGAATTTCAATGGGATTTGGCGTAAGGATTGAACTTCGTTAGGGAGAACAAGAGGGGTATCACCTGCAAGTGTAGACGGGTCTGCAACGACACAATCTGTGAACTTGCCGATGTTGACTCGTAGAGAATGGAGGGCATCTGATAGATTGACATTGCCATCAAAACCACACAGCATGAGGAAGTCCTCAATCTTGATCTGTCGGTACGGTAGGGAGGGATGGATAAAATGTATGAGGAAATGGAGGGAAGAGACGTGCGTAATAGAAGCATTTGTTTGTTTTGTAGTATGCCAGTATGCTGCTTTGAGGCCTGTAGATAGGGTACGCTGCACTAAACGGAGAGATTTAATGGGTAGGTAACATAAATGCATCATTCAGCGTGTATAAGAGCCTTAGCTCTATGAAAGAGCTTTGCTGAAATCTCTCCTTGTGTGCACGCGTACCAAACCGAATTCAGCGTCATGAGACGACAATCGTCGATGCAAGCCTCAGTAGGAATATGGGTAGCAGCTTGTTCTGTTGCAATGGTCGTAGGAAGCACTGGGTGCGGAGTATGTGTGGTAGGAATAAGGGAAAGCAGTCGTTCGCAACTGCTGGCTTCAGATGCTTCGACTTGATGGATAATCAGTAGACAGAAATCAGGCAATTTATCTGTTTGCCAGATATTTTCTTGGAGTCGTGGGTAGGCTGCTCGAGCACTTTCAGGACAGATGCTAAGGCACCAATCCTGGAGGAGTCCCCCAATAAGAATGACAGGGAAGCTCCCTGTCATGAGATGACAAACATTTGCAAAAGGCTCTTTGCATACTTGATTCTCTGCTGCTAGCAGCAGGTGGGAAAGCCTCCACAATGCACATCCTGGCTCAACTAAACTATGTGCCCACGGCTTTTCGGTAATAGTGCATATGCGTTCTTGTTGGATAGCAAAAGCACATATATGTTCCGTTCCAACTCCCTGGGGGTTGGTTTGAAAACCAAACATGGACCTATACCAGGAGGACGGCTGAGAGGGCTGACAAATGCGCACGGGCTCTCCACCATACTTGAAGAGCAGAATCTCCAATGTGTCATGGAGACGTAATAAATATAAGTGTGTGGCTCGACTAGGACCAAGATACCTCATGTGATTTGGCTGATGGGAGAGCCAACAAATGATGAATCCTGTGTCCGCTGTTTTGATCGTAGTAAGGATTTGTCGCAAAAATAGAGTGATTCTGTGATAGGTACAGTGATACAGTAGTTCTTGCCGATAGATGTCAAGAGCATCACTGTTGACAGAAAGGGTACACAATGCTTGCACAATCTCTTCACTGAAGAAGATCCATTGCGGTACTGCTGTTTGTTCAACATAGTTGAGGAGGTTAAGGTCTGTAAGAAACTTGATCAAAGGCTCTTTGCCAAAAATATCGAAACGTTGCTCTCGCCTATCCTTGTTGCTGTTGTCTATGGCCTCTTTAGTAAGATAAGGCGGCAGAATCTGTGTTACAATAGGTTGAGCAATTGGAGGCTTCGTGACAGACGACATCACCAAACTTCGAAAGTTAATGTGACGGTAAGGCTCCGGAACGATGGTGGTTTGAGTACTTCTGCCTGACATTTTGAGATTATTTTCGATAGCTTGCCTAAAGGAGATATACCCTTGTCTGACATCATCAGGCGAGGCTACTCCAAAGAAGCATTCTGCTTCTCCTTGGATCCATGCTCGAATGTGATCCGGCGTGCCAATGGCAAGGCTAATAAGCTTGGGATGAAAGGAGTTACCAACAAAGGAGCGTATTGTCTGTGAGTGCAAAACATGCTTAAGACGAGAAATAGTGGCAAAGTTGCGGCTGAGACCTGAAACCTGCAAAACCTCACTGTCGCTTAAGAAGCGGAAAGGAACCCGTATACTACCGTTGTGAAACAACGGAAGGACATCGCGAAGCACCGCATCTTTCTCTGGGTTAGAGGAAGTTTTGTTGTAGAAGCAGTTCAAAAAGCGCCTCCACGCCGGATAATAGATTGCAGGTATGAAATCGCTCCATTGAAAGGCTGGAACAGAACTGTCGGTGAACATGTTTGCTATCATTGCAAATCGTTCATGTGTGTGCCAGTACGAAGTTCTCCACAGCAAAGCTGCAGGATGGTAGCTAGTCCAGCTATAGCGAAGAGCAGTGTCACTGAGAACTTCAAGGGGTCGCATGAAAGGTTTGATAAAAACGTCACGAAATTTCCCTTTATCCTGGATGGATAATGGCCTCCAATCAGTAGGCCATTGTAGGTCTTCCTGGCATAAGGCCTGGGAGTCAACAGTATCATGAAAGATGCTGTTTTGGAAGAAGAGACGAAGTCTTTTTGCTGGCGATATTTTGGAAGTACACCAAGTCAATTTGTCTCGTGTGATGTGCGAAAGGCCAAGGCACGCTCTGATGAAGGCGAAGTGGTCATAGTGCATTGACCCTGCATTTTCGATAAGAAAGCGAATGTGCGTTTTAGGAAGGACTGTTCCAAGCAAATATAGCGCGAGGTGCATCGTAAAGAAAAAGACACTGTCTGGACCACATATGCCTAAGCGTCCATGTTCCTGACCAGCATAAGTGAGGTCAGTACAGGGACTGCCTCCAATGACAAAAACATGACAGTAGTCACTTAAAGTGACAAACTCTCTTAAGATTCTTGCTCCATCATCAAAGAGAAGGTCCACATCATTTGCATAGAAGAAAATGCCTCCTTTGAGGCTGTGTATCCATTGCACGTTAACAGAGATTCCATGTTTTTCTGCAACCAAATATCTGAGTACTTCATCTCTTTCACACAGCACACAGACTTTGGGGCGATAACCAAATTTTTCAATAAGGATGTCTAAAGACGATCCGCATCCATCAAACATGCTTAGGACAGCATACGGCGGTTTAGACTCGCAGCTTTGCATGGGCTGATCAAGTGGTGAGGCAGGTGATGTAATGTGATCTGTCTGTGATGACTGTGACAGAGATTTTTCAATGGCTTCTAGTTGTTCAACAGGAATTGTTGCATCACTGGGAGGCGGTGGGCAAAGTTTCTCTGGAATGTAGGCAGCTTGGAGCTCGTTCGCATTTAGAGGAACAGGGCCAACAATGTCTTTTCGATTTCCGACATCAATGGCCCTTTTTGTAGCAAGCTTTCTCTTAGGTGTATTTGTTTCTCTCTGCCCAAACTTGTTTTTAGCACGTTTTGAGTCTTTGCCACGCATAATATTAGAAGTTCGTTTTGGAGGTCGCGTGTGAAGCCATGTGCTCGAAATTGTCGCATGTCGGTAAAGGATACCACACATTCGATCACCTGCTTTGAGATGTGAGATACTCAATTGACTCAGCCCTGTGGCATTGTCGTATTTCAGAATTGTAGAGTTGGCATTTTCATGTTCTAGCACATAAAAATGCTCACACGGTTGATGCTCCCCATTCAGTGGGTCCGGACCCTGATGAATAACTAAGGCAATACATTGCCAAATCTGCCCGCCTGATTGGAAGGTATCTTTTTTAAGAAACTTGTCATAGTCCGTTGCAAGTGGCTGGTTCGCTCGTTGAAAGTGTAGCCACACCAGTCGACAGGGTGAGCAAGAGATAGTGGCCCAGTTAAAGTTACTGGCACATTCTTGACATTCTGGACCAACATTTGTTCCATCATCACGCCCAATGGGCAAGAGACGCTCCGACCATGGAAATGCCGCTTCAAAGAAGGCAACATGCGATAAAAGTCCGGACGGTGAGTCAGTAACTATGAAAGTAGCGACATCGTGCTCAACAATTCTGAGACAACTTAGACAGGTAAAAGAGACCCTAGATCCTAGTAGGTCATGAAAAGGAGGCGGAATTATGGCGACAATAGACTCATATGTTCTGAGCAAGTCCATATGAGTGTCCTTGGGGAGAGTGGACATGGCCAAGGCAAGATGATAATGATCAAAGTCATCATTCGGTAGATGAGACGCACAGGTCCAGCCTTTGGCTATTGCAACCATAGCTCTGTGGCCAATGTGATTTTCGAAGTTTACTTGTTTGTTCCAATTTGCTTTAGAGACAATGCGTAGTGCTGCTGTGTAATAACAAGCTGTGGCATTGAGATTCTCGTATAGAGATACAGCACGTTGAATGTCTTCATCCTGAAAGTCCATGTTTTGTAAGGAGACATCTCGACTGATCATCTGTTGTATCTGGTGGATATATGATTGTCGCCTCTTATTTTGAAGGATCTCATTGACAGAGTTTCGGCTAGCTGAGCAATTGGAAACATGTTGGGCGTTAATTCCCCCTTTTACAAGACGATGGCTAAGGCCATCACCTCGTTTCGGGGCAGATTTAGGAGTGGGCTTCTTGGTCGTCTGTCGACGTGGATCACCAGCACTTTCCTTAGGGGTAGGCTTCCTGTCAGTGGTAACTTCAACAGAATGTTTTGACTTGGTCGAAGGCGCCCGATGGCCTACCTTTCCTTTTGGATCATCTTCGAATTGTTGTTGTAAGTCAAGGTAAACCTGTTCACAAAACGAATCAGTCGAAAGCTGAGAAGCTTCATTTCCTGACGGGCACTCATTGAAGGGAACAACAACCTTCTCTTCGGAATGTTCTTTAACTTGACTCGTTTCTGCGTTGCAGGTTTGGGACCGCTGTAGGCCGTTTGGACAAACAGTACAAACTTGTTTCATACTTCCATTGGCAATGTTCAAAGCAGAGCTTTCATCTACTTGCATTGCTCCTTTCATAGCATTTAGATCATCAGGATCACTTTGGGTATTGGAGATGTAAGCTTTACTTACAAAAGGTTGTTCAGGTGTCCCAGCAAATTCAGGCAAAGAAGATGCTGGACTAACCTGACTCTCTTGATTCGTGTCTCGATGTTCATCACTATCTTTTACCTGAAGGTATGTAGCAATTTCACTGCAAAGTAGGTTCTTTCTAGTCAGTGAGCAATCAGATAAGTCAAGGTTTTGTTTCAAAGTCATCTCTTCTTCATGGGATGTGGAACCTGTTGCATCGATTTCTGTTGGTAGAGGACTGACTGCATCTTGGTTATGATCCGACGAAGAGGGGATTGAACGAGTAGGTGATTGTTTGTTGTCACGACACACTCCAGTAAAGGAGGCATCTCTTTGGGCGTTGATAATACGTTGCGGGTTGATGCCTGTGGGATAGGACTTCTGATTGGTTGCAAAGGCTTCCGTGGCATGATTCTTATGCGAATTGTGACTATTGTAACAAATCGAAAGAGTGCGACCAAAAGGTGGTTTCCTAAAGACGTCATGAACTTCTATTTGACCCGGTAGGAAGAGAATGAGGTTAGCACGGTCATAGACACTGAGCTCTAGTGCATTGCTGAAACACCGAGAGACCTTACCTCTTTCAAAACGTGGTTGTAGTATTTGGAGCTTTTGACCATGTTCGATTTGGCAATGAACAATGCATTCATGCTCAGGCAGTGTTGTGATGACATCTCCATTGTGCTGTTGAAGGGGTGACTTCGTGGTTGTGCAGTCAAGGAAGATGGTATGATGATCTAGGAGATGCTTTTGCTTCATTAGAATGTCAAGAAGGTGAGAAACTTCTTTCATAGAGAGTTCAGCTTCAACAAAGCAAATAGGAACTATTTCGTCAAGTAGATCAACAGCAACGTCTCTCTTGCCGATTTCAAAGCTAAAAGCTTGTAGCTGCCCAAATCTTCTGCGCGACATACTATTACCTGGTAGGGGAAAAAATCCACTAAGCCGGGCACCTTGACATAGTCCTTTGTTATGCGCCCCAACATGATGGTCAGTTTTAGTCTCTTTGACGTAAATGTTGGAGGTTCGTTCAGTAGTATGGACGTCAGGCTGTTTGTAGTGGACGATTCTTTTATATGCTTTGTGGTCAACAAAGGTACCAGGTATTCGCGGAAATGAGGCAGGTGAGGCATAAAAGGCAACAACTTTCTGTTGACCTTTATCTTGAACATGTACTATGGCAGGCCGGATCTGTATAGCACCCAAAACTTTTTGTAACTCTTCACTAAAATCAACATCGACGGTCCCGTCCTTCATCATGAGCGATCCATCATCTTCAATTTGAAAGGCTTCATGAGTGTCACTTCCAGTAGTGCTAATATCAACCGTCCAACTGTTTTCATTGATTCCAGCAGTGAAAGAACATTGTAAACTGCCTTCTTCTTTGCCAAAGGGAATCTTAATTTGCTCTTGGAAGGTACGAAGCCTGAAATTTTCAAGTTCAGCTCCTTCGGCATAGATGACCAAAAGCAATCTTTTTTGGATGTAGTATGGAATGTTCATGTCAATTAAAATGCTCTGAAGTTGCCATCTTTCTTCTTGCGCGCAAGATCTAATGTCAAGAAAAGTGGCAGTTCTAAAGCGGTAGAAGGTGGGAGCATCACCAAAGCGCATGTTCCAGAAAAGGGGAATTACCCTTTGGAGGTCTTGTTGAGTAGAGCATGCAATTTCTTGACTTAGACAAGCGTAAATTGACGCAAGTGTGTCAGTAACAATGCGAACTTCAGATTCAGCAATGCCGAAGCTGACACAGCATCGATCTGTTGCTCCAAGCTCTGTATGGAGAGGGGGGTCATGCGTATAGACTCGAAATCGAAAGATTCCTGGCACGGCTGTAATAGCAGCTTGAACCTGTGGTGTGAGGGACTTGCTGGAACAAAGCCATGTCTCAGCATATTCCAGATTTGGCGAATAGACTTCAAAGCTATTCACATTACGGGTAGCACTGAGAGCAATGAAATAAGTAGCTTTGGTAAAAGTGCGCAATCGACTGTTTTGCGCAAATTCGAAGCTTTTGTATTTACTGATTCGCTGTATGTGAGCTCGATGCCTTCGTAGCGAAGTGCAGACCCCAATAGTTAAGTCGATACAAGTTGCACTGAAAGAGCACTCATGAAACAGGAGTACATGTCGTAGTTGACTGCCTGAGTGGTAGAGCTGCAAAATATTATCTTGCAATCGACTCTGTATTCCATAGATAATAATATCTATTGGTTGATTTCCAGTCACAACAGCGCAGATGTTGCGATATTCATCTTCTCCAACAACGAAAAGATTGCGGCTAAAACGGGCGGTGTTGACCATGCTAGGAAAACGACAAAGAAAAAGGATACGCGGTGAGGCAGCTAAGGAAAGTCCACTAAGCTGTGAAAAAACTCCTTTCGTCTCAAAAGAGTCGAGGATATCATCGTAGAGAAATTGCGAAATCGTGCAAGAGACTTCTTTAGAAACCATTCTTGGAGACTAAAAGAACCTAGACGAATCTCAAAAGGTGTCTAAGGACACCCCTCGAGCGTGCTTTTAGGAGAGCTGTTGGATATTGCAATCAAATGGAGTCTAAGGACCCCACTTGATAAGAATTGTACGGTGTCTAAGGACACCACACAACTGTTTGGAGGTGAGATCAAGTATCCTAACTAAACTAACCTAACTACGCGTAACGACCCGAGAAAACTTCTTCTCTTTAAGAAGTAGTCTTGAACCTCCTAGCTCAACGGCTTTTGCCGCGAGTTTGAGCCGAGACGCCTTGAGCCAAAAGGTTACGGAGGGACATCTGCTGGCATGCGATTGTCCACTATTAAGTAGATCATTTGATTATTCATGATCAAGTCACGGTGTGACATTAGTGTTCGAATGATGGCAGCAGTATCGGGCAAATCACCCTCTGTTTCAAGAGTGGGATACCCCTCGTCCTTTTTGGGTGGCTGAGCTCGAACATCAGACAAACCCAGAGTAGGGCAGGCAGAATCAAGGCCGAAAGGACTGCTAAGAGTGTCTTTCATAGCCATTGCTGCATATGCTTCCTCCTGGAACTGGTCCACACTAGCCTCCGTACCCCTGGCAAAGTTGGCCTGGCCATCTGCTGTCAGCCACTCCGCATGATCACGTGTGTATACAAAAGGCATGTGGACTCTGTCCTCCAACCCTTCCGTTAGGTCCAGTGAGTTACTGTCCTCCATCCACGGATCATGTGACATGATTGTTACTCTGCTCGAAGGTACGAATGCAGCCCCCGCCAGCTAAGGCTGGCAGTTGCCCTGAGCGCCACAAGCAAACGAACGGCAACAATGGTGATGTCAGCTAAGGCTTTTTTTTCCACGAGTACGGACGCCGTGTGGGCATGGTGCCCAGGTCATCGTTGAAGGGAGGGAAGAAAAGTCAGATGGTGGAGAAAGGAACAGAGAAAACCAACACCACACCAACAAACAAAACACCACAACCCAGGGCCCACAGGCCGAGTCTCCACCATCATGTAGTCTTTCCTCTGTGCAAGGTGAAACATGTGAGACGAGAGAGAGTGTCTAGAAAGGGGCCTGAATTAACGAACGAAAAGCATATCGGCGCAGGTTTGTGCTCAAGCAAAGTCGCAAAAAGGCTTCAAAGGGACTTCACTTCACCATTATGAGTGACCACCGGCCACACCCCAGTGCGGCAAAATCATGGTCACAGTGCAATTCTCCACTCAACAACGAGGTATCGCAATGCTTCAACGTCGATTGCATCCCTGACAAGTGGGGTGGCGTAGCTGTGCAGCATACCGTGGAAAAGACCTTTCTTGTGGCACCACCCGTTCAACAGGTTGCACTTACAAGTCAAGTGGCATGCTACTAATCAACAATCAATGGGTGGCGGCCATAATCGACGAGAGCTATCAGGTGAAGGTGCGAAGAGACCCCCCCCGAAGGGAGGTCAGTTCAACACTGTTTGGTACTCACAGGTACCAAACAGCAAACAGAGTGGAGTGTCTTCCAGGTTTACGAAGCGCAGCACCGTAGCAAAAGTTAATCGGCTGCATGCAAGGCCCGTGTGAAAAAGGTGAAACAGGTGAAACTTTGGACAATCCTAGCTTGGTATCTGTACTTCTTTGTACAAAATTGGAAATGTCGGACATCAACAAAGGGAACTAAGGTTCCCCCTGGGCATCCGCCATTGCCACTCTCTACCACCCGCCTGTTAGGAACGAAGAGCTAAGGCTCTCACTCCTATAGGCTCACAGCAGTTCGAATGGCGAAAAGAGGTTGGTCAGTGCTTGCGCATCTTGCTTGCCGCACTCTGCTGTCAGTCAGCTTGTCCCCCATTTCAATCACAGGTTCACCGGCTCTATCCCTGTGACGACTAGCATCTGTCGACATTCCTTAGCATTGCATGGACTAGACGGGGTATCCAGTTTGTTCAGGAACACTGGTCTTTGGCAACGTGCAGTTTATCGTCGTTTGCTTGTCCCTGGCCTCGCCATGATACTCTTGAGTAGAACTTCCTATACAAGGGTACAATTGCGATGTTTCTCCGCTCCCTTCTGGAATTTGCCCTGTCATGATCGTTGACCTGCCTTGGACCCACGCTAAGGCGCGTGCCCAGACTCTTGACGGGTATCTACGATGCAGTGCTCGCTGCAACCAAGAAAAACGTCTTGTTTTCATCCAAGACCAGGGGTGTACCCCATGTCCGGGATCATGCGCAGCCAAGGTGGCCATCGCATGGCAGGACAAATGGCGAAAGCATTCTCTTCTGCGTAGACTCCTCGCCATTTATGCCTTCCTGGCATCTTGAGAAGCCTACTAAAGACAGTGCAATCCAGGAAGGCCCTACTTCCTATGTACCTCAGCGAGGGCGGAATGGCAAGCTCCACGAGAGCTGCACAGTTCATGAAAGCTTTGACTCGGATTGTGTGGAGGGTTATCGGAAGAAGGACTTCTTTGAGACTAGTGCAGTGCACAAAGGCGAATTCCGGAATTTCCTCAACCTGGGTGTTGCAAAGGTCTATATTCTTAAGTAGTCGACAACTGTCGCATGCATGCGCTCCGAGAGTTACAAAATGCATCGGGAGAGCAAGCGCAGTGATTCCTGTGGAGCTGAGGCAGCCCGGCGTTAACTCACTGACCCTAGCATGCAGTACTGACTCTCGGGGAGATGGAAGCTCACTTAAGGTAACCTCAGCAAGATTGATACAGCCTTGAAAGAGGTATTGCCCTAGCTTGGCTTCGCTATTGAACACATTGGCAATTCCTTCCGATGCATACACCCATTGCAAGGAACAACATTCCGCAAAGGCTTCATACCCAAAGTCTAGGCAACCCGGAGCCGCGACGCTGTTCAGTAGTTTGCAATCGCGGAAGACATTATCGGAAATGCCTACTACTGTGGCAGGCAGTTTAACGATGCGGAGCTGCCGACAGTTTTGCCAAGCCTCTGCCTTAATGAACCTGATACCTGGTTCTACACTGACATGTCTCAAGCGTGGAACTCCTGCAAAGGCCCCTTCTGAGACACTTCTCTCTGGGTTCATGGGGACATGAACTGCTAGCGGAATGTGATGGATAGGGCAATCCTCAAGTTCTACCTGAGATGGCAGGATAACACTACAGTTGCGAAAAACGATGGTGTATTCCATTCCTTGTTGTAGCTTGTCCCAGATTGGGTCCTCTAGGTAAGTCCGTGTGGCAGTTTGCAAAAAGTCAATGCAGCACCCAAAAACTTTGAGATCAGTAACAGAAACAAGATAGTCCATAACCTGCTCTTCTAGATCTTCAAAGCGGTCAAACTTTGCAACACTGAGAGAGACCTGGAAAGTCTCTCCCGAAAGCGTAGTCAGCAACAGGGAGTATTCCATAACCGGCTCCTTTTCAGGAGGGGTGCTAAACATGGATGAATCATCAAATTCCATGTGCGACAGGCTATTTGCAATGATTGTTTGAGCCAAAGGTGTACCTTTTTTTTTCCACGAGTACGGACGCCGTGTGGGCATGGTGCCCAGGTCATCGTTGAAGGAAGGGAAGAACAGACAGATGGTGGAGAAAGGAACGAAGGCCCCAAAAACCAACCCAAAAACCAAACACCCAAGCCCGCAGGCCGAAACTCCACCATCTTGTAGTCTTCCCTCTACACTAGGTGAAACGTGTGAAACAGAGACTAGTGGCAATTAGTGGGCCTGAATTCGCAAAAGAAAAGGACTGCAGCGCAAGCTGTGTTCATGGAAAGCCGCCTAGGAGGCTTCAAACGGACTTTCCTTACCAAGTGTTGGTGACCAGCGGCCACACCACAGTGTGGCAAAACAAGGTCACTTTGCAGGTCAGATGTCTCGCAATGCTCCAGCAGTGGTTGTAGTCAGGCCAACCGAAAGTGCGAAGATCTAAGCAGCAATCCGTGGAAAAGACCATACTTGCAGCACAACCCGTTCAACCGATGGCGCATACAAGGCCAGGCACATGCTGCCGGACAGAATTCAAATACGGCGGCAATTCCTAGCGAGAGAAGCCTGCAGCTAAGGGTGAACCGGGCACCGCCTCCCCGTGGGGAGGCAGACCCAACACCCTTCGGCACTCAACGGTGCCAAAAGGGGATGTCACTTGAGTCTGTGAGGCGCTGTGTAGTGGCAAAAAGTGAGAGGTGCGTGCAAGGCCCGTGTGAAACCTGTGAAACATTGAGCTCTCCTAGCATGATATCTGTACCTCTTTGTACAAAATTGGAAATGTCGGACATCAACAGCGGGAACTAAGGTTCCCCCTGGGCATCCTTCATTGCCACTATCTACCACCCGCCGTGTAGGAACGCAGAACTAAGGTTCTCGCTCCTATCGGCTCACTTCGCAGCGGATGGCGAGAAGAGGTCATGGTTCTACTTGGTGTCTTTGCATTTTGCTTGCCGTATATGCCTGGAAATCCTTCTTTTCTAATGCTCGAAAACTGACACTTGGCTCAACTCACTGCTTACGTCGCACTTGCTTCTCTCCTGCCTCTGAAGCGTAGCTTCGTTGAGGCTGGGTCTAGATAGTTTTCTCGCCAAAGGTCGTTTGCGTTATAGGTCATCGAATGCTATGGTGCCGAAAAACTTGCCACTTGGGGCGACCACAACCCGTAGCATTTGGCACCTAAACCAGTGACCGACTAATGTGTCTGGCAGGTGGACGATTTGCAGTTGTCGACATCACCGCCACGCCGAGACCCTTCTCTATCCGACAGCCTCTGGGCACTTACTCCATACATAACGGAGGGCAACTATGGTTAGTTACTCGCGTTGAGGAGTACTGTTTCGTAATTGCTGGCCTACTCCGGACCCGAGCTAAGGCTCGCACCCAGATTCTAACAAAATTGATAGCAGGGCCACGACAGCTGTGGATGGGGGATGATCTTCTATCCTAAACCAGGGGTGTAGCCCATGTCTGGGATCATATGCAGCCAGGGTGGCCATTTCATGGCCGGACAGATGGCAAAAGCATTTTCTTCAGCGTAAACCCCTCGCCATCTGCGTGTTCCGGGCATTTTGACCAGCCTTCGAAGGGCAGTGCAGTCCAAGAAAGCCCTACTTCCAATATACTTGAGAGCAGGCGGAATGGCAAGCTCAACAAGGGCGGCACAGCTCATAAAGGCTTTAACTCGGATTGTATGGAGAGTTGTCGGTAGGAAGACTTCCCGAAGGCTAGTGCAGTGGCCAAAAGTGAATTCCGGAATTTCTTCAATCATGGTGTTACAGAGGTCAACACTCTTAAGCAGTCGACAACTGTCACAAGCATGCGCTCCTATGGCTACAAAGTGCTTTGGGAGAGCAAGTGTGTAGATGCCTGTAGAGCTGAGGCAGCCCGGGGCTAGCTCTCTGGTCCTGTCTTGCAGGGTTAACCCGTTCAATTCAGTTCGAGGGGATGGAAGCTCACTCACGGTGACCTCTGCAAGGTTGATGCACCCTTGGAAGAGGTATTGCCCAAAATTGGTTTCCCCATTGAATACGTTTACAGCTCCACCCGACGCATACACCCGCTGCAAGGAACAACATTCCGAAAAGGCTTTGTAACCAAAGTCGCGACAACCCGGAGCCAAGACACTATTTAGGAGCTTGCAGTCCCGAAAGGCATTATCTGCAATGCCTACCACTGTGGCCGGCAGTTTGACAATGCGGAGTTGCCGGCAATCTTGCCACGCCTCTGCGCCAATGAGCCTGATCCCTGACTCGACGCTAACGTGTCGCAAGCGTGGCACACCTGCAAAGGCCCATTCTGGGACAGTTTCTTCTGCGTTCATTGGGACATGAACAGCTAAGGGGACTTGATCAAGAGGATAACCACCGAGCTGTTCTTGTTCTGGCAGGGTAACACTACAGTCCTTGAAGACAATGGTGTATTCTCTACCTTGCTGCAACTTATCCCAAATTGGGTCCTCTAGGTAGGTTTGCGTGGTGGTGTGTAAAAAGTCAATGACGCACCCAAAAACTTGGAGGTCAGTGACCGAGGCCAGATAATCCATAACCTGGTCTTCTAAATCTGTAAATCGGTCGAACTTGGCGACACTGAGAGAGACCTTAAAGGTTACCCCCGAAAGCGTAGTCAGCAGCAGGGGGCATTCCATGACTGGCTCCTTTTCGATGGGAGTGCTACTCATGGATGAACTGTCAAGCTCTTTTTGCGGCAGGCTATTTGCTATCATTGTGCGAGCCACTGGTGTCCAGTCTGCACATGGGCTGTTCCTACGGCCGGGGATGTTTCCTTAAGACAGATGCTAAGGCACCTACCTTGAGCCTCTCATGGCTTGGCATAATGCTTAGGGTACACATGGTTTAGCTCCTTGTCATAGCGGTTGGCATGGCAATATTCATGGCAATGTAGCTCCGTAGAGTCTACCATGGACCGGCATGATATTGGCAATATTCGTGGCTGAGTTCCTCGTCAAAGGCATCAGAATCTGGTCCTTCCGCGGGGAGCAGTTCCAGCCAATGAGGTTTTTCAAATTTGTCGCACATAAAAAAAGCATTGTGCTCTGCCTGCACCCACTGTTCAACGTCTCCCCAATCTAGGAGGGTAAACCGTTGCAGCTGCTCGCACCCGCAGAAGGCACGGTTGCCGATGTCGCTGAGTTCTGTCGGGATGACAACTTCCTGCAGCACAACACAATTAAGGAAGGCTTCTTTTCCAATCTGTATGAGTCGCGGTGGAAGCCATATGCACTGCAACGCTACACAGTGGGCAAAGGTGGAAGAGAGCAGGGCTGTGATCTCTGTGCTCATGAGGTTGACTTCCACTAGGCTTTTGCAATTTTCACAGGCCCTCGGCCCGATGTTGTGAAAGTCATTCGGCAAGCATAGCTGCTCAATGCCCGCTCCACAGAATGCGCCTTCAGGCAGTGCTCGTGGTGTATTCGTACGATCCGCGTCAAAGGTGATAGTTGCAAGCGTGAGGCAACTCTCGAAAGCATATCTGCCAAGCTGCGCGCCTGGTGCCAGGACGCTGCTGTCCTCTGTTTCGAGCCTGACCCCAACGCTGCCTAGGGAACAGCACTCAGCAAACACCCTTTGTCCATAGTGGACACACCCTGGTGCAGCGACCTGACGCAACACATAGCACCCCATGAAAGTCGCTTCCGCCAGACTGACGACCGAAGTTGGAAGCTTGACAATCTGTAATTGCTGGCAACTCTGCCAGGCCGCAATTCCTATATGTTGGATGCCAGTTGCCACTTCTACATGCCGGAGCGAAGGTGCAGCATAAAATGCTCTATCGGCAATTGCCCTCCGCGGGTTGGGCGGGACACGAACAGCTTTGGGGTAGCTCTCCTTGCCGTCATCCTGGAACTGCCAGATGGAATGCCCATCTACCATGCAGGGACGAACAACAATTTGGAGCTGCGGTCGGTGCAGGAGCTCAGTGCGGAATGCCTCTGGCAGGGGTTGCTGCGTTTGGAGGTTGAGCAACTCTAATTCACAGCCAAAGACATCTAGCTCAGACACTGTCGGCAGAAAGCAAAGAATGTCGTCTTCCAGCTCTGCCACATCTTCATAATGGGCGAGGTTTGCTTGCATCGTATATTCCATGCCAGCTACGGTAACCAACTCGAGGTTAACCTCATAGCGGTCTTGGGGGGGCGGCATTGCTATGTAGGTGCTTGGTTTGCTTGAGCCAAACAACTGTGGTACAGGAGGTGTGTCCTTTGCAAGGCCATAGAGGCAACTAAGCCCCAATAGAGAAGGTGACTAAGGTCACCCATCTCATGGCGGAGGTTGCGCGACACGGAGGCTGTTGTTGTGGGGAGACTCCTGATGAGGACTACACTACTGCCATCACCCGTAGGACCATCCTGAGGGCGAAGGCGGGGGGGGAGGCTTGCTGTGCCAGGAAGACCCTGCTGCTGTTGAGGAACTTCCCGCTTCCTTAGGGGGGTCAGTTCGGCGGGCTTTGTTACTTGGATCGTCGGTTTCCTGACTGTAGCCCATGTGATCCCTAAGTGCCCGCTTATGGCTCGCGAGTTGGAGCCTGAACGTGGGGTTCCCAGTGAGCCACCCGCAGAGCTGATCCCATCTCTCTTCGGAGTAGTGAATCGTGCCATATTGGTTGTAAGGACGATCTGCCATCTTCGGAGTGAGAGGATACCCTTTGCAGTAGTACCCACTGAGGACAGGACTAGGGATCTTAGTCAAGCTGTAACGGGTAGATATCAGATTCCACCCTGTGCGGGACATGGCAATTCTGAGCCCGGAGGTCAGCCATTGTGCTACCACTGCGCTTTCTGCGCCGATGTCCCCTTGCTCGAAATTGCCTAGCGCCGTTGCTAGTCTAGTGTAGCCTATGCCAAACCTTCCATACCCCTTGGCAAAGGCATAGCTGGGTTCAGCGTTCATGGCCTCGTCCTCTGTGGCTTCGTCTGCTTCGTCTGCCTGCGTTTCTGCCATTCCCACCGGCACTGGGAGAGCAAGTCGTGGCGACCGTTCTTCTGACCCGGTGTCGTCTGAGGCAGAGTCTTCTTCTGCTGGCAGATCAGCTGTGGGATTTCTGGCTGCTGCCAGATCTCTCCACCCGGGGACTTCAATGCGCATTCGCAGTTGCAACAGGGAGGGGAAAGCGAAGGCTTGTCCCAAAGACGGGTCAAGGGCTCCACTAGAGTACGTTCTTTCGGCCCAGGAAGTAGTCGGCATGCGGGGGTATCGATCATAAACACTGTCTTTGGTGTGCACTCCCACTACGATCAATGGGTTGTCTTCAGCCCCCTCTTCTTTTGGCCGATATCCAGAGCCCCCCTTCACCTCTGCTGGCTTGAAGCCCTGTTGCTCCATGGCTGTGACCAGGTCAGGCAGGATCTGGACTGGTAGATAAACAAAAAGGTCATTGGTAGGTAGCGTTTGTTCTCCATACTCCATCCCCCTGACGAAGGACATGATGACAGTGCGCATGAAGGTGAGGGCATCTACATCTTTTTCTTTTGTGGTCTGCGATTTTCCTTCCCCAGTTTGGGCTGCTCCTGTACCTTGATCTCTGTGTTGATTGTCAAAGGAACAGCACCTCGCAATGAAAGCTAGGAGGCCATATTGCCAGAAACGAGGGTTTGCATAGAGAGCAAGCTGCTTCTGTGTAATGAAAGGGCATGCTGGATGCCCATTTCTTACGAAAGCAAAGAGATTAGACAGAGGGGCAGCGAAGGCTTCACTGATGAGGAGAAGATCGCCGATGTAGGCCTGGTTGATCTCATCTGGAATGTCTATAAACGAGGAGCCATGGAGAGCTTGTTCAGTCACTCTCCTCCAGAGGAACGTGCGGACAAGGCGGTTGATTTGCTTGCTGGAGACAGCAAGCCTCGCCATCGGCCATTCTCTAGGCAGGTCGCTGTAGATCTGTATTGAGGGGAGCGGCACCTTTTGCCCGTGAGCTTCTCTGGTGGTTCCCGCTGCCTTTTGATAGTCGTACAAAATCTGCATGGCTCTCTGTTCGGATTCCAGCTGGAGATCAGTGGCGGCTGTGCCTCCGCGCTCTGCTTGCTCTTGATCACTGACAATATCAATTTCTGTCATGGCTTGTGGGCGCTC
>CAXAMN010023184.1:817564-943152 GCA_963970005.1 Durusdinium trenchii | reverse complement strand
ATCTTGGGAGATGGAGGTTTGAAGATATCACTACAAGACAGGTATCGATCGCCTTTTTTTATTAGCTGATCGGCTGTGTATCATTCAAAAGCATTCACAAGCGTATGAAAGACCCTATAAGCGGACATTCGTCCCATACTGCGTTTCAGACGATGGCCACAAGAAATTGTTTTTTCTCGTCACAGATCACTGTATCGTTTACAAACTTGGATATGGTTTCAGAAGGCTTCAGAACTCTGAAGCAATGCTTTCAGACTTTAGACTTCTTGGGACTTGAAACTCTGTGTCAGAAAAAGGCTTCGTTCTAGACCAAAAACCGATACGCTCACAGCCACGGACCGATGCGCTCGACGCTGAAAAGACCACGATTTGGGTGTTTCGGTTTGCCCATCGAGGCGACAGCAGGCCGGGCGGGGTGTCGCCTGGCGAAACGCTCTGCCGCGCGAAACGGGTCGTCGATTCGTCGATTCGTCGTCCCTGAAAGCGGTCGACGAGGGTAGCGGTTGGTTTGTGGTTTTGAGAAGAAACTTAGAAGAACGCACAGTGGAAAACTATGCTAAGAGGAAACTGCAACCATCACCTTATCACCATCTTACCACCAAAATCTCAACAAAGAATTTGGGAGGCCCATGTACAGTTTTTGCACTTATCATTGCTGGGTTCCAAATTAGATTGATCTCCCACAGAGAATGGTTCTCACTGGCGGACCGAGACGAGTGCTTGGAACGCCCATTGTCTTTGCATTCTAGTACTTTCTGCAAAGCGAAAAGCAAGGCATTAACAATGTCCTTCTTTTCACCAGCGGCGCAATTAGCCATTGAACCACGATGAAGTGGGGAAAGCATAGACATTTTGGTTTTGTGACGTAAATCTCCGACCTTGCTGATGTGATGTGGTGTGTTGGCTTCTCAGACAGCTATATAGGCTATAGAGCATAGATAGCGGATGCTTTGATTCGTCAATCCATACCGCTTCCAAGAAGAAGGCCACTTGTGAAACAGGCCACTTGTGGACATCCACGAGGTAGAACAGTTTTGTGTGGATTTAAGGTTAGTTGTTGACTTTGGTACAAGATATCCACCCCACTAATTTGAGAAAGTGACAATCTGTACCTCGTTTGGCCTGCAGTTTTTGCACTAAAAGAGTGGTGCATCAGACAAGAGCAGCACAAGGATCCCCGTGTCCTGATATTTTCCAGCCATTCGAGCTGTGAACATCAGCCCGCCTTGCAAACGACCATGGCAGGGTCCGTCCCGTTTTGGTCCCCCTTTTGTCCGTTTTGCACCTGAGTCTGATGGATGTCTCTTGAAGCTCCACCGGATGATGCCCGGCGTCACTGCACCGGTCGTCCCCGGCCGTGCTGCTGGGACGTCCGAGCTAGCCGTCGTCCCGGCCGGAAGTGAGTCTTCCCCTTCCCCCCCTTCCCTTCAGACATGCGAACGCCGCAGTGGAGGTGCTTCGATTGGTTGTGGAGGCCTGCGCTGAGACCCGGCCTGGCCGGCCGCGCCGGCTCCGAACGGGGCGGGAAGAGGTCCAAATCACAGAATGTGAGTCTTTAGAGTGTACGAACTCCTCATTTTCTCCTCTACAAACCTAGTCTCTGTCTGGTTTGAGGAGCACGTGCTGTGTGGAATTTGGAAGAGTTCACCAAACCCTCTGCTGAAATCTATTTTGGCCATCTGACAAAGTCACAAAAAAGGCAACACCTCACCGGAATTGTGTTTCATGTTTAAAGGAAGAGTCCTGCCTTGCGGCTGCCTTGCGACCACGTGTCCAGTGTCCTGGAAAGGTGCAAAACCAAGTTGGAAGATGTGTAGAAGAAAATGACCGTATAAAATCAAGGACACCATGTCCTAAGGGACACCTTCGCAAGACTCTTCCACAAATCAACTCGATGAGGACCTAAGATGTCCGAAAGGTCCACCAGGTCCGTGCGTTGCTCGGCACCGCGCCCCGGTCCGAACCAGCGGATGCCAGGAGGACACCGGCTTCATTGCTCCAGGCCGGACGTCGCGGCACAGGCTTCGTTGGTGTTGTCAATGGCAATGGTCAGTTGGATGGCATGTGAGCAACTGATACGACATAGGGAGTTGCTTCAAATTTTTAGAGTGGCTCATTGTGAAAATTTTTGCGACGTGCGTTCTTTCTGGCGTTGCTCCGGTTGGTTTGTCCTGCCGATGCGCCCTCTCAGCAAGCTCTGTAGTCTCTCATTGGCATGTCCACCTGCCATTGTCTTGTCTTCCAAATTGTCCGAATCACAATTCCAGCACTGGGTGCTTGCATGTTTGTCAAGGGTGACACTACTCACTACTCTGTACTCTGTACTCCCAAACTCCGTGGGCTTTCGATATTCCATCCCAAACTCTCTGGGCTTTCAAGTCATTCGAACCAAGACCATGCAGATGTCCGCGCAGTCTTATGACATGCTTGCGAAGGTGTCTCACTACACTGCCATACTCCGCCCCAGGCTAGCCTCAAAGAGTACTTTGAGAAGGGCTATAAGCAAGGCCTTGTTTTCGATCACAAAGACTACCGGCATGATGCCAAAGACTGGTGCTGGGTCCACACCCGACTGGGTGTGAAGGCACCTCGGACAAATTCAGGAGCCACGCTTTTCGTTTGGCATCTGATCCGAGCTTTGAGACACGGTTTCACTGAGCTGGGCAACTGCAGGAGTTTCTCTCAGGTTTGGCAGGATGTCCTTGACCTCACTCAAGCCAGTGATGCCAGTGATGTGCAGTGCTTTTTTCACTACACCACTGAGCTTGGCTTTAGAAACATCACAGATCCAGCAAAGTCAGTGGTGGAAGTCTTCGCGATGCCCTCAGCATTCTATTCTAAGAGTTGCATGCAAAGGTCAATCGCTTGCATTCAATGCAATCCCGCTTAGTCAGCTCCGGTTATTTGCATATCCACAGGCTTCTTTGATAACGACTGGTGAGAAGGCCAACGCCTGGTGGGGTAAAGGCAAGACTGGCTACTTGCAGAGAAAGTTTATATATTCTCACTGTGTGTGCAAACTCAAATGCTGAGAAGGAACTTTGGAGGGTGCACTGTGCGAGAGTGGCACTGGCCAGGAGTTTACTCCGTGCAGAAATCCCCAGACGAGTGGCCCAACATCGAAGCACTCATCGACAACAACTACCGCAATATGCTCAAGAGGGACATCGAGTTGAAAGGTTGTGAGGCAGCTGTGGAGGAGAGCTGTGGTTTCCTTGGTGATCTTCGTTTTAATTCTGTTGCCAGTCTATTGAACCAGAAGACTCAGAGGACAGTCAATAGGAGACCTTTTGTGGGATACGTGCACCCTTGACATTTCCTGACGGAGGATTACAGCTCGCGGGTTGCCTTCTGTATACCTATATTGGTCGACGCATCCATTGCCTATGATGTGTCCAAGAAACAAACACCTGAAATGGTTGAGCAGGCGGACTCCATACTGCAATGTGTACTGTACGTCTTTGGTAGCTAGTTGTGGACATGGCTGTCTCAGGTTTGTTGGAAAGGTGCACGACCTTTGTTTTTTGTGCTTCCTATTTCCTTGTTCACAGGGGAAGCCCGTTGGTGTGCCGGACACCTAGTTTGCATCTACTAGATGACCAGGTGTGACATGGTGTGACTGCATGCCTGACTTGGTACTTTGATCACCTCAAAATTACCTGGAAGTTCTGCCTCAGGAACTTAGCTGGAAAGCTGCTCAACGAAGATGGTATGCCACCGCGACAATGCATCGTCATCCGAGCAGAGAGGGAGGAGGAAATTGGAAACGCCAGCGCAGTTCTGGTGGAATCGACGCTTGTTTGCCATGAGAAACAAGTCATTCAGCTTGCCAACGTGTAATGCATGTAACACTCAGGGATCAGAATGCTTCAAGGCACTCCTTGTAAAAGGTGAGTAAAAGTGAACCTCAATATTGCACATGGCCCTAGAGAAGTTTCCTTGACAGCCATTTGCAGCGTCTTTCTATACTATGAATACTGTATATAAGTTTTTCAAGCCAGGAAGTTTCCTGTAGCTGAATTCTGGATTTGCTAGATTTGCCTTGTCTGTGCCTGAAGTTACAGATAGTTGCAGAATTTGCCGACTCAATGCGACCAATGCGCCCAACGCGACCTTTCGACGCATAGTTTATCATAGTTTCGAATTCGTGCCAGCCAGACTCTCCAATTCCTGGTCCTGAAACCCGACACTGGCATTGGGCTGGAGAACTATACCTTACAACATCTTACACCAAGTTTCACCTTTGGCCTTCGAAGCCCAACCACCCAATATCCAGTAACCCACACTATCTCCAGCATGTTTTTTTCTATTTTTTTCTCATGCAGATTGTGAGAACCCGACCCCAAGAAATAAGTGCACCCTCTTTCAGAATCCTTGGCATAAAAGACCATTGGGGTCGCCAGACATGCGCTATTTGAATCAGACACGGAAATCCGGACACTCCTTTGACACTCAAGGATGTCCTTGAGTCCTTGAGTGTCCTAAAAGACGGGAATGTCCCGAACATCATGCACATCTCACCCCAAAATGGATCAACATGGGATGGATTCTCTCTGGGCCCGTCGCCCAAACTACGTTGCGTCGAAAGCGACGGAAGAGATCGAAACGAACTCCCGAACTCCCCGTCGTGGTGTGGCGCCTCAGGCTCCGCTGCCGCGCCGAGGCGCTGGCGGAGCGCCTGGGCTTGGAGCATTCCGACACGCTGAAGGCCTCGAGCCGGCCGGGGGCCCTCGGGTCGATTCACCGGTCGCTCACATAGTGGATTTCCACTCAATCCAACCACATCGAAGAAAAGAGTAACTCACGAGAATCCTCTTCACTCCAACTTCACCTGTGAACTCGCCCATCTTTTTCCAAAAATATGGCTTTGGACTCCAAGACTTCGGCCCGGTGGCGCCCTGCGCGGGGCCCCCGCGGCGCCCCGAGGCTGGCCACGGTGCTGGCGCGGCGCGGCGACTACGCCGAGGCGGAGCCGCTGCAGCGGCGAGTGCTGGCGAGCTACGAAGCGCGGCACGGCGACGAGGATCTGGAGATCCTCATGGAGGTGTACCATCTTGCAGAGATGTTGCTGGACGCAGGGAAGCTGGCAGAGGCCGAGACCTTGTCTAGAAGACTTTTGAAGGGACGTGAGAGAAAGCTGGGTGTGCTGCATGTGTTGACTTTGGAGTCGGTCAACATTCTTGGGTTAGTCTTGATGTGGGAGGGGAAGCTAAGAGAGGCTGAACCGCTTTTCAAGAGAGCGTTAGAAGGACGTGCGGCGCAGCTCGGGGCCAATCATGCTGACACATTGACGTCAGTGAACAACCTTGGGTTGCTGCTACAGAACCAGGGGAAGCTCGAAGAGGCTGAGCCGCTTTATCGAAGAGATTTGGCAGGATGCGAGACGCAGCTGGGGGTAATGCATCCGGACACATTGACATCGGTTAACAACCTTGCGTTGTTGCTAGAGAAGCAGGGCAAGCTGGTAGAGGCTGAGCCGCTTTGCAGGAGAGCGTTAGAAGGACGTGAGACGCAGCTGGGAGTCAATCATCCGGCCACCCTGCAATCTGTCAACAACCTTGCAGTGTTACTAGAGAAGCAGGGGAGACTTGAGGAGGCCGAAGCTTTTTACAGGAGAGCTTTAGCAGAAAGTGAGGCACAGCTCGGGGTAATGCACCCTGAAACAATGATCTTTGTGAACAACCTTGCAGGGTTGCTACAGAATCAGGGAAAGCTCGAGGAGGCTGAACCACTGTATAGGAGAGCTTTAGAGGGACGTGAAAGTCAACTTGGAGCCCATCATCCTGATACCCTGCAATCTGTCAATAACCTCGGGTTGTTGCTGAAGACTCAGGCGAAGCTGGAGGATGCCGAACCGCTTTGCAGGAGAGCTTTAGGAGGTTTTGAGGCGCAGCTCGGAGCTAATCATCCAAGCACTTTGACTGCCGTTCACAACCTTGCGTTGTTGCTCCGGAAGCAGGGCAAGCTGGAAGAGGCCGAGCCGCTTTGCAGGAGAGCTTTGGAAGGCCGCGACACGCAGCTTGGAGCCCATCATCTGGCCACCCTGGACTCCGTCTTCAATCTCGCGAAGCTTTTAGACGCCAAGGGCGGCCCCCTCGCCGAGGCGCGGAGTCGCTTCGCGATCGCTTCGCTCGCAGCTCGGGAGAGCTGCGCTTCGCCGAGCCGCGGAGGTTGAGGTCGGTGGTCCTGGCCGGAAGGAACTCGGAGGGAAGTGGTGGGAATCCATTAAGATATGCTTCTTTGGAGAGGTCTTTGCCATGCCTTGGTGGAGCCAGCTGTTCTGACTTTAGGTATTTTAGTTGATTCGTCAACAAATAGTGAACTCCTGTCTTTGAATGTATTTCATAGGGTTTCTGCAGAGAGGAACTCATGAACACCGAAGAGAAGAAGAGCAGTGGCCAGTCACTTTGGGTCGGTTTGTCCAGGCGGAAGAGCTCTATCTCAGAGAGTTGAAGGGCATGGAGGCCAGTCCGATAGTTGAAGATCTTGGAAAACTGGATGGGAGATCGGCGCGTTCGGCAGCAGATAAAGATTGACATTGGGCATTCCAGAAACATCGCAAATGAAGACATGAAGCTTCAGTCAACACCTCACGCAGTCTCCCGCCACCATTCTAGTTATGAACCACGTTTGAGGTCAGTCTGTGGGACAGGGTGAAAAAGGATGTAAAAAATGCTTGTTCATTGTTCATGAGACTTCGATTCACTTCTCCTGTCAGCTGGACCCGGCTCCAGACCATTCACCGAGAGCCGTGCAGGAGCTCCATGGCCCTGATCACAAGGAGACGCGTACCAGCCGCAGAAATCTGGAGCGCTTCCGACGAAAACACGCCACCGGCTGAGGTGCGGAAACCGGTTGCGGGGGAGATGCCTACTGGTGCCTGCATGAATGACTGAGATGTTGAAAGTAGGCCCAACATAGGCTGATGCTGCCAGAAGGAGGTGTACTGTCCAGTTGCATTAAGCATCCTGCCTGCCGCTGTAAAATATTGTGAGGCAGTGAGAAGTGATTACTGTAGTTTAACGATGCATGGTCCAGGCTGTATCTGGTTTGATGCAGGGCTCCCTTCCGCTCCCCTAGAGTCAAAAGCACGTTTTTTAAATGGCAAACACTTAGTGGTTTTGGGCATGTTTTTTGTTTTCCTCTTTATCCAGTCGAATTCACTTTTCGCATTTTTTTCGCAGTTACCCAACAAACAAAATCCAGAAAAAGGTGTTGAAGTCCTGTCAAAAGGAACCAATCTTTTCTTTGAACTCCAGCTGGAAGCTAAAACGATTCCAGTTCGGCGCCACGTAAGTGAGGGCTCCTCGTTTGGGTGCTAAAACCCCGTACGCCCCTCAGGACACTTGGCATTCTAGATTCTACATGTTCATTGTTGCTTCTTTTCTACTCCAGGATGGCTTCCTATGCTTTCGACATTCTTCAATCTCTGCGTGTTGCCAGTTTAATAATGGTTTCATTTTCATAAAAAGCTAGATTAGATCAACACAACGCCAGTCGGAGTTCCAGGCATAGTCCACCTGATGTTTCCGCCGTCATGAGCGCACATACACCAAACAAAATCAGATTTGGCGATGGAAAATCTGCCGCGCGACCCCGCTGAGCCAGCATGAGATGTCTTGCCTTTGATCCATCCTTGTTATATTTGCACGTGACCGAACGATCGATGGGGATTGCATGAAAGGTTTCGGTACATCGGTTGTTTGAAACGAAAGACACCACAATCACGCCTGCGCTTTTAGTTGCATTTGCTGGGCTTGCTTGTTATTTCAGGCTCCAGTGTCGCAGATGCGGCTGAAAGAGGGCTGAACAATTCATGAAACGTGGGCTTTCAACCCAGATGATATGGATTCTGGATACCTATGGCGTGGCTAGACACCATGTATACAAGCATCGTGCAGTAGCGGTTTGGCCTCTATAATGGTGGATTGGCAATTAGCCTTGAGCCTTTAGACTCAACTATTCAGTCGCGATGAGCCAGTGTGACACTCCAACGAAGTGGCAGAGAGAGAGGTCACCTTTACAACAGCGACATGTTTACACAACATTCAGAGGCCCACATCAAAGGTCTTAGCTGTCTATGTTGCCTTCTTCGATGACCCTGTACCAGCTCCAAAGATTCCTAGGTAAGTGCTTCCCTTCTTTGACTCCGTTGCTTTTCGGACGCTTCTCGCCATGGCATAGTCTGGACCTCGTGGTACGGCCGATTTTTGCCGATTTGTCTGGATGAGATTTGCTTCAGCTGAGTTCAGCTGGCGCTGCCCAAACCCCAAGAAAACTACTTGGTTCACGTGTTGGGAGTGTCAACTTGGGTACTGGGTTGTGACTCACCATTGAAGCAAAGGGCCCAAACGATCTCGTGACATCCAAGGTTTTGCATGCTCTTCAATGTTCTTGAACACTTGAACTGGACTTAAAATAATGTCGATGTTACATTTGGTGGGGTTCGGCAAGCTGTACTGTTCAACAGATGTTGTTCAATACTGTTGCTGTACCATCTGAATTTGCTGGGGTTCTTTTGTCCAACTTGGATTCACTCAAACTGGTAGACTTCACTGAATTGCTGCCCCGGTCCTTGAGAAGAAACACGACCGAACCTTAGTCCGGTTCACGCGTCGTGACCGTCGTGACCGTCGAAAGGTTGGTTGCTGCACCAGCGACTTCTTAGGCAAATGGGTGCGGCGCCACAGGGCTGAGAGGTTTCTGGGCGGCCCCACCCCTTTTTTGTGGCTGGAACCCGAACCCCACAACCAACCGGTCTGGGGTGAAACAGCTACCCATGTCTGGGTCTGGTTCTATATAATCAAGAGCCTACATTTTATGTCATTGAGAAATAGATCTCTGACTGCATCCCTTGCAGAAAAAAACTTCTGTGCAGGAAGGTTCAATGCGCGATATAGTTGGGCATACGTGTTTATGTGCTTAGCTTATCAAAGAAAGAATTGGTGGCGATGACCGCCTCTCACAAGCTGTGGCCACACCTTTGGTGATAGCAGTTTAGTCATGACTTGCATAGATCTCAGTTATCAGCTTTTAACATCACCACCAAAGTATATCCACACATACTCCTGACTTCACCTTCTTTTTAACTTCAACTCCTGGAGAAGGCACAACGAATGAAGACCCCAGTGTTCCATGGCCATTCTTCCATGGCCTTTGGGTGAAACCACTCTGGCTCGCTAGGTAGACGGGTCTTTTTGCCGGAAGCTCCCGAATCGGTTTTTTTATTGGGGTCTTCCGTCTCCTCGCCTCGCTCGAGCTACACAGAGCGGGACGTCTCCCTCCTCGCCTCCTCGCGCGGTGGCGGCACATGGTCCGAAACCGAGGCTGTGGAGCCAGCTCGGTGCAGTCGCACTTGGATGCCTCGTTGTTAGAGGCACCCGGAGGTCCCGTCACCCCACGTGCTAAGTATCAAAATATAGCAAAAGATAGGGAAGAGATGGGAAGGTGTATTTTTTGTTGGACTATGTGGAATGATCATGCCGTGGGTCTTCAGCATCTCATCAAGTTTCTACGAGTTTCGATATGTTTCTTAGGGGGTTGCTGTTGCTGAATCCCAGCTTCGAATCTGCAGCTTGGCGGGGTTTGCGGGGCAGCGCTCAGTGTTTTGGTTTGAGGGTCGGTGGGGGATTCGTGAATGATCAAAGTTGAAGGACACCTGGGCAATGGACAAACTCGGTAGAAAGGAAACTATTCAGGATGGTCATGGCTGCCAGCTTTTTCCCCTTGAGACCCAACCCAAACCCTGGATTTTGTCCAATCCAGATGGAGAATGAGATGGATTGTTTAGGAATTACCCGCTTGGGGTAACTCTGCAGTGAGGGGGGGGAAGCCATTGTTGGTTGGAAGATGGTTATCACATGGTACCTGAATCAGTATGCCGAAGCCATAAACATGCAACAGATTCTTTCTAAAGCGAGATTACTTTGTTGATTTTTTGTGATCTCACTGCATCACGCACAGCATCAACACCCTATTTGCTGCACTGACATCTGGCGTCCTGGACGGGGCAGGTGGAAAGATTGCAGAAGGAGCTCAAGGAGCCGGTGGAACGGATCATGCCGAAAAGCACGTGGAACTTGGAACACCCCGTGACAAACACACTTAGTCAACAGGCGCCATTTGCATCGCCACGATCACTCAACTAAGTCAGTCGGAGTGGGATCTGATCGG
Organism: Durusdinium trenchii; assembly: GCA_963970005.1. Classification (NCBI taxonomy): domain Eukaryota; class Dinophyceae; order Suessiales; family Symbiodiniaceae; genus Durusdinium; species Durusdinium trenchii. The sequence continues at coordinate 932,979 of CAXAMN010023184.1, read as the reverse complement.
CCCGGAATGATGGCATCGCTAGGCTCTTTGTCTATAGGGTGGCTGAGGGTCTCTTTGGTGATCTCTTGATATTTTTGCTCAGAAACCGACACCAGGGGATCAGTGCGCCATTCTTCCAAAATCATCGCAGCAGTGAGTGTTGACATTTTCCTTGTACAAACGACATGTCTTGATGGAGGAGAGCCAACAGAGCAAAGCAGCACTGGAAGAGCAGTTGAAGGAGCTGTCCTGGGAAGGGAAAGAAAACAAAATCCGGTGGCGAACGACACCTGTTTCGTCCCTGTTTCCCGAACGACGTAGATGGGTAAGCTTCACGAACCCATGGGACACGTGTAGCGCTGCGAAGCTGCCTGGTTTCGTGAAGCCTACTTTGCAACATAAGCATCCTCACGTGGAAGTGGAGTTCACCATCTGTTTTTAGTTTCATTTCATGGTCTTCCGAACTCGGGGCCATGCAATCCACGTAACCATGTTAGTTCCAGGGAGTGTAATCATCCTTCTTTTACCTTGAGACGTTTTTGTGGATCAAGCCCTTGGGGTATCTTCCCGAGATACACCAAGATGAAAATGGACGGCGCAACTCCAACGAAAAACGAGAAAGTAGCAAGGATTAGGTGGCATAACTCACAGGTCTAAAACAGGGAATCATTAAACTAAATTAAACTAGATGGCGCAACTGGCGCAACACACCAAAAAGCCAAGAGGCCTCGCTAATGCGAAATGAAATGAGCCATCTAAGCTAAGACTACAAAATGCCATTAAAACGACTCACGCACCGCAAAACCGATTGAAACAACTCACGGTTGGAAGGCCAACAGATAATGACAACTGTTACAGTATATCACTGGGCGACTGACGGAAACGTTGGCTGGAATCTTTAGTGATAGGGTATCTATGGCATGAAAAAAAGCTTGGTGTAGGTGTGCATGGCATGGCGAGCAAACAATGTCCGGCATCAAACATGTCCGACATGTCGGCTGGTAGATGGCTCGGGTCTCACGATCTTGGAAATCACCGTTCACATGGATCCATTTGCAAATCGCTGCCGGTGCCTAGTGGATGGCACACAGTCAGCAGCAAATTCCCTTCCATGCATTTGCATTTAAGAGCATGTTAGGCGTTGTTGGAGGGGAGATCCCCCAGGAACTGCTACAAGCTGTTTTGGAGGGATCGGATTCCCTAGACCTCATGTTTATATAACATCAATTCTCAATTCAGCCATGCTGTCACCTCCAAAAAACCCATGAGATGTCCGATCTGGGCAATCAAGGAATCGATGAATCAATCATCAGGGCCCGACCAGCCGCTGTGCTCCACGACGGATGTCAGATCCGTAGGCCGGCGGTGTGAACCAGCCCGAGGCGCAGATCTGATCCGCGGGTTTTGGGGCACGAGATGGCGCGATGCCGTGAGGGATGAAGCCATGATGGTTTTGTTATGTATTTGCATAAGAAGACGTTGTTGCAGGATGCCGAAGGATCTTCCCTGGAGCCTATAGTGATTCCACAAGCTGCCCTTCAGGATCTTGGTTGAAAAAAAAACCGTTTGGATCTTGGCCGCTTCCAGATGCGCACCAGAGCTGGAGCCGAAGGTAATGGGTAGAGTGGTCAAGATGAAGCCAAAACTCTCTGGGTAGAGTGGTCAAGCCTGAGGCATGATGGTTTTGGGTAGGGTGGTCAGTGGTTTATTTCGGGTTTTGGGTAGAGAATAAGCTCTGGCCAGTCCATCCGAAGTCCAAACTTTCCTGGTTCCGAACCAGCTTGGCTTTGTTGTCAGGCAGAGCCGCAGGCGGAGCCACCAGTGGAGCCACCAGTGGAGCCCACGCATAGCCGCCCGCAGGCTGGGCAAACATGTGGAGCCACGGAAAGCATCGTGAACAGGGAGCGAGATGATAATTTCAATGGCCCCACCATGAACAACTCTTCAAGAGAGGCATGTGACATCTGGATATGTTTTTCATGTAGCAGCAGATAGCAGCCATATTTTTCACGAGTGCACTCAATGTTTTCATGAGTTCCACTAGACATAGGCGCAGCACGGGTGTAGCTTTTGCCCCGATAGGGTTGAGCTCTTGTTGAGCAACTTTGTGTTGCAGAGTTTCTTCATGTTTCTTCTATGACAGGCAGCTTTGTGTCCTTTGGCTATTAATGCTTCCGTATTATTTTCACCAGCGACCGACTGAACCAGGTCACTTAAAACTTGGCAGTTGGTGACCAATTGGCACACAGCGAGGGTGTGATTTTTCGACACGAATTCTCCGAACCAACACAAGTTCTCCTTTCTTCCACCACCCAAGTCACTGGGCGAACGCAGCCATCCCATCCGTCCCACCGTGGGCGGCCGGGCGCGCCGGGCGTTCCTCGACCGAGCGGGTCTCCGAGCGAGGCCAAGGCTGAAAAGTGTGAACTCCTCGAAAGCTGCGAGGCGCCGCGTTGGTGTTGGAGGGGTTTTGAGATGGGACAGTTGTGAGAAATAGTTAAGGTCTGAGAGAATGGATGTGTATCATCGAGTTTGAACTAGACTCTAGACTGAGAACTTAATCCTTGCCTTTTTTTGGATGAGATTCATTCACAAACATGGGCGTTTTTGAATGACAAAACTCACAAGTGCTTTTGGAAGGTACCAGGACCTTTCTTACACATTCACCCAATCTCCAGCTCCGATCCCTTTAGGGAACACACATTCACCGCACTCGTAGCATCGTCGTTTGGACCATCACACCATGGCACCCGTCGGTTCAATCCATCCTGGGCACCTGATGGTGCGAAGACCTGGATGATCTGACCAACTCTTGGCCACGATGGTTGCTGTCACGAGATCAGCATAGATCAGCTGTGTCTTGGACCGACTCAGTCAGCTGAGTCTCACGACCAACTCTCAACTATAGCTGAGTCTCAACGAGGTCTTGATTCAGAGATCGACTGTAGACACGAGACCAACGGGCCCGAACCGGTGGAGGTCGAAGAATTCCTGCCACCGGCGGGAGGGATGAATTTTCCAAACTTCAGAGTGGTGTGGGGAGGCGTGGGGTATTCTACACCCTCTTTCGTTCAGCAACAAGTTTTAGCACTCTCCTGGTCGAAGTTAGCATCAACCAAAGGCTGCTACCTGACGAAGTGACCTGCTCGAAGTGACCGCACCACGAAGTGGCCGCACCACGTCGCTGAAGGACAGGACAGGCTGATGTTTTCCGTGCCCAGGCAGTTGTGGCAGGCCAACCGCCTGGTGAGAAGAGGGTTTGGAGCCCAAGAGATTCCAGAGGTTTGACGTACGTATGTTGTGTACGTTGGTGTGATAGGTTGGAATGGTGACAGTTGACATGTTGCTTTCTTGCACCTTCTTTTGCGTTTCGAAAAGACGAAGCGAACCCCCAAGTACTCTGAAGCAAGCAACATCGACCAGACGGGTTGAACATGGTTGAACAATGTTGAACAGATGAAAATCAGCTCCGACAAGACTTCATGGTAGAACCTGAAACTGCTGACAGCACAGATGACGTGCACTCTTGAGGCCGGAGCAGAGGCATCGGCACCTTTGCCGGACACACCTGCAGGTGTTGCGGGTTGACCGGCCGCCTGGTTTGGATCGCGTGGGGGGGCAGAAAGGGCGTTTCACTTCGGTGTGCATTGACTTGTTGACTCCCATGGGGAATCCTCATAGATGCATCACAAACATCCGCACACCCATCACTTATCAGCCAATAGAATTGATACTTATGGTATTCCACCGGTCTTTACGCAGCTCCGACTTCTCCCTCCCCATCGCCCCGATGTCGGGCCGATGTCGGGGCGATGTCCTCCGTCGATGGAGGCGGACAGACGTCGGAAGAAGAGAAGTCTGAGGAGCCGAGCAGTTCGATATCGACCGGGGAGAGTTCGAAGCAGCTGGGTTTCTGTAGTTGTTTTCAAAACAGGCCGTGTACAACATCGGAACCATTTGGTGTAAATGGCTTAGGAGTTCTCCAATTGGACACCTCTTTGGAAGCTCTGGTATACAGTAGGAGGCTGTACAACAGGGCAATCGACATGAACACATTTGATTTGTTGGAAGATCAGGTGCTCCCACCTGCTTGAAACAGAAGGTGTAGCATGGAACAAGTTTATAGTTCATAGTTAGTCTTCAGACGCATCACAATCACCATCTCATGAGACAACATCATATGACACTATATCGACCAAGATAGGCCCCTTGACTATTGAGCCCATATGGATGAACATATATACTAATATGACAGACTTCGTCAGGACTCACTGATTCAAGGTATTCCCAAGACATGAATCAAGCTCTGATTCGACTAGGTTATCGGATCAACCCATCCATCTCGATCGGTTCGCATTGTCTCACACCTCAGCTCTTCCCAAAAGATCCAGACCAGGAGGAGGTGAGCAAAGTCCAGGCGGCCGCTGAAAATGACACTCCAGTTTTGGGGCTGGACCTGAGCATTTTCATTTGTGACAGCCTAGAAAGGGATGAGATTCCACAAACTAAGCAGTTGCCACAGACAGCGCCCAGATGGAAAACACACCTATTTTCTGAGGACGTTTGAATGTGAAGTGAAAACGGGTTTGCAACAGCTCATTTTTCCAATCTCGAGTGCATGCTTCATGTGAACTCTTAACAGATGATCCTGGACCCTTTGAGTTACCATGAAGTACCATGAAGTAACACCAGGATGTCTTTCATCGAAGATTGTTCGAACTTCCAGGTAGATCTGCCAGGCATTGTCGTGCATGATGCAGAGGTTTCGGGGATTGGACGAGTGGTTGTCGAGTGGTGGACTGGTGTTTTCCTCGGGGCGGGCTCGGCCGGCATGAGGCCGGAGTGGTTCGTGTTTCAGGATCTTGAAGGGAGAGACATCTCCCAGGTCTCTCCGCATTTTGGGTCATTTTTGCTCCAGGCATTGTGTTGTTTTGGTCATTTTGCTAGCGCTTTTGGAGGGAAGACAAAGGTTTTGAGATGGGTTCCCTAGATAGACGTTTGTTTTGTTTCTGTGGAATTGATCCGTCAAATCAATCTACACGACCCGCCAATCATGTGCCATCATGTGCTCTTTAGAGAAGGCCTGCTGTATACCCAGAGTAAACATGGGCAAGGAAAGTAGATGGAAGGATGTCAAACCTCCCACTGCTTTGCTTGACCTCCATCTTTTTCCACCTGAAAGAGTTCTGTTAGTGACAGAATCAGAAGGAGCATACCATCGAAACCATCGAACCATGTGATATCCAAGAAGTCAGGTTTGCTAAGAAGTGATCTCATACTCGTGGAAACCACCTAAGAGAACACCAAAGAAGTCATATCCAACAAGTCGTCAGGTTTGCTAAGAATCATATGTTATTATCACCCGCGGAAACCCACCTAGGAACACACCGAAACTTCTGCACCCTGTGGAAACCACCGAGCCTCCCTTCGGCCCCCGAGACGGCAGGCAGATGCGGCGCCGGAGACGGCGCCCGAAACGACGCCCGAGGAGGCCAAGCCGCCGGAGGCAGAGGCCCCCACGGTGGACGGTGGGGCCAAAGCGGATCTGAGACTCCAACCCCCCCCAGTGGACCGAAGGAAGAGGTGTTTCAAAGACATGTACTGGGCAGTCCCAATTGCCATGCTGTGGTTATATGGTGTTCTTCATTTCTGAGTCTATTCATTGAGAATCATTAGAAGGAAACTAATGCATTAGTGATTGGAAGTCATTGGACATGTTTTCTGACTTTGAGCTCTCAGGGGTCAGAGACCCTGTAAGTCTATAAGCTACAAAGTGCAGATGCTGTTTCTGAAAACTCTGAAGATCGTTCTTTGCGTTGACTGTTTGAACGGACCATTCAAGGGATAGATGCTGAGGACTACTCAGCTTCTAAAAGAGATGCCACGTTTCAGCGAAGGTCATTGGCAAGTGTGATGACAAGAGTCCAAATCGCGGGCACCATCGGGCACCTATATCCGCTCTTGTAACCTGTTTGTCAAGCTTTCAGGTGTTCATAAAGCCACTTAAGGCCCATAAGTCAGCTTGCGACCTGTGTTCCGCGCTTGACGGAGGAGGCGGTGGCCCCCACCCTTGGAAGATTCACTGCGATCATCCTAGAGAGGTGGACGTGTTCTCCTCGGTTTTTGTTGACCCCTATGGATCCAGTCGTACCTCCTCAGAAGGTATTTGGAGACTATTTATGTGGGCGCCAGGAGGGTCCAAGTACCTTCTGAGAAGGTATGTGGATCCATAGGGGACATATTCTCCAGACATGTCAGCTGACGGAAGGTGGGCACAGATCTGGCACGACGACATGTCAGACGACATGTCAGACGACCTGAGATGTTTTGGTCGATGGCTCTTCGGCTCTTCTTCTCCAGGCCCCGGCTTCCTTGGAATCGACGGTCCGGACCCCCGGAACCGCGTGACCGTGAAAGTGCGTCCCAACGGAGGCTCGTCAAGTCGATAGCCAGGTGCCATGGGAATGAAGTACACCGGACGTCACGTTAACAGGCTTTTGTGGGGAGTGTGTGATTTCGAGGAGAAGTTGACATGAGGCTGAATGTTTGTGTGGATTGTGGTTTGCTTCTTGAATATACTGGCCTTGCACACGGAGAGTTTTCCCCGTGGGGCACTCTATATCTACTGTAGGAATGCCCGGGCCAGCTTCCCTGTCTCTGTGATATGCAGAGCTACCATTCAAAGCTGCGGTGTTCTGACATCAACAGAGGGCTGTTTGCGACCGCGGACATGGGCTTGGCACGATATCCCGCATAGCATCCTGCCAGTTCCTATCCAAGCTGATCTGCGGGCATGGTTTGCACTTCTGTTCCACAGCCAATCCGGGTTGAACCCCTGACCTTGAAGGCCAGCACCTGCTCTCCGCAGAAGAAACCGAGCTGCGGGCACTGCTTCTGCGAGGCACGCTCCGCACTCCGCGCTGCCGCACCGCGCAAGCACCGCATGCTCGGTTCAAGATTGGCAAGATGGGCTTGGTTCAATCCCGACAGAAACACATTATTTGCAACGGGCCATGGCGGTTCAGATTTGTTCCGAAGAGGATGAATCGAGAGAGGAGATGTGTTGAACAGACGTTGAACATGCCGTATTCCAGTCCGCACAAAGCCAGTCCGAGTTCTGTCGCGCCCGGATCACGGTGTTTGGCCAAGACATCCATCAGCCACCTTGGCTACTTCTGTTTCGCTATGAGGATTGGACAGAATCTATGCTTTGGGTCCACCGCGACTGGCCCACAAGGGAAAGAGGTAAGCCGGGACGTCCTCTCCTCTGACCAATGTGCTGGGCATCCCTCAGCCGCCAGAGAGTTGGTTCATCACTCACTCATATGAGTGTTCCATTCGTCTAGGGAGGATGAACACGTACGACCATGTGCAGGAGTCTTGACAAAAACAACTCAGTTGGGGGTTGTGTATCCCAACTCTGGATCTTCCATCTACTTGTAGTTCCGTATATCAACATTCCCTATAGTTCTGGATTGCTCTTGCTCTTGATCTGAAAAACAGGGCAACTTTGCTCCGGCGCAATGGCAAGTTTTTTTTCGGTTTCCCCCTTTGCTTCTCCAGGCCGAGAAGCTCTACGTCGACCCCAATGACCTCAACCGGTGAGGGCGACCCAGCCAGCTAGGCACCGCACAAGGCCGAGTGCGGCGGTCAGACGCCAGACGCTGGTGGCTTCTTCAGAGTGCGTGATTTCGGGCGGTGAACGGGCGGTGAAGAGCAACAAGTGCAGCTTTTGGGCAGTTGGCTGTTTGTTCCGAAACATCAGACACAGCAAATTCGTGTAGTGGTGCAGCTAAAGTACCTGCTGCACTGGATAACTACAAATTGTTGTCCAAATGATCAAAAGCCTTCTTTTAGCAAGATGGGCAGGAATAGTTGTCCGGGACGTGAATATCCGTGGGCCTGAAAACGACCCTTATTTCATGGTTGATGACCAGTATTGTGACTCATATTCTGGATTTTCCAGAACCAACCAAAATTCCAACAAGGATTGTGCCACTTATATATCGGAAACCATTGTGGCCTCCGCTTCAGCCACCTTCAAAACAAGCAAAAGGGTCCAATCCCCACCCCATCCACTGCACCAAACCTGCTGTGTTTTTCTTCATGCAAGCATGGCTCAGTCGTTGCCACTGCCGGCAGTGAACTTGATGGACCAATTGGAACACAATAGGATGCATAGGCCAGGCAAACCTAAGGGTTGACAATACCTGTGTTGAGTTCCAATGGGCCTCAACTTTGCTTCAATTGTTCAACCATGTTCAACCCCTGGATTGTGGAACGCATGTATCAGCTGGCACGCTATGAGCTCAGCATGAGCTTGAGTGACAACAAAAAGGGTTCTTTGAGCCTAATTCAATCCTGCATTTGGGGAACCATTGCAAACAGCAATGGTGGATGGGGATGTTGGCTGTAACAGTGCAACTTGCGCTGCTGGCCTGTTTGCTGCCCTTTGGTTCCCTGATTGAATTCCAACCTGCAATTGCTTAGAAGAGTCCAGATTGATTCACACAATCATTGCAATCTAAGATTGGGAAGTGAATTATTTTGAGTGCATGCCGCATGCCGTTCATGGCGTGTTACAAATCACCCAATCCACTTAAAGAATCAACTGGCGCTCACAGCATCAGGCATTGGCGCTCACTTGCTTGTCCTGCGCAGACCATTGGGCTCTGGCATTTCATTGAAAGCCCCAAATGGCCAAACCCAAGGCCCTTTGCATCAGGTCGGCAGCCCTTCCAAATGATGGGGGTGGTGAGAGCAAAGCCAGCTCACCACGGGATCTGGCTTCCCCGAAGAGTGTTGTGGGGTCGTATGCCTTGGACCAAGTACCAGCTGCTTGGGATGACTCGCATGTCATCAGGGACCGGATTCGCGAGAACAAGAACCTATTGCTCAGATGGAACCCTAGCACAAGGGAGGTTGAATCTCATGGGTTCATCGAGGCAACGTGCGAGAATTGCAAGCTCAATTCGGCAGTTCTGTTGCCGGTCCTTGGGGTCATGAGAAACAATGAACTTCAGCTACCCTCCATAGAGATGCTTCTGGCAGCAATCGAAACTTTCTATCAGCTGTCCAAAGTTGCTAGGTCCACTGACCAAGTGTACCAGGAAGCCTGGTCCATCAGACGTCTCATCGGTAAGACCAAGAAGTTCATCTACCGCAGCTCCGCCCCACAGGACTGGTATAGTGACATGCCAACTGAATTCGCTCAAACAGACATATGTTATATGTTCAAATCTATGCCATGAATGGTTGCCATGAATAATATGGTTGAACATTTCCATCTTATGGGAATGACTTTGGTTTCCCTTTCTGATACTCGCGGATCTCCTCCGTCCATTCAGGATGAGACCATCAAAGAGCTTGTGGCAGCCTTGGGCTTTGATGCTGAGGCACATTCGGGTTGGGTATATCCTTTTTTGTAGCCTGGTAAAAACAACATATGCAATATGCAATCATATAGTACCCATAATTAACTTCAATCTTTGTCATGTAGCTATTTCCTGGACCAACCCTGTTGTGTTCTGATCTGCAAGAGTGTTCTTCAAGATGGATCCATGGATTGTTTCCAAAATGTGGATGGGCTTTGACCGATTCACACAGTGTGATTGAACATATCCGAAGCTTTGCAGGTATAGAGCTCCAAAACCTGATCTCACACCACCATACACCGCCTCCCTTATCACGCTGTGATGCCTAAATGTTTGCCTCTTATCCACCCCGCCAGAACAAAAGTTTTTGGGCCCAAAGTACACCCTATACCATTGCTTGCCAGGATTGGACGCCGCTGTCTGGACGTGCTCCTGGTCATGATAGCCAAGACAGCCAAGACAATGAGGCTGATGTCGCACATGAGAATTACACCTTCGACAAAGAATGCCTTGGGCAACCCATGTTCCCGGACAGTGTTATTGACCAGGAATTGAATGCAAGGTTCGAAGAGCTGAATGATAGTGAACTCCCTGAAATTCCTTTGCCACCCCCCCGCAGAGCCGCCAAGTCCACCAAAGGATAAGGCTATGGCTGAGGAGCCAGCCATCGCTGAAGCTAGGCCTGTGCATGAGGCCGCAGCAAAGGACGAGGATTCTGGGCATGCCGCACCGTTGCCTACTCCATGTCGGGCTGCAGCAGCCTCTACCCCATCATTTGTGGAAACGCCTTCGATTAGTGGCCCCAATGTGTCAGTGAAGACCAGTGAGGACCGCAGATTGACACATGTGACAAAACAGGATGATGACTTGGGGTCACTCTGATGGATATCTTTGGTTTTTCCTGAAACTGGTTGCATCCAATCACTGGAAGGTCTCATGTGAATAGAAATGGAATTCAACTTTAATTCCTCAACCCTTTCAGGATGAGGTGCTTGCAATCTCGTCCGATGAGGAGGACAACTCGGCTGCAACCAGTTGTGCAGGACTTGACCTTTCTAAGATTGACCTGAACCTGGTCATCCAAGCGATGATGGACATCCAAAAGTGCTTGGTCCATATATGCTGATAAGTTTTCTATTTGTAGAATGTTTTGGCAACACACCAAGTCCATATATTTAGACGGTCGAACTCAAGAGTTGGATATGTGACCCAGCTCACTGCTCAGTCTGAGGCGAAACCAGCATGCTCAACACCAGTCGGATGAACAGCCAATTCAAGAAGAAGCACCATCAACAAGTGCGATGGAGGGTTCCTTGTCGAATGTATCATCAGTATACTCTTGTCTCCACAGGTCAGACTTTGTAAGGGGATAGAGTTAGTCAGCGACATCTTGTGACCAACAAATGTTGATTGCCTCAACAGTCATCAAGTCAGGTTCAGCCCCCTCTGTGGAGCAAACCAAATCCATGATGGTGCTCTCCGATTCCGTGCTTCCTGCAGCTACTCATTTAGACGACACCTATTTGCCTTGCTCGCCGGATCAACTGAAACACACGGATGTGGCTGCTAAAACTTTGAGGGATTTGGATGCTCATGACAAATCAGTGGAGGAACAGGTACGGGTCTGAAAACAAGTGATAATCTTGGTCGCATCAACCAATGGTTTAATATGTTAGGTTCAGCACCCGTTCCAAAAGACATAACCCCAAACTGAGTGATCTCTCTCCAGGTGAAAGCAACTGGTTCAAATGGCATCGAGATCCCAGAGCACGAGGTCATCACCCGGCGGAAGCAATTCCGGATGAAAAAGGAGCGAAGAAAGCGGTCAAGAAAGCCGAAGCAGAAGCGAAGAAGGCAGTGAAAGCGCAGAAGAAGGCAGAGAAAGAGAAAAGCACCATAGAGAAGAAAAAGGCAAAGAAGGCTTCACCCAAAAAGCGGGGTCGCACAGCGGCCGAAAAAGCTGAGCCATGGGCAAAGAAAGCCAAGAAACCAACAAAGGGTGCGAGGGCATCCTCCTCCTGGGAAGGTACGGCAGCAAGCAGCCGCAAGATGCGGCGATTGAAAAGGATGGCTAGCAAGACAAATCCTCAAGCCCCTTCAGCTTCGGGTGCTGAAGATGGAGAGATTGACGAACACAGGGCATCTGAGCAGACCCATGAGGTGGATGGAAAGACGACTCCGGATCCGAAGAAGATGGCAAAGAGGGCCAAGAATGGAAAGCGGGCTGCAACCAAGGAGTCGGCCAAGGAGGCGCAGACTGAGTTGAAAGAAGCCTCGACGAAAGAGGTGGAGCCAAAGGCCGAGGCGGAGGCACCAAAGCCAGGCAGGAAGACTGCAGCAAAGTCTAAGCCCAAGGCAAAGGCGAAGCATGAGAAAAAGGAAACCAGTGCGCCAAAGGCCCCAAAGGGCAAGAAGCCAAAGAAGGAAAAGGAAAGAAAGAAAGGCCCCAAGGAGCCTTCCCAGCAGCATGACCAGCCAAGGACCAAAACCACCAAGAGAGCTGCTGAGAGCATTGCACCCGATCCAGAGTGCAAGGACGAGGTTGCTCTGATCCTCAAGGAGTGCGATCGCACGCACTGCACGCACCCAGATTTCAGCAGGATCAAGTGTGACAATGTTGATGTTCAGCCATACAAGACTCGCATGGCTTGCGGGGTCAAAGTGGACAGGAAGTTCTTCACTTGCCGCAAGGCAAAGGGTGAGGGGAAAGCGCACGTGACCTACTTCTCCTGCCCAACGACATGCCCCTATTCCAACATGACTTTGGGTGCGCTTTGGGCTTCTAGATTGCAAGAAGTGTATATAAATACTTGGCCTTGGCCATACTCTTGTGCACTGGTGCCAGCACTGAACAGCTTCACCATTCCCGTCTCAATGTTTGAACTGGAATCCAAAACTTGTTTTATTCAACAATGTTTTTTCAAGATGGAAACTACTCTTGTTTCCAAAACAGCTCATTCACCCCAATCGCCCACCCGCCAAGGTCAAGGAATGGGAGAGGATGGGCCGGCCTGATCCAGTCGGGGATCACATGCGGGGCTATGCTGATCGCCTCAAGTCCTCGCACGTGGCTGCTGTTGCTGAGCACAAGCCAGCTGAGTCAGGTTGATTTAGATGCCAAGTCTATATATCCACTCATCTGAGGATCCCAACAATACGTTTGAAATTGAGGACTATTTACATTGCATGTGTGAGGGTTCTTTGATGGGTCCATTTTGCAATTCTGTCCTTGTTGGGGTTTCACATGAGTGGTTTTGGGGGTTATATGTTAACAGCGGCAATCCCCTTTAGAACCCGGTGCGCAGCAACAACCTAGCAAGCATTGAGTTGTAGATTATATAATTATATGTTTCTTGAAGAAATCATGTTGGTCAACATTGCATAGAGGATTCTTTTTACCTCGCTCTTTAGAAGGTATGCGTGATCACTGAACGGCATTGGGCCAGGGGAATAACCGTTGTGTGTGCATCACTAGCAGTGGCATTTCCCACTCGCGCTTTTGTACCAAGTGCTTCAAATTAGATCTATCGGCGAACTTTGGGGAATTGGATCGAGGCAAAAACCAAGTTGCGGAGCTGATTGCATTTTGGGGGTGGTCTCCAACTTGTTTTTTTATGCAAAGCAATTGTAACAGGTCTCAAGAGAATTCATGCTTCATTCCATTGGAGCGTTTTTGGAACCCGAGCAGCCCAGATCGATATAGAACCACCGCCCGCCATCCTGCATGTCCTGCTGCCAGGTGCATTGATCGAGATCTATGCCTCGGCCAAAGGTGAGAAAGCTCACCAAAGGCTTCCGCAATGCAGTGCGGCAAGGGGCCAATCCGCGCTTTCCCAGTGGTATCGATGGCTCGCTTTCAGGGGGCACTTCAAACGGTCTATATACATGTTTCGGAAGTGTGTATATATTATATATGGTATACTATATAGGAATCTATGTCGAGACACGTCCATGATCTTGGAACAAGACCCACTGTGTCAGATTGACTTTGCATGCAACCTGGCGAAAGTATAAAACACGTTCATTGGATGTTGGCGTGCACAAGTTGTTGGCTTTGTTTTTTCCAAAGGCATGGCCAGAAAAACCCATGTTCTTCAGCTAGAATGCATCATCCAGAAGAACCAATGGCATCTTCAGCATCAAACGCGCACCATGCGGCATGGCATTGTAAACCCCAACTTCCTCATTCTATAGGGCATGGGCATGGGTCAAAAACACATTAAGACCAGCTTTACCCAACGTAGGTCATTGAGACTCTTGCACAGAAAAGCTTTTCGGTGTGCTGCCTATTTCCCATGGTGACTGGAAGACAAAGGATTGGAGATGTAGTGAAGAGGCTGATAGCCTTGCAAGTTCCCAAGGCTTCTTGGCTATATATGACCAGAATAAATAAATAAACAACATATATTCCAACATGAATACATGGCTCGAATCGCCATGGCTCAACACACGAGCAACCAAGGCATTTGTGATGATGGTGATCTTGGTCGCCTTCTCGGAGAATTTTCCACGATTCGAGGAGATGAGATGTCAAAGACTGGAGATTTATAGGGTGGGGCCCATTTATTTGGTATATAAGTGGCAAAACATGACAAGACCCAACGCCCCCCACAGGTGCTCTTGGCCTGCTGTATCTTCAGGAGCTCAGCTTCCTGGAGTTCTTCTGTGGAGAAGGTCGTGTTTGGCAGGCCGTCAGAGCAGACTCATGGAATGCAATCGGGATTGATATCAACATGATTGACAAGACCGATGGCCACCAGAATCCCTTCGATATCCTTTCGAGTGCTGGAATGGGGCCCCATCCCTAGCTATGTGCAACATAATCATCAGTCATGTAACACTGTAACAAACTGGAGCGGTGGTTTCTGCGTCGGGCTCTGGGAGTAAGGCATCTTGTTTGAACAGTCCAAGGTTATACATCCACTTGATCTTATCTTGTTCGATGGGCAATTTCGCTTCGGTCTGGGCTACTGTGTGCAGCAGTTGGGTCCACATCAACTCCTATACATCATGTAGATCTTTGTTGGTACCAGAAGGAGATTGCAGCAAGCGATATATCCAACAAGCGAATACCATGGTAAGCCGGCTCCTCCTCTGAAATGATTGCTTTGATCTAATTGCTAGGGCACATGCTTTTGCAATAACATTTAAAAGGGCTGCTCCCAGTACACCTAGGTGCACCCTGTTGCTGGCTTTGGTGGTGGCGTGCGAAGGATCCTTCCTTCTGGAACAGCCTAAAAGCAGTCTCATGGGTGAATACTTTCGGATGCAATGGTTCATGAGGACTTGCAAAGTGCCAGGGATTTAAACAAGGTACATGCATCCACATGATCATTCTTTATTGGAAACGCCTGATAAACAGACTGAACTCGATGCATGAAATGCAAGGCTTCATAAGGTGCTTTTCATGAACATATGTTGCTACTGGCCCGACGCTTTTGCAATCTGACCCGAGCCTCTGCGATTGCCCAGGTCTATGGCGTCCGCTGGTGGATGGCACACTTTGGAGCTCCCTCGGCGAAACCACAGAAAGGATGGACCAACAACCCGAAGTTTAACAATCTGGACCGTGGTAAATTGAGGAGGTCGCAGTATAAACCATCATCCAAAACGGTGAAGAAGACGATCAGCAAAACTTCTGGGAAAGTTTCCTACACCGGCACATCCGAACTCAAGAAAAGTCAGCCATGACCTCATTTGTGGTTCTCGATGTTTCTTCAGAATGTAACTAGCATGCTGCGTACAAAGCTTTTGGCCAAAACCTCAACTAAGGGCCTATCCCCAAGGATTTGCAGATGCAATTCGTGATATGCTCCCAGACCTTGTGAGGGGCAGCCAAGGTGTCCCAAAGATTCCGGATGGGGGCCAAAGTGCACCTGACCTTTTTCGCAAATTGTCTTTCACTACTTGGGAAGAGGCTAAGTTGGGTGCCTCGCTCAAATATTTGCGGGGCAATCGTCATTTGAACCTGCCAAGTGAGTGGTTGAATGCGATGCCACCTGCACTAGAAATCCTTCATCAGTTGGGGAAATGTAAAAGATCCCAGACTGAATCAGAGGCTCGGGCCTAAGGGCTCCCACTTTTGGTTGCAGGTGGTGCATTGAACACCCCAAATAGATCCACCACCCACCAAGTCTTCTGCATATAATCCCTTGAGGGCTATTGAAAATTGAAAGAATTGTTGGGAACACAATATATGCACAATTATGCACATTTTTTGAGATCCGTACATGGACGTGAAAAACCGTTGTGTGGACATGATTCCCCGTGAACCGTTCGGATTACGTTCAGATTACGTTCACATTACGTTCGGATTACGTTCGGATTGCGTTCGACTTGCGCAAATAGTATGGAAATATTATGTAAAAAAATAGGTTATTTTGGGTGCTTTTTGAGACGTCTATATGTTTGCAATATTTTGCAATAAATTTCTCATTTGGGGTGTTGCGCACTACCTGTAATGCATTGACCATCGTGGTTTGACCCATGGTAAAGTGCATGCCAATATGAACTCTGAAAAGAAGTTGGCTTGTGGACAGATGTTTGCAACATTTTTGAGGAATTGGAATCGCACTGTATACTAATCACCGTTTTCATTGTCCAGCCATTTGGTGCAATCAGCCGGCAGGGATTTGATTCGATCAGGGTACACCAGGATGTCCTCTGATTCCATGGTCACCAGCTTGCCTTCGCAGGGTTGGAGTTGCCAAACCCTACAAGAAGGTATCCAAATCGCCGCTCAAGCTTCCGGACTTCAGATCCAAAACCAGGATCTTGCTCAGGCCGGGGGGGGAGTCCTCTGCAAGCTAGTTTTCCAAACATCTTCAATTCGTATAACCATCAATTTGGCGCCCCTTTAACTGCAATCCCCACCCAGCCACCTTCGCCAGGTGGCAGAGGTGATCCTCAAGAACCTCCAAAGCAAGAACGTTACTTGGTGTCATTCGTGCATCATGCACATAAAAAACAATTCAAGGCTATTTCCGCATTCCCAAAGTTGTTCAGAGCTCCAGACCACATATATATTTATATAAGCTTTGCAATTGAGGTCCAACAGTCCAGTGATTCGCCCAACCATCACAGCCTTTGATCTGAGGCTTCTGGCAGGGCACTGATCCCCGTCAAGATGGAGCAGCCTGCGACGCCGAAGATTGCTCCACAGGAGCCACCAAAGGAAAAGGATCTTGGCAGGGACTTTTGTCGATCTGTGCTCCATGTTCTGTTCAGTGCTTTATCAAAATTAAAAGGATAGCCATGAAGTCCTTTTTTCACTTGAGGATGCCAATGCTTTGACGGACATGGCTTCACCTGGGGCGGAGACAGTTCCAGCAGCAATCTAGCCGAATTGAACAGCCCATATTTGCAATAGGTATACGTATTTATTACATAAATATATCTATCTTTCCAGGCGATACCATCCCCGGCAGCTTCTATTCCTCGTGGGCTTCATGCATCTCCACCTGTGTCTTCCAAGAAGATTAGAGAGCCGGTTGGTGAGCCAATCAAGCCTCCCACTCAGGCAACGCAGGGGTCGACCCTGTGACCTAGCTAAACCATGCATGCGCATCCAGCATCGTCCAGCATCGCCCAATTGCGATTTGCACGCAGGCGGATTTGGAGCTGCAGGCCAAGATTGATGATCAGGAAAAGCATAAACAGCAGCTGCTTGCCAAGATTAAGCAGTTGGAGTTTGACGCTTGGGACAATGAAGTCAAGAAGGCCGGTGCCGAAGCAAACCAGTCAAAGTTGCAGCAGTTGCTTGAAAATACATTGGAACGTGTCAATACTTTGGAATCTGCCATGCAGAAAAATTGCCGCGGGCAAACGCCCACAGAACCAACGAAAGAACGTGAGACATGTCAGCCACTGCCAAAAAACCAGTCCTCTGCTGGCACGGGCCATGGGAAAGACGCTGATGGCTCTGAGAGCTGTGCCAGTGATGGTGATGAGGAGGAGTATCTCACAACACCCGGTGGTCAAACTGTCCCTCAGCCCAGTTTCAGAGCTGTAGAACGTGTTGGGGTATGCGTGGTTGCAGTCAGGGGCGGTTGCCTCCCTGTGTTCTGCCTCCAGGGTAAGCCTCTTCAGGTCAAGATTTCGGCGGATGCCTTGAGAATGCGGTGCAGACGCCTTTGCGAAACAAAACCCAGCGGCAAATGTGCTGTGACGGCTGAGATAGCCCAGCAATTTCGTGCTGGAGGGGAGTGCCGGGAGATATTGGAGATGGCCCTTCTTGAAGCCATCGGAAAACATGGGCTGAGCCGTTCCGTGTACAAGCGAGTGAAAGTACATCGGAGTTCTGATCAATACAGTGTTTTTTAAATCCTGTGTAGATGCAATGCACTATATAGGGACCACTTGTGCATGCATATCTTGCAAAAACAATACATATATATATATATGACGATGCCTTTTGACTCCACCATATGCACCAAATCAGCAACTTCCGGTTTGCTTCAAGGCAGATTTCACCGTGAAGGTGAAACTCATCAAGGAGAAGATGGACAGTAAGGAAAGCGAGAAGTACGGCCGCTGGATGACGGAAGAGGCCATGCGCAAGAGTGGCCTCTGGTCTGCAGCCTCCATCAAGGCAATCATCAGCTATTGCAAAAAGTTCCCGGAGTCGCTAGTAAGGCCCTTTGATGTACAGAAAGGATTTGAGATTCAAAAAAAAAGAAAGCAACACCTTATGCAAATCAAAATCCATGAGTATAACTCAGGTATACCTGAGTTGATTCTCGCTTTGCAGGCCATGGCAGTATAATGAACAGGTCAACGAATATTTCGTGATCCTGGAGGACAATGCACTTCACAAAAAAGTGGAGAGCGTTCGCGACGTTGAGGAAACCCAGTTTGCCGATTCTTGGTGTAATATACATCCATCGATCTGCTATTTCCTTTTCTGAATGAGATCCTGCATTGAGGGTTGGAACATGTTGAAACAATAGACCATGTCTTTGATTAGTGGAGTTTCTGCTTCCATATATTCACTCAGCTGAGCTGTATAATCCAACATCCCGCCGCCTCTGCCTGTTCCAAGGACAAGGAAATCTCGGCAGATGATGCTCCTGCGCGTTTGGAACCGGGGCTGGCCCGAGTTCCGGAAGCAATCCCAGGGCCATCGGTGGTTGGATCTAAGGACAGACAAACCGTTCTTTAAAAAGCATCACATATAGCAACAACCAGTGTTACCGTCATCTGTGTTTTTAACCCCTGTCCAGCCTGTGGCGGACCTCGAGACCTACATGGAGAATCTAGAAAAGAAAATGCAAAGTATGTCCAAGATGATGTCCAAGCTCTCGCAAATCACCGGAGAACCAGCAAAGAAGCATTTTGATTGCAGTCAACCGATGTGTCAAACACAAATTGGGCGGCATAGGATAAAACAGTGCAGGGTTTGCTTGGCATTCGGGGCTGAGGTTGCATGAGGCTTTGGTGCCCCTTGACAAGAACATGAAGGCCACCTTTGAGAAGTTTGCAGCTTGGATCACCGAGCTCAAACTGGAGCACCGCGATGGCCAGCTGCAAAGTGATGCTCTGACCGGGTTGCTTATATTAACTTATAAAGGGAGGAAACGAAACACCCACTGCCTCCTTGTATCCGTAAAACATCGCTTCAAACGTTTGGTTTTTGTTTGGACTCGGTAATTCAATGGATCTCGGGGTGCATGGCGATGCTCGCGAGGATAACGCCAAAGGATAAAAAAAACTCAACCGGAGGCCCCCATATGGTCTGGATCAAATTTATAGTTCAAAGTTCAATCTGACAGGTGGACAGGCCAGCATGAAAGTCTCCTCAGCAGTTTTCAAGATTCACCAGGTGGGTGTTCCAAAAAACATGTTTCAAAGACCATGTTCGTTTGGGCAGTTCCTAGGTACCGTCGCACCGTCACACACTCCACAGTGTATTGAGGATTTTGAGAAGATTGAATGATTTAATATAGGCATGAAATCATGAAGCACTGTTGTGAAGCACTGGACACGGTGTTTTGGCGTCCCCAAACCCCAAAGCCTTGTTTTTTTAACGCAGTGAATTGGGTTACACCCACTGCGCGGTGGCACAACCGCACTTCCACTCATGATGCTGCCAAATGAGAACAGCTCATCGGTATCTATGCGGCCTCCTAAACTATCTTGGCGGCTTTTTTGAGGGTGCCCTTATCCAACAGAGAGGACCCTTGAACTGATCAACATCGAGAACCTGAACTCATGCGAGATGGTGACAAGAAAGGAATAAAACCATATATAAACTTGTGTCCTTGTCATTGATGGGGAAAGCCTCGAGGAGTCCATCCAAATGGGGCCCTTTAATGGCTATACCAGTCGTTTGAAGACGTATACAGGATGCTCAAAATAGAAAACGAACAACAGAGAATTCATGTGATCAAGAAACTTGTGGTTTATTGATCGCCACGTTCTAGATAGGTTGCATCTGCTTCCATCTAAGGCTGTTGAAGGAGGTGACTGATGAGAAGGACATGGTGAGGAAACAGTTACTTGTCGCAATCAGTGTGTTCCGATTCCCTTCGAAGTGCCTGGGTTGACTTAATATATATACGAAAACCGCCGCCCGAGGTGCTCGGCTTTGATCCCACTAGAAGCCCGCTACAGGCGAACCTGGATGCATAGAAGCTGACAACAAATGTTTGATGAATGCCCTCCCACTTTTCATGATATATATACGTGCCGCCCCGCTCCAGGATTGTCATCTCTGAGACCGATGCTGCTAAGGGCAAGAATAGCAAAGAAAAGGGAGTAAAGTCTCCCAAGAACAAATCAAAAAAAAACAGGGGTGGTTGCCGTAAGGGCAAAGGTGCCTCTTCAAAGAAGGAAAAGGCATCTCGGAAACCCAAAGGTGAAAACAAGCCGGAATCCGTTCCTGCCAGTGCGAGGGGCAGCAAGAAGGCTCGCAAAGGGGCCTAAGCGCCAAATGCCCGTGTTGGACTGAAGTGCATGTAGACCCTTGTTTGGCATTGTCGGATATAACACCGAATTTTACTGCCATGGAAGTGTTTAGATGGATTTGTTTTTGATGTTGTGGATCCAACACTTCTGGGCACGCAAGGCAACTTGGGGTATCTGCCATGTGGAGAACACATGGATTTCAATTTACAGATTTGGGGTTTGAAGTTGATGGTGTGTGAGCGGTGGCATCCCACTGCACATGCAACCAATCCAGTGCCAAAAGTGTGCAAAAGAAAAGCAGGCGCACTATGGCGCATTGGATGTCTCACCGAGGTCATTTTTCAGGTCAGGTCATGGAGTGGCAAGGTTTCATATAGAAGCCTTTAGTTCCAACACTGACCCACCAAACCCGTCAGAACTGAACCCGCAACAACCCCGCACCCTGCACTGCCAGGTCCCTCACACAAGGCGCGCCAACTTGCATGGAAGTATGGACGCGGCGCAACTTGGCAATCTGTGGGAAAGTTGTGGGGCCTGCAAAATGATGTACACTGTGGACAGGAATATGATGGACTTTGGATCGATAACTTAACCACCTGACCTCATAGAATCATGCATGTGAGGATTGGTCTTCGTGCATGAGACATGCGCGCGATTCAGGAAAAGTGCTGTGAGATCCTCGAGTTCGCAGCTGCTGAAATGCGAGATGTCAGCGACGGTTTCCATGCAAGCATGACCTGCCCAGTTCTCTCCGCATTGGCTACCGCTGACCGAAAAAAGTCGGACCCTGGGATGTTTGTTTCAAGCTTTTTGACTTTTTTGCAGCCCATTCAAAAATCACCAGTACCCCGAAATAGATCATGTTCAGCCCTTTCACGCACTAATAAGGAAGAAGCTGTGACTACAGTATTCAGATTGAACAACTTCTATTACCCGGTGGACATCTCATATGAAGACAATCCACCTTTGTGTTCATTCCCCTGGATCCGACCATCAAACTTCATCAAAAGCATGGCCAAAATGAACGACCTTGGTCATTTGTTAGGAGGGCACTCCCTACAAAGTGCCTGTGGGATACTCCTGGACTTTTGGTCCAAGTACAGGGCACTGTTTCCACAGCACGAGCTGCGGAGGGATGTGGACGCGGGGCTCAAGCCGCTTTCGCATTGCCTACCAATCCTGTTCCACGGAGACGAGGGGGTAACGTACCGCAAGAGCGGGCTGCTAGTCCTATCCATTCAGGGAATTTTTGGACACGGATCCAGCAAGAGAGATGAGAACTTCAGAGGGGCAACACAAGGAATACCACTGAATTTCTTGAGAACTGGTTTCCAAACAAGGCTGCTGGTTTGCGTGTGTCCCAAGGACTTTGGGTGACTAAATGTGTGGCAGGAAGGTTGCAGGCGATCCCACCTCGTTTTTGAAAGCATGTCTATAGGGGGGATGAGCTGATAATTCCCCTGGGATTGTTGGCCCTGTGTAGGAGTTGTACTCGGATGACCCGAGGGTCTGGAATGCGATCTTCGAGGTAGTTGTTGCTGACCTCGCCCGTTGCCAAAAGGAAGGGATTGCGATTGGCAGCGGGCAAGAAAAGGTATTTCCCATCCTTCTCGGTAACAAAGGCGACTG
Organism: Durusdinium trenchii; assembly: GCA_963970005.1. Lineage (NCBI taxonomy): Eukaryota > Dinophyceae > Suessiales > Symbiodiniaceae > Durusdinium > Durusdinium trenchii. Next base: position 911,092 of record CAXAMN010023184.1, on the reverse strand, counting down.
GAGTTATTTGGTTTCCTGGTTGGAACGGAGGTCAGTTTTAAGTTTGTATTGGTTGACCCCAAAATATGTTGTTCAGTTTTGAGCTTCATGTGGACTCAAGGTATCCTCGGCGAACTTGGAACGATCATACCGGAGGGCACCAAAGGGAGCACGTGATGACGATCACAACGTTTCTGGAGCAGGAATTTGTCACCTTTGCACCTGTGGTCAGGGTGTGGACTGGGAAGATTTGATGCTGGTACTTTCCATGGTCACAGTTTTACTTTCCACTTTTTTGTCCAATGCACCAACCGGTGCTTGAAGAAATCCATCATTTGAAACTCAATGTGCTTTCTGCACCTTACACCCATGGGGATGGCTTCCATTGCTACTGACTAAGGAATGCAGCAGAAGCAGAGATGGAACGATCATTTGTTGAAGAGCTGCCTCCACCCTGGTTTCGAGAATGTGCAATGACCAGGGAACTTCTTGTTGATCGAAGCCCGAATGGGAAGGCCAGATTTCACCTCATCGACCCTTGGCACACATTGCATTTGGGAGTCGGCAAGTCTTGGGTGGCCTGTGGCATCATGATGATACAAAAGTTTCTGCCTGAATCACAAATGGATGCCAGGATTTCCTTCATTGGGTCTCGGTACAAGAATTTTTGTAAACGGAAGAAGCTGGACCCAGTACTGCGGAAAATTGATTGGCGCACCTTTGGCTCGGCGACTGAACCCTCCGGTTGTTGGAACAAAGCCGCAGTCACCAGCAATTTCATGATGTTTCTGGAAGAGTTTTGCGAGGAGCACAGGGACGTCTTACAGGGTGATGAGCGTCTACGTGTGTTTGTTTCCAGCCCGCATTGGCCTTTATACTCTTTTGATGCATGTTGTATTTGGTTTCTTTAGGCTTTGTGCCTGCTGACCTATATACCGTTTGTAGTTCAATGGACCTAGTTGAATTGGGAGGCATTTGGGCTTACTTTTTTGTCTTTGGTTTTGAGGCTGCTGGGACCATGAGGGCCAATGAGTTCATGAGGGGTATATACAGCCACGATGTGCTGATACCACGGGACTCGGCAATGTACCTGAGCAATTGCCTTCAAGACTTCTTCAAGGCCTACCTGTTCCAAGCTGCTGCAGCATACAACCTGGGCTTGGCTTACTTTGGTTTGTTCCCCAAGCTTCATGCTGTGCATGAACTATCATTCCATTTGAAAAAGGATGCACAGAGGGCCGGATACGTCATGAACCCAGCCGTTTTCTCTTGTTCCATGGACGAAGATTTTATAGGGAGATGCGCAGCGGTAAGCCGCTGCGTATCTCCCCGCATCATGTCCAAACGGACGCTTGAGCGGTATTTATGCCACATACAGTGTGCATGGGCTAGGAACTAGTGGAGAGACAGGGACTGGCAGGTGCATGGGCTGGAGGAAGAAGGCTTGATTTGTTGTTGCATTTGGGGGTACTGACATTTGATGGGAATCCTAGCAAACGTTGATTTTGAGCAAAATATTGATGTATATGAGACCAAAACACATGGACGTGAATAACCGTGGGGATTATCACATGGACGTAAACTCCCGTGGAGGGACGTGATTTCTTGCAACATTTGCTAAAAGCCTTCTTTTATCAAGATGGGCTGGAATTTGTATCTATCAAGGGGGGCAGGTATATATAGGAAGTGTGGAGTCCCAGATGTGTCACCTCATCGAAGGTTGATGAACGCAAACCAATCCTCCACCTATTTTTATAGAAGGTACAGCAACTGCATGGCAACTCTGTATGGTGATCAGTGATCCATGTGGATTCAAGTCGCCATGGGCCTGTTCCAATCTTAAGGGTGTTTTTTGACGGTGTTTCCTTGCATTTGATGGATGGTCAGGTACTGCGAGAGCTGTTGGGTGGAGTACTACGGAGAGCCGCCTCAGAACTCCAACCACGCCTTGATACCCGTGGAGGCTGTGGAAAGACGAATGCGAGGGGACTGGGAGCATCTATCCGGAAAAGTGGATGCTAGCCTCGGGTTTTACATTGGTGGCCTATCCTTCTGGTGATCTCTTTGACAGCTAGGTGGATTGTTTGAAAAGGCAATACCTTCTTGTCTTGTGATTGAGGTAGCTCAGAAGGGTTTAGCTTGAACACCTGTTGTTTTTGTTCCCCTTTTGTTGGTCTCATTGTTTAGCTCAGAAACGACTGCGACAAGACTTAAGCGACTCATCCTCGATGCGGAGACCAGTGCTCACAACAGCATGAGACCAAGACCCGCAGACGTTCCTTAGCTTCGACCCGCTTCTTCAGTTGACCTGATTGGAGTCCAGTTCCCAGTGACTTTGAGGCTTTGCCATCACAGCTGTTCTTGGAAAAGATACACAGCTAGTTCTTAGCTTCTCAGCCTCAAATCACAGCTGTTCTTTGACAGCTGGTGGATTGTACTTGGAAGAACTGAGAATTGGGAAGAACCGCAGCCCTCTCCCTCTTGCCCCGTCGCCAGGGCTTTGAGCCTTGGACCGAGGAGCACCCGCTCTATGATGAACTGCGCAGTTTTGCCTGACGATGCATGGAATTCAATGTAATCCGAATGAATTCCTGATTGAAGCCTTGGAAGGTCCTTTGGGTGTTGTGGATTTCCTGTGCTCCTCCTCCGCACTCTCCACCTCCTTATGTAGTTTATTGGGTCACCGAGCTCAGTGACCTCAGGACCGGTCCAAGTTTCGACCAGGAGATGCTGGCCGAAGCCTGGTCGGAGCAGATCCTCGTGGGCTGGCCACCCCTTGTGACGCGGCTGAGCTGCGGCGGGCTGTTTCGCCGCCACCCACGATGTGGGCTTCGCGGGGTGTCACCCTTCAGACTTCACCGATTGGGGTCGCCCAGTGGGGAAAGCTCAGAAAGGGAGGATCCTCTAGCAGGAGCTTCAAGGTTCCAAGGCTAGAACCACGAGAAAAACCATCACCACCACAAGCACCACAAGCACCAACCCCCAGGCCCCAACTCCTGGATGGCTTTAGTGGTATGACTCGGTACGACCATGTGTGACCAGTTAAAAATCATGATTGGTCCTAGTTTGTCACATCAATTGGGAGAACACTTGTGCCCCTTTTTTTTTGTCGTTGGATGTCGTCTCTTTCAGTCGCAGGTGTCGTTGGGTAAACCGAATCATCATCCATTGGAATCGGAACTGGATGGCCCGGCCAAGGCCAAGATGGACACCGTCCCCAGCGATGAGGGGCCAGGCGCTGGACGTCGATCCGACACACAAAGCACGTGTCGTTCGTTGCTGAAGAGACTGGCATAGAACCCCCCCCATCAGTTGGGGGTGGTTGATTCAACAGGGGTCCATGCCATGACTGGCCAGTCAAAACACCATCTACATTGGCATTAATCATCAGTTGGGGCAATGTAGACTCTTTGATGAATAGATATTAATAGTAAACCCCCGGACAGGAAGAGGTCTTAGAATCCCAATGGCGGTGTGACCATTGATCAAGAGCCCCAAAAATTGGTTGATTGAAAAGGGGATCCAAAGCCCTACATTTGTTCACTTTGGCCAGTCCCATGGAGCGTCGCATTGGCAAGTTTTGCCCCCCAGGTCCCGAACGTTTTTGGTTGGTCGGGATTGGCAGATTGGCAGATGCGAAGGAACGAAATCCCGCACCCGGTGGGACTGAAGCAAACACGGACAAAACACCGACTTGCAAATGGTAAATACCACGGCTCGCAGGGGCTGCATGTTTCCCTCTGACAGTAGTATGTGGTGATTGATGAAGATGGTCTTTTGATGTGTGTATAAGGCCTTTCGTTAAGGATCGAGTCTGGGTGGGTTGCGAAGAGCGAAGATAGAAGTCTGCTGTTCTGATGAGCAAGCTTTCCATGTAGCTGTGGTTTGGGAAGTCCAAGCGAGGTGTAATTGGGAAATCATGGGGAAATCCCCCCTCTCTCTTCTTTCAGTTCCAAAAAATCACAACCGTCACAACCGTGAAGAATGAGGTGGACTCCCACCACTGCGAGCCATGTCCACATCTGCGAGACACCCTCAACTGAAACCAAATGGGCTGCCTACGGAACTCACTGATGACTGCGCCACGGACTGTTCCCCCAAAGCCACGGACTGGTCCTGTCACCCCCGTGTTCCGCACGACTCCGTTTCTCCGCGTCCCTCCGCGCGATCCGTTCGGCCAGAACTTTGGACGAAGCTCTCCATTCGCGTGCGACGTGACATCTGCGGTGCCTGGGACGTTGCGTGGGTCTTCGCGTCGTTCTTTCCGAACGCGCCGTGTGTGGCGGTGTGTGGGGAGGTATAGGGGGATATGGGCACCAAGGGCAGCAACCAAGAGAAGCCCAGCCACATCCAGCCACCCAGGAGATCTATGGTGCTGAAAAAACGGATCCACTGCCACTTGTTCAGAAGGGACGACTGGGCCCCCCCCTGGCGCCTCCAGTGTCTCCGTCCTCACCGGGTCGGTTCGTCGATCCATGGGACATCACGAGACGGACTGGTGGATCCATGGGACGACCCAGCCTGAAGCCTAACACATGTCACGCGACCGCCATCTGGTGAGAGAAGTGGTGGCTCACTAATGTGTTACGACGGGGGTTTGGGTGGCTGTCAATGCTGTGAAGATGGTCACCGAGAAAAGAACAACCACCCATGCGTATATACTACGTGCGTGAGGAGATGGTTTCAATCCCCATGCAGGCTTTTTTTTAATGGTTTGTCTCTTCAATCCCGGTGACACCATACTTGACATTTGATCCACAAAAACCAGTTCTTCTTAGATCCCTTCCCGCCTTAACCACGTGCTTTGCAGGTGGACACGCCCGGGAATTGCTGAGTGCCACTGGTCGGGGCGGCCCAGAGCCGCCCGAGCTGGAGTCGGGGGATCTGGACCGCGGCGCCTAAGTCGAAGTCAGCACGTTGAAGACTTCCACTTTGTGAAAAATCCAGTCTTCAATCCAGTCTTGAGCCAGAATGAATCAGTTTATACAATCAGGGAACATATAATCATGTTTAATCAAGGTTATTCCAGTCTTCAACTCTTGGGAGACATGTCGAACATGCGACTTTTTACCTTTTAAAGACCAATTCAGGCTGAAGCGCTCACCACGCTCCAATCGGTTGGGTCTAAACCTTGTTGCCAGGCTTAACAGGACAACTCTTCCTTTTCAAGCTGATTTCCACGAGCTAAGCAGGCATGGCATAACTGCATGAAACCCAAGGCCTGCACGGAAAACTCATCCACAAACCGAGCTGCTCGCTTGCAGAGACGACCCGAGCTGCTCGCCGAGACGGCGCCGTGGACCCTAGGCCTCAGCGATGGGGAAGTGCTGGCACAAAGGCCCGGTTTGCGCATCGTCGTACTTTGATGTGTTCGAACTGCATCATGATCTCCACCAGATTCCTTGTAATTATTTCCCTGTCCAGTTCTATCTACATGATTCTACATGAGAAGTGACACCTTGCTTGTTTGGCAACCTGGATGTGCTCTCTGTCGCAATGACATGATTCATTCTTCTCTTTCCGACAAGAACCTGGACACGCAAGTTAACACCCCAAATACATCAACAGACTCATGTCGTTTCCCATCCTAAACCAACACAATAGCCCACATACCTGGCAAGGTACAAGATCATGCAGCTGGTGGGCGAGGGTCACTTCACTAAGGCCTGGAGCTTTGATGAATGGACGTGTGGCACGGGACAGATGGACGAATCCACGCATTTGTCACAAATGCGCAATGCACGATGCTGACGATGCTTTTTTTTTGGGGAATCCATGCGAGTGCAGGATTGCAGGATTTGGTCTATCAGATCCCATAATCAGCGCAAGTACCCAGTGGCTTTGGTCTCGCTGGTCGCGCTGGTTTGCTGTCCAAGTGCACTGCTGAGAGGCCTTTCTGGCGAAAGATCTTCAGGAGGATCGTTTTGTGCCTGAGCTGAAGCAGCGACTTCCATGCTTAGAGGCTTTTTGTAATGTCTGTTGCTGGAAGTTTTGATGGAGAAAGAACTGTTTTGAGAGTTCAACGTCTTTATAATATACGAGTTCCATGTTAACCATCAACGGCACTGTAGTGAGACCGCCATCAACAATGACCGCTGAGGTGTGCGTGAAGCGACATCGGAACCTGCCCATTGAGGCTGCGAAGAACTGAATGACTGAGGAACTGAGAGGGCCCACCCTGAAAGGGTGGGTATGTCCGGGCTGGGTGGGTGTCACCACAACAGGTCTTGACTTTGAGATGTTCATGCCGTGTGATTGTTTCATCGCTGAAGCTGGACGTCCTCTCATCAAGTTCATTTTGACACGAGTTCAACCCAGCAGACATCCAATGCTGCTTGGGACAAGACTCCAAATTCACAATCAAATCATACAACAACCTGTTTCCTGCCATTTTCCATGCTCAAAATCTAGACTCCATCACACCCGAACGCCATCACCTATACCCTTCTCCATATCCCCTCACATCCTCTCAGCTTCCCTCACCCAAATGGCCAGGCGCGCACCGGTCCCAGTGCCTTCCTCCCTCTGGTGCCCTTCTCCCTCCGTCCCCCTCCGTCCCCCCCTTCGCACCTCCTCACCTCCTTCGGTCCGTCGGTCCCCGTCGCCGGACTCGGTCCGTCGTCGGTCCGGCGCCAGGCCTTAGCCGACTTCTTCGTCGCGGCCAAGCGCCTGGACGAGGTGGATCGAGGCCCGCCGCGCTTCGTCCCCAGCTGCTTCGTCCGACGTCATTTCGTCCGGGAAGAACGCGAACCGCGAACCGCGTGGTGGTCTGCTTGCTTCCCTGTGGTCTTGAAGCAGAACTTGACAGGAAATTGATTGAAATTGATGAGTGATGCTGTTGGGCTGCGGTGGTTTGTTTTGCTTCAAAAAGCCTAATATGGGAGTCACTGTCAACAAGATCCAACATCAAGAAGATTGAAGGACGCACAAATTGTGACCGAATGCCACAGAGGTTTGCAGTATGGCGTCCCAAGCGCCCTGGGCTTCCCGTGCAAAACAGTGCGTTAAGTATCTGGGTTGCCCCCCCACCTCAGGTACACCTCCAATCCCCTCCAGTGAACCTTCACCGCTGAAAGTCTTTGAACATGCTGGGTGGTGGGATTCTTGGTGTTCCAAATTCCTTACCCTTCAGTGTGGCCTGTTACAGGTCAGTCCTCATTTTACTGGAGTTGGTCATACAAAAACCAGGACTCCACACCATTCCACAATTCGACTCTCTCAGATTTGGACCAGGTTTGGGACCTGGGTCAGACTGGACCTGTAGGGAACAGGACCATCTGGACTGGAGGAGATAATTGGATGACCATGCCGGTTGGCATGGCCGCTGGATGTTTTAAGGAGCTTGACTTGCTAGGACCTGGCCGATTTGGTGATCCCCCCCAAAGCCATTCCCATTTTGATGGCAACTGCAGCTGTAGCGAGCGTCACCAATGACACCAGGTGGGCAGTTCTTCCCCGTCCTGGTGGACGCCTTCTTCGACCTCGTCCGGGGCCCACCTGTCGGCGCATGTACGTGCGCGCCGTGTGTTCGGCTGTGTCTTTTGGCCACCGAGCTATCCAACTTCCTTTGGCTGATGCTATTGGGGTGTTGGGAAAGAGAAAAAACACCTCTGAAAGTGCTCAGTGGTGACACACTGACATTCCAAAAATCCACATAAAAATCCGATCGCTGGACTGGACCGAGTTTCTATGTCACATGGCAAAAAGAGAATTATATCATGATATCACTCATATACTACACCTCAGAAGAAGAAGACGAAGAAGAAGAAGATGACGAAGAAGAAGAGGAGGAAGAAGAAGAGGAAGAAGAAGAGGAAGAAGAGAAAGAAGAAGAGGAAGAAGAGATCAGAAGAGTCGATAAGGCCCAACATGTGATTTGTTTGGTGCGCACGAAGTGGGGTCACCAAGCCACTATAACTTCAGCTTCCCACGGCTTCTCACCTAGCGGACCGACCGCGCGCGAACGGTGCCGAAAGCTGAGGTGGGCTACACGGTCGAGAGCATGTTCGAGGCTCACCGGTGGTGAACCGGAGAATGGGGGAACTTCCCAGCGTTCAAGGGCCAATGAACAGATTAATGTTTACTTAATGCAACAAGGTTCTTGGTGACCTGATTTAGGTGAATTTTTGAAGGCGCTGACCGATCAAGACTTGTGCAGCAGATTGCCCAGCCAGGCCGAATGTCTCAATGTCTCCTTTCTGAACCTGTGAACGTGGTGTCTTGACGTGTGGTTGCTCCGCTCGGTCTAGGGGAAGAACTGCTTGGTGATCTCCACCGAACAGCCGGGCTTCTTCAAGGATCCAATGCTTGGAGCGCCCAGAGGATGAGGGGCGCTGAGACGTAAGGCATCGATAGTGCATGGATTCAGGGCGTGGGAAAGGAGGTGCTAGGATGTGCTAGGTGGTGGATGAAGGATGATGAAGGTGTTTTACAACTACGCAAATTTTAAGGGAAAGGTATAGAAGCACGTGCTAATTGGTTTTCAGCTTGTGTTTCCCTTCCTCCCAAATCTACCTCACCCGGAGCATGGCATCAAAGGGAAGCCTGCTTACTTGGAAAAGCAGGTCCGCAGTTTGTAGCACCCGTGCACGGCCCGTGCGCCCCAAACGACTTGCACATGCGACCTGCCAGCACTGCATGTGCACCTCACGTTTGAGGAAGATCCGCACAGTTGCCTTGGGAGCGCTCTCAGGCAGCCAGAGCGCAGACCTTGCGTTTTATGGCTTCTCTTGGGAGCTCACAAAACATGTATCGCCGAGGGACGTATCAACATCCTAAAGGTCTGGAACTAAATCTGGACTATCATGATTATGAACATATCATATTTGGATGTTGCATGAATTTGTTGCCTCTTGGGGGGTATGCATTTGAAGACCTTCTTTTTGGTAGCGCACTTCAGACTCTTCATATCACTTCATGTGGGGCTTCGACAACCCAATGCCTTTCGCAGGCTTGGTGTTGTTGGAGAAGGCCGGCTTGGTCCACAACGACGTGAAGCCGGACAACTTGATCTGGACGGAACCCAACCAGGCGAGCTTCGAGCTGCTTCGAGCTGCTTTGAGCTTCAGGCGTTGGGGTGCAGTCGACCGGTTGCTCGGTTGCCCGATGGTCGGAGGGTTTTGGACCTGGCAGTAGCACTGGTTGGACAGGAAGAAGTATGTATTTTCAAATCACGGAATAATGGCAAGTTTTATTGCCACCAATTCTGGTATGAAGGTCTACTGCGTTCGGAGTACTGGTGAAGTAGGCCCACCAACTGCCCCACTGCAACATCAACAAAGGTCTATGTCCCTCCACCGGAAGGATCCACATGTAGGTGGACCCCCTCCTAGGTTCGGATCGTCGACTTTGGCTGCGCACGTGCGAGACCCGAGACATCAGCAGACTGAATTCGCGGCACGCGGCGCACGTGGGAGGTATGGCTCAACCATGGACCCTCAAGGGTCAGGGTAAGTCCACACGATATTGAGAAGTTGAAACACCAAGAAGGTCCAAGCAGCTGCTGGGAAGATGTGCACCTTCTTGCAGCATGACTATCGTCCAAAGGCCAAATTACCATAGCTATACCACTCGTCAAGAAATTGAGGGCGCTTGTGCTTTGAGAAGTTGTGCATTTGCATTTGGCTCATCAGACAATGGTGTTGATGTTTGAGTCCAGAGGACACTTCGCCTAACAGTACTCGTAGAGCAAGATTGCAGCCAGACAGATGGTCCAGAAGTGTTCACGATGTCATTGGATACATTCCAAACAACTCTTCAAGTGCATGATTATTTCCGGCTCCAAAGACTCAAACACATAAGACTACCATAGGAACGCGGTTCATTGCTTCTACAACTAGAAGTGCTGGTGCTTTAACGGTAGGTATACAGCTGGGAAAGAATGTAATTTTGTCCCAGAGTCCTTGTTTCTACACTCCCCTTCCGAGAGGTTTCGCCCCCACTTTCGCCCCCAAACCGCGAGGCCTGGACCAACGTGAAGAGCGAGGACGCAACTGGCCAAGCCGGCTGTTTGGGGCGTAAAAGCCGAGCGCCACGTGGAGGAACCGTCGCTCTTCGGGCGGATCCCCCACGCTCCGTCCGGCTCCGTCCGGCTCCGTCCGGGTGACGAAGCGGCGACGAGTGACGAGCCAGTTCGAGCGCGACCGAGCAGCGTCGCGAGCGAGGGAGTGAGTTCGCTCGTGCTTGGGGCTGGTGGTTTTGGTGGGTGGGGGAAAGCAGGAGGCTTCAGAAGCTCAGAGGTGCCATAGGGATCGGTGGATCTGAGGGGTAGGAGAAGATGCAGAAGTATCCGGTTTGAAGTAGTCAACAAAGCGCGCGACATGTGGCTTTGGGTATGGTTTTCACTACTGGGTGGAGCGAAGCAAACCCAGCCCCTATGTAACTTGAAAAGGCTAGTCCTGCATTTCTTGGAACAGAGACGCAGTGCAAAGGCTTAGCAAGTACACTGATCTGCAATGGTTGACAGTATGGTTGAATTGGCTTTGAGCTCAAAGAAACCTGCACTGATTGGTTGACGGTTTTTTCCCAACATCCCCATCCACCCGAATGCGTTTACGGAACTGCACGGCTTGTTCACGGCTTTTCGCTCCTTTCAACACCTACCACCCACCCTTGTCTTGTCCTCGCACTTGCCAGGGCATTGGCCGAAGGAGGTGCCGGCCACTTAGGCAGGGCATTTGTTGTGTCGTCGCAAGGTTTAGGTCGTGGACGCCACATTTCTGTAGTATAGGAGATGGTGGCAGCGCACTATTTCTATAGGAGGCACTGGGAAAGGAACTATTTAGACTCTAATCTAGGAGTATGTTGGACCTGATTCTTTACGGCTTGGGTCCGCAGAATACCCCCCAAACTCGAACACCCATCCCAACCTCCAGCACCATCACCGCCCTCCACCATTCGCCGATCCGCCGCCGCCGATCCGCCGTGCCGCCGCATGTGACGCCCGTGCCGCCGCCTCGCCTCGCCTCGCCGAGCCGAGCCGTCCGTCGCCGATCCGCTGCCGCCGCCGAGACAAGTGGTCGCCGGAGATGACGCTGCGCTTGCCCATCGGCCACCAGTCCGATGTCTGGGGCACCGCGGTGCCGGGCTCAGGGCTCGGAGAGGAGTTCCGGGGGTCGGAGGCTGAAGGCGCGGGTGGGGGAAGGGAAGTGGTGTGTTGGTGAACCAAACAGGTGGATGGAGGACGAAGGGGAGGAGGGAGAGTGCTTCAGGTTGTATTGAGAACAAAATGGACCAATTGGAGGTGAGACATCCCTTTGCTGCCATCGAATGACACGTGACTGACATGTCGGCGACCCTTTGCAAGAAGCACATGTGTGTGATTTGTGGGGTTCTATATGCCTTGGCCAAATGATGCTCTCTGCACACAGGTTTCATGTCATTCCTGATGTGAAAACACACGGCTCGGCTTTTTTGGGACTTACAACCTGCATCATGTTGTGATGTGGTTCATAGCGCTGACGTCCAAAATCAACGAGTCGCGCCCAAGGAGATCGACCCCAAGATCTACCCCGTACCCTCTCTTGAGGCTATGGCTATTTCCTCTTACAATCGAAAAACACATGTTCATAACGATAGATGTCAGATGATGTAAGATAGGACAAACCAGTTGGACCCTTCGAGAAGAGATGTGGACCATCTAGGCTCTATCTGGACTCTGGACCACCTCTTGGGATTGGGCGTCCACCTACTCATCTCAAAGCACTTGCCCCAGGCTTCCAACCACCATTGATTTATAGAGATACTAGCCATTACTAGCCATTACCGAACAACCATTGTTTTACTAAACATCTTTAAACTACCAAACCAGGTCGTTCTCTTTCGCGACTGATGGGTCTCTTGGACGGCCTTTCGCTCGCCGGGGGCCTTCCACCGACCGACCTCCCACCGAGGTCTCCTTGTGCGAACTCTTTTGTGGTCGCGTGGTTTGGCGCTCCGAGCAAGACACCGCGGAGGTTCGGACCAGCTGTCCGGACATCAGCGGTTCGGATGACAGGAAGCAGGTTCACCACGAAGAGATATATACCCTAGGGCTCCAGTCGGACCTTCTTAGAAGGTGGGACTGGGGTGGGTTTAGAGGTTCCAGTCATACCTTCTAAGGAGGTACGACAGGAGCCCTAGGGATATATATATATATATATTTTTTTTTTTCTACAAGGTGATTTAACGTTTGTCATGATCGCCCTCCAAGGTGATTCTTGCACGCAGCTTCTATTTACGGTCAGAATATAAAGCAGTGTGAGAGAATTCTCATGTTTCATGATTTTTCCGGAGCTTTTGAAGCTCCTCTGAATGTGTTCTCCAATTGGTTTAATCACGCTTAATCACCCGTAGTGAGCCACTGCCTGCATGTTTCGTTTGGCTCACCGTTGCTAGTGGCATGCCAGGTGGTCATGGCACAAGCTTTGGGCTTGTGCAATCTGCGCGATGGCTTGCCACCGCTCCTCGGGCCAATGCTTTTGGTCAGCGTGCAGCGGGTTGGGGGGTCGTTTGATAGATGGTTGGCTGATGTCAATCCTTTACCTGACACGATGGATCCTGAGGACTGCTGGTTTTTCAGGCGGGTTGAACCCACTTAAGCAGTTGACGGCCAAAAGTGTCGCTGACAAGCCGGGAAATGAGTGGGTCACTCACCAGGCTAGGTTCCTATCATATTCCGCTGACATATACCGAAAAAAAACACAATTCGATCAACGAGTGGATCCTGACGTCCTGTGCAAATACTGAACGGCATGTAAATCAAACCCAGAACAAGCACATAAATGCTCGAAACCATACACATACGTGCATCGTTGTACTCAAACCAAAAGCTGCAACTCAAAAGACTTTGGCAGTACCGCCCTCCACCTCCCTCCACCTCCCTCCTCCTCCCTCAACCCCCCTCCACCCCCCTCCACCCGCTTCACCCTCCGTCACTGACTGCACACCCCGGTCAAGGTCCTTGTTACGTCGGAGCCCTTTGGACGTGCGGCAGCTCTACACGCCGGTGGGGAACAGACGTGCGTGGACAGAGTCGAGTCGACCATCGAGCCGTTTGACCTGCGACGGCCACTGCGGAGGGGACCTGCCAACATTTGGCTGAGCAGGAATTTATGATGATATAGTCAATTGTATATAATTATACTTTTGGTAAGTGAATAATGATGCGGGAATTCCTGAATTTATAAAGGCTGTGCCAAGTCTGCAACAGCCTTTTGTGACTTGCCATAGACCGCTTTGAGTCAGCCTGGAACTCGCCACCCACGCAGTGGGAGCGCCTAAGCGGACCTTTCCGACGACCGCACACGCGGAGTCAGGGCCGGCGGCACTGGCCGGTGCGTCGCACCGGGAGCAGTTTGGAGGCCATCAAGTTGGGGTAGCTCAGCGGTTGCACGGCCGTGAAAGCAGCTGTTGTGAAGGCAGCTGATGAGCGTCCGAATTGAAGCGATAGAAGCTTTTGCGGAAGGTTTTGGGGATGACCCCTAAGAAGGGCTGTTCCACCTCGTGGATGTCCCGAACCATGTCTCACAGGACTGCACAGAAGGGGTCTGGGGCTGGGAAAAGGAACATTTGAGAGCCTCCGAATGGGAGAATGGTCTAAACAAAGGGTTGCACTTAGTGAGGCCTAGGCCTAGGCCTACTGAGGCCTACCAAGCCTTACCAATGATAGGTGAGAACTGGTAGTCTTTACTGAGCCCTGGTTGCATTCAAACACTCAAAGCAGCAAAGAGAGCAAGTAAGACTCAGCACCACTCACTAAGAAAGATTTTGGCCTCAGAATCCTTACTGAGAACCATGGAGTCTTTGTAAACCTGATCTATCTTAGCCGGATCTGAACTGATCTGATTTGTCTTGTCAAATCCGTCCTCTCCGTTGTTTTATGGTGGCTACTTAGTGGCCACTTAAGCTCAAGTTTGGGAATAAGTACCTAAATATCACAAAATACAACTGCACATTGATTGAGCTTTGATAGACAGTTCAATGGAGCACTCTTTGCAGATGTGATGGGATGTGATGGGGATGTCCGGTTTATCGATCCTATTTTTGAAGAGTATAAGAAGCTCCGATAGCCTCCGTTGAGGGGAAGATCCCTTTTTCCACACTTCTGGCGGCAGTCCTCAATGGAAAGTGTCCTAGAGGTATAGACATGGGATGACCTCCTTCCCTTAAGCCTCTTCTTATTCCTCTTATTATTATTGGACCACCCAAAACAACAAACTTTGTATTTCTCTTTAAAAGAAACAACCTTCATATTCCTCACTGATCACCACCACATTCATTTCACCTGCCCCCCAGTCCAGCCATGACACTGTGCCAAACCACGGGGGCCTCGCGACAAACCATTCGTGGCCTTGTGCATCAGATTTCCGAGGCCCAAGCGCTGGGGCCTGGAGCAGATCCTGGGCATGGGATGGAAGGACTCCGCCAAGGCGGGTCCATGGCTGATGGTGTCAGGCCCCCCGGTCCACTCGGATGTGACATGTGACATGTGCATTTCTCGTTGGTCCATCGGGGCCTCCCAGTTTGGACCAATTGCATCCAATTGCCGCAAATAGCCAGATCTGGGGACGGAGGGAAGACGAGCCTGTGAGAGTGGTACGATAGGCAGGCATTGAAAAGGTTCCAGTCCGTGGTTGGGCTTGGAAGGTGGTCTACCGTGGGTGTCCGCCATGGTTTTGGAGGTGTATTATTCTACACCCAGAAAACCTGTGGTTTTGGGTTTGGAAGATGTTTGACACATGTTGACCACTATAGACTATAGTTGGACGATGACCATGTCTCTTCCATGAATACCCTGTGACCCTCGGACCGAAAGTGCTCTACAGCAGCTGCTCCATGATCCCCCTGTCCAGCTCGGTGGCCTTTCGCCCAGGCGGACCTGGGCGAATTCCTCCTGAGTGCCTTGGTGCTGGCCTCCTGGCTACGACTGGAGACCCCGACCCGGCGACGACGGAAGAAGGGGCGTGGCGGGAGAACGGCGGGGGAACGGCGGGAGAAGATGCGGAAGACGGATGCGGAGGGGACTACGGTCTTACGTAGGAGGGGGAACTGACCGTGTCCGGCCCTCCACGGCACCTTTTGCCGTGAGTGACCTGAAAACCGAATCAAGTCAAGAAGGTTGTGGTCCGCCCAATGCTTTTTTTCCTCATTCAAACCTGACAGTGCCTATATACATATATGTGTACTGTGTCTATAGACTGGCTAACCACAAGAATTCCGGTCCGCCATCTTCTATCACCCAGGAAATAAGTCAATGGATCCGTGGTGTTCATTTGTTGGTCAAATAAAACCCAATGGAAAACCTAGGAAAAACCAATGGAAAGCCCAACTTCGCAAGCGGAACCAACCAAAAAACCATGTCCAGAGTACTGACCGTCTGACCTTCCAACGGCGCCTGACCTTCCAACGCGCCGCCGCCGAGGATCCCGTCTCCCGGCCCTCTGCATCGGAGTTGCTGCAGTCCGGAGCTCCGTTTCGGAACTGAAAAGGCATGGTAGACATTGGTAGACCATAGACTGCAGTAGATATACCAAGATGATGACAAGATATACCAAGGGTTACGGAATATAGGATAAGTATGTTTTTGGGTGGAATATATATTATATATATATATATTGACTAGAGTGTTCGTATGTACAGCCCATATATACTCCGCTATAGGTACTGCAGACACGTGACTCTTGACGTGTTTTGGCTCAAGGGAAAAAGGCGTTCCGTAACGTCGAAACCTCGTTTTCATGGTAGCGCACGAGTCCGGTGAAAGTGACAGGGACAAAGCGCTGCGCATAAAGGAAGAAAGGCACAGTAAAGTCGAGAGCTCCGAGGAGGAGGAGCTGGGATCCTCGGGAGCGGCAGCTTCTGCCGCCCCGAGTGGAAAAGAAGAAGAAAGGAAAGGAACAGAGGAGGAGAAAGAGCCTTTGCCAGCCACATCAGCGGCGGAACCAGCCGCAAACACCACTCCGGCGGTTGTAGAAACTGCCGAAACAACATCAGCGGTTGAAGGAACCGCGGAAACAAAAGAAGAGGAAACAAAAGAAGAAAAGACTACAAAAGAGAAAGAAGGAGGAGAAGAAGAAAAGCCTGAGCAAGACCCCATAGTAGAGCCAGAGGCTGAAGCGACTGATCCAGTCGCGCAGCCATCCTCATCTGGCCGAGTGATCGCCGACTTCCAAACCTCCCCAGAAGGTGTCAAAACAGGTTGGGAGGTTCGTGGCATTCACGCCAAACATACCCCAGCCAAAGTTGATCCCAAAGCACCTTGGAGGGTAAAGAAGAACATTTGGGGACAGGTCAAGAAGCATCCAGAGCCACAATCCGGATTTCGACTTCGAAGCAAGACTTCGCTTCAGTACCGGAGGCTCAAGGACCTGGTCAGGCTGGAGAAGAAGAAGGGTGTCATCACAGAGGATCTGAGGAGGCGCATCAAAGAGTTCGGAAAGGGGCGCACTCCACAAGAGATCAAAGAAGAGCGGGAAGAGCAGAAGGTCCGCAATCAAGAGAAGCGGACCAAGAAAAGGAAGACCTCAGAAGCGGCTGATCCAGCCGAGGAGGAGGAGGTCGAAGAAGAAGAAGAGTCGGTGAGCCATCCAAGTCCGGTTCGACAGCCTCGAACACCGGACGGGCCACCGCCGGCTAAGCGACCGCAAACCCGCGACACCCAGCGGGGACGGGCGGTCTGGGGGCGTGCACTGGAGTTGAACCTCCGCATCATCGCCCTAGCCAACGAACGGGCCCAGCGATTGACGATAGAAAATTGGAAATTAGAGAGCCCGTTCCAAGTGCGAAAGTTTGCGGCCGACGAACTTTGCGAGCAGCGGAATCTCAAGGGCACCGTTGCATTGGCCGCCATTCGCGAATTGTGGAAGACCCCCAACGAACAAGGAAAAAGAGGATCCAACGAGGCTTGTAGTTCTTGTGACGAACGGCGGCAGGCACAGCTGCCGGTGGTGAAGGACTACATCAAGCGGCGAGGACTTAAGGGACCTGCCGTTCTTGGATCGAGCGCCAAGTCCAAAGCGGCGCCAGCTGTGAGCCTGACACCTGGGCCGAAAGTGAAGGCCAAATCGAAGGCCGGACCAAAAGGAAAGGCCAAGCCATCCGCCGCGCCAAAAGTAGCGGCTGAAGCGAAGGCCACAACTGTGGGTCGTCGCCCGGAAGAACTCACACGGACTACTGTTGAAGTCCGTGGAGTGCCAAAACCTTCCGATCCTTGACCGGGCGAACCGCCCGCGACTGCCGCTGGAAAAGGAGTGAGCGGCAGCAGCAGCAGGGGTTGAGGGCAGGAAACCATGGAACAACAGATCCAACAATTGAGTGAAATGGTACTTCAACTCCAACAGAATCAAGCGAGGTTGGAGCAAGAGAATCAAGTGTTGAGGGAGTCTCAAGGTGGGGTATCAATGCTAGCTTCAGCTGTAGGAGAATTGGCTAAAAGCCTTGAGAGGAAAGATGATAGGAAGAAGTCCCAAATCCTCATGGACACCAAAGGGTTAGGACGCCCCGAAAGTTTTGGAAATGTTGAAGGGGATTTTCGAAAATGGGCCAGGAGCATTGATAACCTGTTCATAACTACTTTTGGGAGAGAGTTCATTGAAGTTCTTGAGTATATTTTGGAACAGGAAGACGCGATTGAAATGAGTGCTATGGAGTCCGCATTTGGGACTGGAACCATAGCAGCTATCGATGATTTGGAGGATAAAGCTGACCAAATTCATCGCGTGCTCCTGACCCTGACCTCGGGTGAAACAGAGGATTTGACGGTAGGAGCTTCAAATGGGTTTGAAGCATATCGGCGAGTTCACCGCCGTTGGGATCCCCGAACCTCGGGACGGAAACGCAATATACTTCGAGCGATTCTCCAACCGGAGAGAGTCAAGACATGGGCCGCGGTGAGGCCAGCGATCGAACAGCTCGAAGAGCTCATCAGGCGGTACGAGTCCCGGAGGAGTGCCGCAGGGATTAGGGAAACCCTATCGGACGACATCAAGTCCGCTTCATTGGAGATGCTGGTACCCCCAGATCTGGAGAAACATCTTTTGTTGAACAAGAGTAGATTGACAACCTATTCGTTGATCAAGCAAGAGATTGAACTTGTCATTGAAACATCCCTCACATCAAAGTCATCTGTTCCAAAACCAGGTTCATCAAGTTCAAGTTACCAAGGACCTCAACCCATGGACGTCGATTCGATAGGACAATGGATTGCAAGCCTAGTTAAAGGAAAAGGTAAAGGAAAAGGTAAACAGGCCAAAGGTGATGGAAAGAAAGGCTCAAGCAAAGGGGGTTCAAGTAAAGGCTCAAACCCGGCTCAAGATATTACCTGCTACAATTGCGGTAAGAAGGGACACCGAGCGGCCGATTGCTGGAGCAAGAAACGGCCGGATGGAAAAGGCGATAAGTGGTCAGGTTCAGGCAAAGGAGATAAGAGTGGTAAAGGTGGCAAAGGCAACAAAGGCAAAGGTGGAAAAGGCGGCAAAGGCAAAGCCGCAGGAAGTATGGAAGAGATGGACGAACCGGATGATGGCGTTGAGCCAGCTCCGGAGGCTGATGTCGGAATGCTCATGGCAGACTTGAGCGGAATTGGAATGACGGACACCTCATCCGCCAAAGAATGGATGAAGTTTAACCTGGACACTGGAGCAGCCCAGACAGCCATCCCGAATGGCTGGGAGGACCGAGTGGTTGTCAGTGAAGGCAACGGAGTTGTATTCAAGACTGCATCAGGAGAGTTGGTGCCCAGTCAGGGCATTGGAACCTTTGAAGGGTTCGACGAGAGCGGCAACAAATGCCGTGTGAAAGGTTCAATGGCTGATGTTCACAAGCCATTGATTTCAGCATCCAAGTGCTTAGGCTTTGGAAGGATTGCAGTTCTCGATGCAAAAGGCGGAAACTTGATTCCGCAAGGGTCCAAAGTTGGAAAGGCTGTCCAGGCGATCCTGGAGAAAGCGAACGCTGCAGAGCAGCGGAGTTGGATCCCTGTATATCAGGAGCAGGGAGTTTACAACTTCTACTTGAGAAAGCCAGGGTATAAACCGACAAAGGAATGCTGTGGCATCGCAGAGTTGAACGCCACAGGAGAGAGAGGAGATGCCTCTATGGATTCAGGCCGACCTGGTCCAGAGGGGCGAGAAGAGGATGATGAGTTGGAATTAGTTGATGAGGTTGAGAAACCCATCCAGATAAGAGCGCCGGAGGATCCAACCCCGGCTGAGATCGAAGAGCACGAGGCGACAGGCCATGTGCAATATCGAAGTTGGTGCCGGCATTGTATTGCTGGACGGGCTGTGGGACAGCCACATCGAACGAGGTCCGAGGAAGAGAAGGCCAAGAGCCTTGTGCCCACAGTGGCAATGGACTATACGTTCATGTCACGGGGCGGCGTGGAGGACGAGCGAGTGAAG
This sequence comes from Durusdinium trenchii, assembly GCA_963970005.1. Classification (NCBI taxonomy): domain Eukaryota; class Dinophyceae; order Suessiales; family Symbiodiniaceae; genus Durusdinium; species Durusdinium trenchii. Next base: position 891,734 of record CAXAMN010023184.1, on the reverse strand, counting down.
CCGATCCTCGTAGTGAAGGATGAGAGGACACAGTCCTTAGCGGCGACCTTCGTGGACTCGAAGGGAGCGACGCCGTATGCAGTGAAGTTCGTGGCGAACTTCCTGAAGAACTTGGGACACCGCAAGGTGGTTCTCAAGTCGGATGGTGAGCCATCCGTGGTAGCCTTGAAAGAGGCAGCGGCGAAAGAAACCGGCATAGACTGGGTTTCGGAAGAGTCGCCAGTAGGAGACCATCAAGCGAATGGTCTGGCAGAGAACGCCTGCAAGGAGGTCAAACGTCAAGTACGAGTCCTCCGCAGCGCGTTGGAAGAGAAGCTCGGCAAAGAGCTCAAGGATGATGATCCTGCATTGGCATGGCTGCCAAGGCAGGCGGGAGACCTGTTGAGCAGGTACAAGAAAGGTCAAGATGGCAGAACGCCTGAGGCCAGAAGATGTGGAAAGCAATGGCGAAAACCTGCCATAGCCTTTGGCGAACGCCTATACTTTAGGGAAGTAGGCGAGGGAGTTCGCATCCTGAAAGAAGGACGCTATGTAGGACACCATGGCCGAACAGGATCCATTTTGGTGATGACGGCCGATGGCGTGCGAAGAGGCACAGGAATCCGGCGGCTGAGTTCAGCCGACCGCTGGGACCCAAGTGATTGGGACCTTTTGCGGGGCTTACCGTGGGAACATTCCGCGGCAAGGCCTGCCGGTGAGCAGTTGATGCTCGAAGAGCGCCTTGTGGTACCACCTCCCAAGGAGGAACGAGTGGCACCACCACAACAGAGGCGAGTGTACATCAGGAGAGAGGATGTGCACAAGCATGGAGCCACAGAAGGCTGCCCAGGATGCAGATGCATCTTGGAAGATAAGAGGACGACCTTGCCGCACACAGAGGCATGCAGAGCAAGGATCACCGAAGCAATGGAAAAAGATGAAGCTGGGCAAGCGAGACTTGAAGCCCATGCAAAGAAGAGGAAAGAACGGCAACAGCTTGACACTGTGAAGCCGAAAGTCGTGGCCGACAAAGACTCCGACATCCCAGCCGAAGACGCGGCTGGGGAACCAGAAAAGAAGGAAGAAGCAACGAGCGCAGGGTCGGGAAGCTCACCGCCAGCAGCAGCAGAGGGTGAGAAAACCTATCCCGATGACCCGAAAGAGAGGTATGAGATGAAGAGGCAAGCAGCCGAGATAGAGAAGAAGCCAGTGGCGAAAGCCAAGGTAGCAACAGAGCCCAAGAAGAGAACAGGAGAACTTCGGATAGATCCACCTGGGGCAAAGGTCAAGCCGAATCCAGTTCAAGGAACAAAGAGGTCCGCAGAGACCGCCGTAGAAGACCTTGATCCCAGAGTGGAAGAGAGTCCAAAGAAAACGTCTCAGTTTTCACATGTTCCAGAAACACCACCAGCAGGGTGGAGGCCAGATGCAGCCAGCTTAGTAAAAGAGAAGGAGATCGCAAAGCAGCATCTGAAGAAGATCATTCAAGGAACCTATGAGACGAGCGGCATTGAGATCTCTGAGCAAGAGATCGGAGACATCGCTCATTTGAGCATGCAGATGTCAGCAGTAGATATCATGGAGATCTACTCGCCCAAGAGGTTCACTGCGCTTGCAGAGCGCTACAAGTTGCGACCGGGTTTTGCGGTCGACTTGAATGAAATGAAAAGTGATGGAACATACTGGGACTTGAACAAGCCTGAAGATGTTCAAGAAGTGCATGACATCCTTGAGAAGGACGAACCGGCGCTTTTGACTGGTTCGCCACCGTGCCATATGTTCTCGCAGCTCCAGAACCTCAACTGGAGAGGCATGGCACCGGATGTCCGGAGGAGGAAAATGGACGAAGCGGTCCACCACCTCCATACGAGCGTAGAGCTGTATCTCAAGCAGCATCGCTCAGGGAGAAAATTCCTCCACGAGGCACCTTGGTCCGCGACCAGTTGGAAGGATGAGAAAGTCGCGGCCTTAGCAGAGGAAGATGGAGTGTTCATAGTGAAGGGTCCAATGTGCAGGTGGCAAATGATGGCCACCGACCGAAGAGGACTCCAAGGCACCGGCTATGTGAGAAAGGAGACCGGTTGGATGACCAACGATGAAGGGTTGGCCAGAGTCTTGCAAGGAGTCTGCTCGAATGAATCGGGCAAAGGACCATGGCACCGACACATCCATCTGATCGGAGGCATTGCAAGGCAAGCAGCGGTATACCCACCGCCGCTTGTGAAAGCAGTGCTAAGGAGCCTGCGTGACACACTAGCTGAGAAAGGTGAGTTGAACACCTTTGATTTGTTTGCAGCAGGCCCAGTTCCAGAGATGCCTCTGATGGACCCTGAGTTCGAAGAAGTTTATATGGATGATGTGAACGGCGGCATTTTGCCAGCTGAGAAAGTGAAAGAGGCAAGACGCCTTGAAATGAATTATTTGAAAGAAAAGCATGGTGTTTATGTGACCCGGCCGAGAGCCGAATGTTTTGAGGAAACGGGGAAGCCCCCGATTCCAGTCAGATGGTTGGACACCAACAAGGGAGATCCAACAAACCCGAACTATAGGAGCCGATTAGTTGTGCGTGAGATAAAGGCAAGAAAGACCAAAGAAGAACAATTGCCAGCCAACTTGCTTTTCAGCAGCACGCCACCATTGGAGGCGATGAGACTGCTGTGCTCGTTGTGGGCAACAAAGAGAAAGTCCTGCCACAACCAGCCGCTGAAGCTGGGCTTGTGGGACATCTCACGAGCACACTTTTATGGAACTCCAAAGAGAAAGATCTACATAGAGCTGCCGCCTGAGGACGAAGCCAGCAAAGATGGACAAACCTGTGGACTTCTCGTGAAGTCAATGTATGGAACACAGGATGCTCCAAATATCTGGCAGACGCACTACACAGAGACTCTGCAGAAAGCTGGTTTCCGCAGAGGCTTGTCAAATGCGTCAGTCTTCTACCAAGAAGCTTGGGACGTCAGAGTGATGGTGCATGGAGATGACTTCCTAGCGCTTGGGGACGCCCAACACTTGGAGAAGCTCAGCCAAGTCCTCAAAGATGCCTATGAGCTGAAATGTCTCGGAATTCTTGGAGACGAGGATGGAGACCGAACAGAAGCTCATTTTCTGAATCGGTTAATCCGAGTTGAGAAGAAGAACGGCAAAGGATCAATTGTGATCGAAGCCGATCGGAGACATGTTGATCTTTTGATCCAGGCATTTGGTCTGGAAAAGGCAAATGGTGTGGAATCACCAGATGTCAAGAAGTCGGCAGATCAGCAGATGCTGGAAAGCCGCAGTCCGCTGCTTGATAAGAGCGAGGCATCGAAGTATCGTTCAGCAACGATGCGTGCTGCGTACTTGTCCCAAGATCGACTTGATATTGGGCACGCAGTCAAGAACCTTGCTCGAGGTATGGTATCACCAACAGAAGCCAAACTTGCTGACTTGAAGCGTCTCATCAGGTACTTGAAGAAATACCCTGATGTTGGGCAATGTTTTGGTTCGCAGCAGATACCCTCAAGGCTGAGGGTGCAGGTCGATGCCGACCATGGTGGTGACGCTGTGACGCGCAAAAGCACGACTGGCATGGTTGCTATGTACGGCATGCACGTGTTAAAACACAGTAGTAACATCCAATCCACTGTAGCCCTTTCAACAGGTGAGAGTGAATACTACGCACTTGTGAAGGGAGGATCTGTGGGCTTAGGCCTCCAAAGCCTATGCGCAGACCTTGGTTTGGAATTAGGAGTCACCATCGAAGGCGATTCCAATGCAGCCAAAGGAACTGTGAATAGAGTGGGTTTGGGTAAAGCCAGACACATCCAGACTCGCTACCTATGGTTGCAAGAGAGGGTTGCCGAAGGCCACTTGAAAGTGCACCACGTTCCAGGAGTCAAGAACAAAGCCGATGTTTTGACCAAATCGGTTCCTGGAGTGCAGCTTCGCAAAACCATGGAGGACCTGCAATATGCATTCCTCAGCAAGCGAAGCAAAGGACAGTTAGATGTTTTGGAGTAAGGTCCCTGGCCAAGCTCCACTACCACAACTGAAAGTGGCTAAGCAGCGAAGAGTTTCACATGTTTCCTTTTATGCTTGCGCAGCAGTACAGTGCTTTGCAAGAGGAGGAGTGTTCGTATGTACAGCCCATATATACTCCGCTATAGGTACTGCAGACACGTGACTCTTGACGTGTTTTGGCTCAAGGGAAAAAGGCGTTCCGTAACGTCGAAACCTCGTTTTCATAGAGATTAATTAATACCTGGACCATCCTGTCTGGGTGTCTTGGCTGGAGATCCCGGATAGTAGTGCAGGGTAACCCATTGGTGACTCAGACAGGATGGTCCTGGTACGTGGTCATATTCTTACTGCTTGTAATTAGCAACCACTTCTTTGACATCAGCTTTGCACTCTTGGAAACAAGCTTCCATCCGCTTGTGGCAAACATATGTTATGTGTCGTGTCTATTAGATGTTCTTTCTTACGCAGTTGGATTTACTCTAGTTTTGTTTGTTTCATTCATGACCACTTCAATGGTGAGGTCTTGCAGTTTCCTGCAGCCCGGCGCGGAGCACGCGGAGCACGCGGAGCACGCGGAGCACGCGGAGCTCCAGCAGGACGGGAGGAATTGTCAGCTCCACCCGCATCGGTGAGTCCCGGGAGCCTCCACGTTAGCTGAGTGAGTACGTTTAGGGGTGGCTCCCTAGTGGTCTTCCGTTCGTGCACAGCCAGCAATCTTAGGACGGACCGGTTCGGATGCTCCAGGTGTTCTTTTGGTTGCCGCTGCCGGTTCGGTTTCGCGAAAGCTGACAGTTCTTATTGGGGCTCGACGGGTCGAATGAAAAAGGATGTTTCACACCGATGAGGTCGACTGCATGTTGGGTCCTCAGAAACCTCAGAGTTTGAAGGTTTTGGACGTCCAAAACACATCGATCATGACATGAGGTTTTTTCAACCCGAGGCACCCATGCCGCGCCTCTTGGCGCCAGCTACTCACCCGTGCCGCAGACGATCTCATGATATGACATGAGTATATCTTGACTTTGCAATATTACATGAGATTACATCAGTATATCTGAACCATGTATATCTCATGATGCTCCAAACATGAAATAGGCATGACATAGACAGTATATATCCAATATCTCCAAACATCATTATCTCTTGATGCTCCAAAGATTATTTTACATGACTTTGCACATGTTTGGATTGTTGAGACTTCTGGCGCCGCAGGAGCCAGCTGGCTCGGCGCTGGCTCCCAAGGAGCCACTGAGGCGGGGTGGATGGACAGTTCGTGGTGGAAAATGCGGCTGGACATGAAGGTTTTAGGAACCCCAGTTCTCGGAACCAGTATTGGCAATTGGATTCTTTTTTTGGGGCGGAGTCAAACCAGGCGAATTCCCACAGTGATTCTTTGTGACCAGAACAGCTCGAAGCTTCTGGAGTAAGGCAGGCACTTTGCGTTCATTCAGTTCATTCAATGATTCAGGTGCCGCCTCTCACTTTCTTGATACGAATGATGAGGTTTATTGTATTTGTTCTATTCTATTCTTGAATGACCAGAAAGAGACCACCCTCCGGGTGTCTCAAGAAATCAAGGACTCAAGGACCCACAGTTCTTTTTGTCTAGCCAAGGACCCTAGTTTCACAAGTCCTTGGATGACTGTGAAAACCAAGTCCTTGGATTCATTCAAGAAAGCAAACCATTCAGTGAAACAGTCTGGTTCCACTATGTTTCACTGAATGGTTTCATTCCATCTACTCCAGGATGACTCAAGCTTGAAAGTCTCGTCCTTCCACAGCTGCGATCCCACATCCATCAGGCCCAATTCAGATGCGGAGACCGTGGTGGAGGCTTTATCCTGAAGCCCTGAGCCCTGAGCCATGCCCCGACACCAGGAGGAAGCATATCTTAGGAAGGGTGGGTGCTTAGGCTACTTACTACTTTGTCAGACTTCCAGTGTTGGAAGATGCGGACTCCCTCCCAAAACATGCTGAACTTGGGTAGCGAATTGACCGAAATGAGCAAAGAAAAAAGAACCAGAGAAATCCCCGATTGTTGGGATGGGCTTCGGCCTGAGGGCGTTTGGACTTCATTTGGACTTCAAGTCATTGGCGCATTTTTTCGATCAGAGTTCTCCTGGCCTTCCGGGTGCTTCTTCGAATTCTGTGCCTGAGTTGAGCAGTCAGGAGAGGCGCGACAAGGACACAACATATCTAGCTTGGTCTTGAAAGGAAGAAACAGCAAGCAGCGAGAATGTTTGATTACCTTGGTTCTGTCAATGTTTCTTTGTGTGTTTTGCAGACGTTGGCAAATCAGTTCCCTTTCAGAATTTCAAGGACACAGAGACGCATACCGTCCTGATGTATGTGCAAAGGCTTTGTGGTCCTGCAACCCCGTGTTGAGTGGGAGTAGGAGAAGTACATGGAGAACATCCCGAAGTGGCCTGAAACAGCTTTGGGGGCAATCAATTGGAAAGACCAGAGAAGCCTTTTGCCTCGCAGCCTCACAGATTTGAGGGATGAGCGATCTCGTTTGGGTGACAGCGGACATCACAAGTGGTTATCTTGATCATCAAGACACCATGCGTGGTTATCTCATCCCAAAAGATCACAAGTGGTTATCTTGATCCTTTTCAGTCACCCTCCATCAACAAGTTTTGGTTGTGTTCGGCCAAGTTTGGACACTTCGAAGTGGAACATGGCCCCCGTTTATGGCCTTTTGACCTTTTGGAACATAGGATGGAAACCCTCCGTGAGGAAGATTGCAAAAAAAATAGGTTTGTTCTGGCACCAACAACAGTTTGCCCCACTTTTCGGAGTGTAAGGCCTTTGGAGCGGTGCCTTGTTTGGAAGAGCCCTCTCTCGACTGCTCGAATCTTCGGTTCCCGCAGAGATTGCAGAGATCTGCCGGCCTCCGCCACCGGTGCGATGAGTGAGGAAAACCGCCACATTATTGGGTGCCACAAAGGCCACCTGTGTAGAGCTGTGACAGGAGCTTGGCAGATGACTTCTTGCCCATTTCAGTCAGATCGTCTCTTTCCTTGTTGAGTGGCCCAAGGGAGGATAGCTGTAGGGCGCACGAAGCGGACACATCTCCAAGAGCTGAAGCACCTTCAACACCCCAACAGAGGTTGAAGAACCTTATTGACTATCCCATAGGTACCCTGGTAGGGTCCTATATGCTTACTTAACCTTTGTTTGCCCTTTTCTGCCAAGCTCTCTGCTCGGAATCCAGCTTCCCTGACGTGCGAGTGAACGTGCGCAGCAAGAGCAGGAATGCGCCATGGGTCATGTTCACGAAGATGGATGGTCCGCTGCTGTTGTCATCCACCGTCGCATTGCCGTTTTAAGGTATGTGTATGGTGTGGCCCAAAACACCAGCAACAGTCGGCAAGAGATGATCACTAATTCTTGAGCCAGGCTTTTAGTAACCATCATCATCTACGTCATCACTGTCAATGGGATATACCCAATGTATACTGACATTCATGCTTTGAAGGGACGTGAAGGGACCCTCCACACATCCATCATATCTTTGATGAGGAACTTCAATCTCTTGACCATTCAGTTGTTGAGAGACCCTTCTCACCTTGTAGTGGTCCTCCAATAGATGGACACGGTTTCCAATACATTTTTTGTGGATTTTTTGTTCTATCTATGTGGGGGTCTGTGTCTACAGTGAGCAGCAGACTGACTGGATGTACCTCACCATAGTAGACTGACGTGAGCTCGGCGGACGATGCTTGTACATTGCATGCGTTAATTGCCGTTCCAGCCCGGGCGGCCCCGATGCGGAAACGAACGGCTCAGAAACATGAGCCAATTCCCGCAGCAAATGGCTGAAGAAATGGCTGGAAAAGAGTGAGGCATGGAGTGGGGGTGGTGGAAATGAGTTGAAGACCATTCTTGGCTAGCACTTTGAAGACTGAGACGATGGGTTGCTTGATTGGAAGATTGAGTCTTCTTCACTTTATATTTCAATCTTCAGTTTAAACACCTGTTCCACTGAAGTGGGCTTGACGAGGCTGAGCGAGGATCAAGGCGTTTGTGAGCATTGAACGGGTGAGACAAACCGACCTGCTTCAATCAAAACAACTGGCAAAGCGTGTCCAATGCTTGCTTGAAATGGAACGCGTAGAAGAATTGCCCGAATTTTAAATCATTATGGATTTCTGAATGATTCTTCGTGGTGCGGTTGTCGTTGACCCACAAATGGCGGCAGAATGGAACATCTTGATGATTTACACTCTGGAGCAGCAAGCTGCTCTTTTGTATCTGTGGAACAACATGAGAGATGCTCTTCTTGACATTTCTTGACTCTCCTCAGGCGCACTCTTAGTATCTCCTATAGTGCTTTTGCCGAAGGGACTTGCTAAGCCGCCACGTCACCAAGTATCACGGTCAAACCCTTTCAACCGTCACTCTTCCGTCCTCCCATCCGACAGCTCGGCTCAAGTTGGGGGTTTCTTCTGAAGAAAACCTTCGCCCCTTTGGTCCGAGCACAGGCGGCACAGCATGCCGGTGAGATGTCGCTCGGGCCGTGGTGGTCTTCTAGGGGTGCCATTCCCGGTGGTCGGTGTGGTGGTTTTGGTCCATCTTTCATGGATCTTGTCTTGGTTTTGCTTAGGATTGATGGTTTTCCTGGAGAAGAAGCCCCTAACCTGGGGAAGATGTTTTGTCCCAGTTCCTTATCAAGCAAATCCAAGTTGGGGAGCCTCTTGCGGACCAAAAGTGCCAAAGAAATTCTCTTGTGGAAGTGCACTATCTACATTGGGGGTGTCCGATCTGACCTGTAACAGTCAGTCAACAAGAGCATCACAATGTTCGAGATTTCGGCCTGCAACAAAACCATCATCATCATCATCATCATCATCATCATCATCCACTGGGCCCAGGGAATAGGATATACCTTGGGTCTCCGGACGCGCCGCCTCCGCATTCCCCCAGGCAGCGAGCCTCAGGAGGCTTTCCGGACGTGCCGCTGCTTCCATCCCCGGTGAACGAAGCGCCTCGGACGGGTGGAGTCAAGGGATAGTTCTGCAGGATTTCCCATTCCCAGTTTTCGCAGATGGCAGAAACTGACTGGCTTGAGGCGTGAGAAACAGAGTTCTGGGAGAGGTTCTGGGGGTGTTTTGTTCAGATGGTTCAGTGCCAGAGCCCTTGTGAATCCTTGTGATATAGACCTCTGGCTGGGTGATTCATCTGGTATTGAGACTAGTGACTAGTCAGTACTCACAGTGTTTCTTTATGATCTATCCAAAAAGTGACGAAAGCTCTTGGATCCACATGAACACCTTCAGATCTTTGGACAAGGAAGACTGAGAAGCTTCGTCACCGAGATTGGAATCAATCAGGAAGGGAGTTATGAGTTATACAAGAACTGAGGAGGTGAGAAATCAACTATTTGATCATGTTTTGAATTTTACTTCGTCATTCATAGCACGGCTGCTACAGGCGACAGCCATAGGCGCGAGCAATGAACAACATGCTCAGCCGTTTGACCTTGATCCAATCCGGCGGTGGCAAGAAAACTGTGCCCACCGAGCCCGAGCCTGAGCGTTCAAGAGACGCCTTCGCGACGCACTTCTTCGCCTTCGCGTGCTGCTCCGGAGGTTTAGAGACCGGCGTGCTGCTGGTCGATGCGCAGGCGGGTTTCCATTGGTGGGGTTGGCTTCAGGGCGCTAAAGAAGGGTTTGCTCCCAGGGTCTCTGCTACTATAGACCATCACTTTGCGTTCATCCAGGTGCCACTTTTGGGGTGGCTTGTTACGGGTTTTTGCCAACGACATGAAAACAAATGCAACACGATGGACTTGTGAGATAGGTATCACATGAAACAAGTTGCCTGTCACGATGGATAGGGAATACATGGAAATCCTTTTCCTTCTCCATGGTTCTCCCAGTTTCCGGTTTATCTCTTCTTCGCCTTGGAGTTTCTTCTGGAGCTGGGCTGGGAATCCAAAAAAAACACCGAATGCACGTCACGTCACTCAGACAGGTGACGGGCGCGCTGCCCCTGCGCTGTTTCAGCGCTGTTTCAGCGATGAAAGTGATCGCCCTGCCGGGGCACAAAGAGATGAGACCATGGAATCACCTGCCAGTGATAGACAGGAAAGAAACAACATAAGCATGAAGAAGCTCTTTCAAGTAGAATGCCGATCAGGCTTGAACCTGGCAATCGTTTTTGGGGCCACCAAGTTGAACCAAGTGGATGAGATAAGAACTTTTGGCCAGACTGCAGAGGGAAGTTCATGGTCTTGAGATGTTTTGAGATGGTCCATGTGCATCCATTTTCTTGGTACAAATTCTGGCACCATACCAAAACCAAAAAGAAGGGCATTGTCCATGTATCTTAATGAACGGCTTTTTCGTACAGACACCGTGGTGTATAGGTCTTCACCTCAGTCCGAAGACAGCCATCTTTTTTCCGCATTCCAACTGGTGTTTATTCCATATGTCCCCAGCAAGTCGAGTGGACAATAGGTTTGGCGAGGGTTGGTTCAGTGGTGCTGGCGATGGTTCCTACAAACAAAAACGGTCCCCGGACTTGTTCGATGACTCATCTGAAGCTCCACAAAGAGCTAAAGCTCTCGTGTCGTGCCCGTTGTCGGCTTTCCATCGACCCAAGGCTTGGCCAGCTTTTGGCTGCCCATGCATTAGACAGCCTCTCGGTGAACGAGTGGGCGCTGGACGGTCGTGAAGAGAGGGGCGTGTGAGACGGTAGGGTGTATGGAATGAGCCGTGCTACAAGCTCTCAAGTTCTAGAGGATGGAGTTCATTAGAGGCACATTGATGTGACATTTGATTCGAAGATTCGTGTAGCATAGGCTAGACGGCCCGACTGGCTAGACCCTGGGATTTTTCACTCTTCCCAGGTCGGGGGGAGGTCCCTCCCAATCCCATTGCAACCGGGGTCACCGTTGTGTCGTTTTTGGCGCAGCGCCGATGCGCCGAGCTTCGCGAGGCTCGTCCGAGCTGGCAGCTGGCTTGCCCTTCGTCCGCTTCGCTCGGGGCGCCTGGAGGTGTTGGCGAGTGGATTTGTTGGCTTGCCCGGTGCGCGACCCATCCCCCAAGAAACGTGGCTGCTAGACGACCCCTGGTAGAATAAGAGAGACCTTTGACATACAGCCAGACACGGGTATATTTTTGGGGGAGCTGCTTACTACTGGGGAGCTGCCTAGGGAAGGTGCTTGGAATCAGAGCAAAGAAGAGGGAATGAAGAGAAAACCTACTGGGCTCGCCAAGGAGCCCTCCCCTACCAGCTTTTTTGGTAAGGAGTGCCTATCAACAATTCGTTCAGGCCCGAAAAGCACTCTTGGCCGCCTTGGTAAGAGAACATCCCTTGACCCTGGCGTGTAAGTCCTGATAGAGCGCATATATGTCTTCAAGGAAAGCCATCAATATATCAAGCCTGTGGGAGTCGATCGAGCATTCGCGGCGAATGGTTTCTTTGGACCGATTGTGTGAGAGGTGACGGAGTAGCAGAAAGACACAGAGAAGAGTGTGGAGCTGGCTAGGGTAGTGAAGTGGAGTTTTCTAGGGTAGTTGTGTAGCTAGATGAAAACAACGGTGAAAACAACAGGTAGATCACACAATGCAGAGGTTTGGTTCTACATTCTCCAAGCAAGGTCTATATACCAGGACCATCCTGTCTGAGTCACCAATGGGTTACCCTCCAGCACTACTTAGGGATCTCCAGCCAAGACACCCAGACAGGATGGTCCAGGTAACTGCTGCAGAATGGAATTCAATCACCAAACCAGGCTTTCTTCATCACCCCCCCCAAAAAAAAATCTGCCAGGTCCGCAGGTTACGACTTTCTTTCCGCGAACCGCACAAATTCAGGCAAACCGTTTGGATATTGTCTTTGGGGGTTCAAAAGAACACCCTCCATATCCATATCCATAGACATATACCAGGACACGTTCATTAACCACCCCTTGTGGGTCCTAGTACACCCTCCAGATCCATCAACCAACCATGCCCTCACTGTCGGGCCAACCGGCGGCTAACCGGTCTTCTCGCCGGTCGAGTGCCGGTCGCCGAGGACTTGTTGCAGCCGGGGTCTCCCGAGGGACGGAGACAGCAGAGACGGAGGGTTGGGGTACGGAGGTCAAGGAGAGTGGGTCTCGATTCCCCTGGCTGTCGTGTACATTGGAAAGAGACTGATTGAGGTCAGTGCTGTGTCCTCCACCTAGCGTGTCACCATGAAGAGCTGGATGCAGTAAGTGTGACTGCAAACATGACATCATCAGGAAGCCTCCGCAGCCAGAAAGGTGCTAAACCAAGAATCAACAGGAAAAAGGAAAACTGATCAGGTTGGAATTCTGAAAGCTTGTAACAGGACCCTCCAACAGGCCATTGATTAGTGCATATTATACATAGTACTACATGTTAGATAGCAAAGTACTTTGTTCCAACAGGTCGTTGATTACGTACAAATTGGAAGTATCCAAGTGTTGTGTTTCTTGGTGAAGTGAAGAGATAAACAAAAGATAACAAACTAATGATTACTAAAATTATGTTACTTAAACATAAACAAATACTTGTGTATTTGTTTCATTACTTTTTCTTTTCATTGTACAAAATATAGTGTTTAATTTGTTTTGTTATATATATATATCTTTAAATAAATAAACAACTGTTTGTTTGTTGATTCCTTTTCACAATTTTTCTTCACCGCCACATCCCTGACCCCCCAAGGCAGACTGCGCGACGCAGCTCCCCGAGCGAAGCGGTGTCCGTGGGGAGCCCCGGAAGTGGTTGAACAGAGTTTGGGTAAGATATCATGTACCAGGACCCTCCTGTCGGGGTGTCTAGCCATTCTAGCCCCTTAGCTGTTAAGGGGTGTCCATTAACCACCCCTTGCGGGTCCTGGTAGACCCTTGACTATCTTATAAACGTTCAATTCAATTGGGGGTGGTTGATTGATCAAGAGTCAAGAGTCTTCAATAGTATAGTAGTTTTGTAGATGTTCTAAGTGTTGGACTTGTTTTGACCGGTATTTTCTAGCAAGATTTGGAGTGTTTGGGAGCCAAATTCCTTTTCCATCCAGCGGATGTTGAGCACTTCTGGCTTAATCAATTCATATCAATTCATATCCCAGTTTGAGCAAACGATATGGCCCATGGACATGCTGATAATGCTGCTTTTTCGACCTTTTGGTTTAAAACAAGCCTTCTGCATGCATTCTTCTGCAGGGTTCCAACATTTTGGGTACACCACCAAGCCCGCCTTGCTCAGGTCTCCGACCCCGCGCTGGTGAGACCTGTCCCGCCCGGAAGGAACGGGGCGCTGGTGGAGCAGGCGAGCAGGGCGTGGAGGGCTATGGGTTGGGTCTGTCCCGGTGGGCCTGTAACAGTCAACAAGAACATCACTATTTCAGGCAAGATTATAATATGCCAGGCTGCCAGACTATTCATATTTGTTCACCTTACAGTGAGGAAAGTAGTGATCATCTAGTCTATATCCGCGAAGCCCATTCTGAATGACGACAAAAGTAGGAGGAGGTTTGTGGTTCCTGGGCCAATGACCTTCATTCTGCTAGGTGCTGGTCTCACAACAGGCAGCTGCCACCGCCAAGGCTCCTGGGAACGCAGGGCAGCAGGGAGAGGTTTCATGTGGCTGTGTGTGGGGTCTCAAGAAAAAGCAGGGCAATAGCAGCCATATATACGGTATATACAGAGAGCCAGAGGGAGGGAGAGAATCAGTGGGAATACTGTTGCCAAGCACTTCACCTCCATCTACTGGTTAGATCATCATGTTAGATGAAACGATCTCTCCCTTCCTACAACCATCACCCCATCACCCCATCACCTCCACCCTTCACCACCCCAGGCCAAGAAGATGTCACCGGGCGCCCGCTTCGCGGCCACCTTTTCCATGGCCTTGGTGGTGAAAGTGCTTTGCATGTTGAGCCTCTCGGAGAATCCCGAGACGTTTCGGACTGAACCTCAGGTGGGAGGCCCCGGAAGTCGCCTTCCGCCCGGCGTCCGTCGAAAAATAGCGGCCGGAGCGGCAGCGAGGAGTTGCTGGCCCATTCGGAACCTGCCACAGTAGTATTTAGGTGACAGGGAGATCTGAACCTCCTGGTTTGGACCATGGTGTGCTCCGCGGAAGTGAATGGAGTCTTGCCTTCTCTCCAAGGCTCTGCTTTGTGGCAAGAGTCGGCAAGAGTCATAACAACATGCCTCTCCTGGCTCTAGCTGCCAGACTGAAAATGACTACGGAACTACTGTACCCCAAATGCCACACTAAATATAAATAATCAATGGCTTCCAGTCCCTGGTTAGTAGAACATCTCACAACTCTAGCAGGCACCCTGAATGCCATGAAACAATGGACTTTTATTGCTTTTGGGTGGACAGCTATGCAATTTGTTCATCTCTCGTAAGGCAGGGTGTCACGGATCACCACTGCTTCAGCACCCGTGCAATGGCTCCACCGCACCCCACACCCAGCCCGCCCCACCGGCGTTTCTGGGCTTAGGCAACGTGGCCTGTCATGTGTCGCCTCTGCCACAGGCGCACCATGCCTTTTTTCGCGACGAACTCGTCGGATACGCGCTGGGTCAACCAGATGTCGTTCCACCCACTGCTGACGAGAAGAGATAGAAAGAGAGAGAGAGAGAGAGACGGGCACACCAGACGCATGAAGATGCCAGTTGCTCTCCCCGTTTGAAGGAAGAATTGTGAGCGGCTGCATGGTGTTGCAGCCTTGAGTCAATTGGACCCCGACTTCCACAACTGGTGGCCAAAACGCTCAGAAAACATCTGCATGCTGCATGTGGGGGATCATGTCTGATGGTGTGGCACCCAGCGAGGGCCCTTTCTTTTTCGAGTGACAGAAGACATCGAGAACATCACGAGGATGTGACAGGATCGATGTTATTTAGATGACTCCTGCTCATAAGGTTGTTTGTTTTGAGCAATGCTCTTGGAATTCTGTAGCAAAACCCAAACTGGGCGAGGCCAGATCGGTCTTAAAAACGTATAGTCTAGTTGGTCCGATGATTGATGCTTCCAATCAAAAATAACAGGGATATTTCATGGTTTCCTTAGATTTCTCGTCGTCTTCCAGAAGATCTGGTCTCCGGTTCCCGGAAGAACAACAGAACACCGGTGGCCCCCAACCGTCCTTCCCGCAACGGTAGCACCGAGTAGACGGGGTGACCGGCCACGGGGCTTGGCCGCCGGGGGCTTTTCAGCGCCCTGAAGGTGCAGCAGTTCCACAAGAGCGGCGACACGGGGGAAGCGGACTCCGCGCCCTTCATGAGTATCCTGTACTCTGGCTCCCAGTGGTCCCTTGGCAAGTCTGTGTTGGGTCAGTCTGGGCATGCTGGTCGGCTGTTTTTCAGAAGTCTACACATACACACACAGATCACGGCGTAGCAGGCTGATGTAGATTCATACCTGGACCTTCAAGTGGTGTCCAATCCCTTAGGGCCTTAGGGGTGGGCTGGGGCTTCCAGCCAGGCCCCTTGGAAGGTGCTGTTAGATCTCGAAAGCTGTCGCACGGTCAACGGGCAGATCCGGTCGCACAGTCACCCAGGTCACCAGTCACCTGCCTGAAGACTCGGCCCGTCACCTGTTACTCGGGTCGAAGTACTTGGGCCATGCCCATACTTGGTCGGGGCCGGACTGTGAGCATCCCTGTACACTGATCATCGGATGCACCAAACACTAAAACCGTCAACGGAACAACATCCTATCACCAATGGAGGGCTTTCACTCCAAAAGCCTCACCCGGACCTGTCACGAGCGCGAGCAAAATCCCAGTCCTCCCACTTCTCCCGATCGAAGAAATGCGCTGACGTTCCGACAGCAGCAATCGCAGCGCAGGGTGTTCTATGGCACCTTTGCCTATTGCATGACCGGGAAGAATGGCTTCCTCGTGCCCCTTGGCGGAGATTTGATGTTGGAGGCCGACCGTGGGGCAGTTTCGTTTGTTAGCATGAGGCGGACGCGGACTGGCGCGGTGTGATGGTGCTTAGTCATGCATTTTTCGTTCTCCTCAGAGAGTCTTTTTGGCAAAAGAACATGTCCACAAAGGTGGCACAAGAATGCCAACTCTAGGACTCAGCATTGGCTTCCTGCGCATGTCAGGTTTTTGGCCGTGCACCGCGCATCCGTCGAGCTTCCGTTTTTGGCGACGTGTCCCAGGTTGGTATATGCCAACATCACGGGCGCCGTGCTGGGCGTCTACTACGTTTGGGGGTTCCAAAACAACTGCCGAGACCAAAAGGTCCGGTGCTCGGCACGGGTTCAGCGGGGATTCGGAGCGGGCGCCACGGAGTGGGCGCTTTTGCTTGTGAGATTTGGGGGGGCCAATGCCACCTGTGAGCCTGGACCAGTAGTCACATGGAGTTGGGTGGTTGGGTTGGTTGGGTTAGTCCCATCCAGTGAGTGGAGTAGCTGGGCACCTAACCTCCATCCTCCGTTCGGAACCGGTACCCCCGAGCTCTGTGACTGCTGGGAGGTGGAGCTCATGTTGGCACATTCAGTACTTGCTGATATAAAGCTCAGTAAAGCGGTCCCACGTGGCAGCTTCTGTGTCATCAGTTCAGGAACAGTCTTTGGTTTAATAACACATCATTTGACTGACTTGAATTGAAGGTATCTCTTGTGGGGGGATCATTCCCTCGATGTGTCTTGCCTCACAAGGCCCAGACTTTTGTTGACGCTGAAGCTGGTGCTCTATTGGCCGTTGCTGTGGACGTGTGGACCAACAACGCAAACAACAGAATTCCAGATCAACGAAGATGTGTGCTTCCTTGGGTGTGCCCGAATTCAACTTAAGTATTCAAAGACATCCTTCCAACCTTTTTTTCCGCCTTTCTTGCTATTCTCGTGGATCTCTGGACTGCATGGGTCTGTCAGTCTCACCAACTTCTTCAATCGCAGTCTCACCTAATGCGATCGAATGAGCCGATTTGACAGACATTTCACATTACATTCATGCCTTTTTTACATACCGATACCAGATACAAACGTGGAACCATTTGTGATGTAGACAATGCAACTGGTCTTCGGATTTCCGCCGAAACCGGCACCGAAGAACATGAAGCACTGCTGTATATCCAAACCGTCGCGGTTGGTCGAGGCGTTGCAACAACTGCAGTTCTACTGCCGCGCAGCGGCGCTGATGGTGGTGCTGCAATTCCTGGTGGGGAAGTTTCGTCCATGAAGTTGTTGGGTGATTGGCCACTGCTGGCGGGGTCGTTTCGGGGTGTGTGTGGTCCAAACAAAACGTTTTTCTTTGGGGGAGGTCGTATCGAAATTATCAGCCCCGCAGATGTGATGCAGATCGGGTATGATATGGTCACTCCATTACAGACACTCCATGGGACTGCCATAGGACTGCCGATCAGTTGAAGTGGTTGACTGGGGGTCAATGGGGCGGCATACATGCCAGTCCCATCGGTAGTTATGTCACTGACCATCCACCTTTTCGACCGACCGGTCGGACTGGTGGAGCCGTGGGCCCGATCTTCAACCAAAACACCCATGGGAACTGCTAGCTGCTAACTGCTATCCAACACCTTTGCCCTTGCTCTTTAATTATAGGTCATCACCCCTTTCGAAGCCCAAATGTTTCGATCCCGTTGACGCAAACGACCCGCCTCTTTGCACGCTTACACGCCGTCTCCGCTGCGCGGTGCGAACAGGCCATTGCCAGCCTGAGCTGCAGCAGTGCGCTCTTCTTCAGCGGTTTGATGTCTTCGCTCTCCAGCGCCTCGGCGCGACGCCGGTTTTCGCTGCTACTGCCAGGCCAAAAACCGCCCGCAGTGGGGCTTCACCAGTGATTTTGGGTCCGATGGAGGAAGGCATAGACCACGTTTTGGACTGCCAGGTCAGGTGCCTAACTTGGATCGCCATGGCGAGCGGGGGTGGGGGGTGGAACCTGAAGAAGTCGACGCCTTCGTCGAGGCTTGGGGTTTCCAGGAACGCCCAGATGGTGTGTTCCCGCTCGTTGGGCCGCTAGGGTTTTGACATGTTTTGACCCTCACAACTACGGCTAGGGTTTTGGGGAGACATTTCATCAAATTTCCAGGACCAATCCGAGCAGTCAACAAAAGAGTGGATCCACCACCTTTCTTCTTTTTCCTCGGTAGGGACTGACTCTCAGAACTGTATCATCTCAGCAGTTGAAGAGTTTGGATCATCGCATTCCAGTCTATTTGCAGAGCTAAGGCATTATCGGAGCTTGCTCTTTGTGCTCCACCTTGCCCAAGGCAGACGTCTTTCTTGGTGTTGTGCTGATTTCATCAGTTCTAGTTCTACATATAGTTCTACAGTCCCCAGAGGAAAAGGTCTTTTTTTCAAAGGGTGTTGTGCATTGCTGCATTTCAACAAACCCCACAGAGGAGGGGGTGTCTACTTTGTGCAACTTCCAACAGATTTTGCTTGGAAACTCGTTTGGGGGTTGCAAAAGGCAACACCGAGAAGGGGTGAAACATGGTGAAACCCTACGAGTTGAGAAGGGGGGTTTCTACTCTGGTGGCAACCAACGAAAAGGCCTTCTCAACTCATTTGGGATCCGAGACCGTGAGAAAATCCAGCGATGGATTTGGGTCCAACCTCGACGGACCCAAGCTCACTACGGACCGGTTAGACGGACCGGACGTGAAGGGCTTCATATGTGAGCTTCACCGTGGGGTGAGGGGTGCGGGTGAGGGGGGTGAGCAGTTCTGAAGAGCGTGAGAAATGCGGCCTTGGCCGGTCTTCTAGGAGAAAACTCCATTTGTGAACTGTACAATTTGTGGCGTTCTGTTTTATGAAGTCCACACACACTTTGCAAGCTTCAGGGAAGAGCTGCCGGAGAAGTTTGCCGGATCTGCCTCATCGGTTTCCATGATGGGTGAAGCCAAGTGTTAAGCCTTAGCCTTTGCTTGCCTACTGTTTACGGAAGAAACTCTGCACGTCGCAGGGATCATCTGCTAAGATTTACAGGGTACTGCAACATCCCAGCTTGGTGGTGCAGGATTTCTTCCAGCTTTCCATGCTGGCCCGGCCGCCCGTGCCACCTGGGCCTTGAACTGGCAGCTGCCAGGTGATTAGGACCCAATCGTAGCCTCCATCAATCTGGAGCTCTTGGTGGTGGGCCGCTGGGATTTGCAAAGACGGGGAGATCATGAGAGATCCAGTTTCAAGGAGAACTCATCTGCTTGGGAGGTTTTTGTGGTACCGATACAGATCAGAGGGGTCCCAGTGAAGTGAAATCGAGTCCTGGACCCCTGGAACCCTACGTGAGCCCAATGGGAGTGGGTTGACAGGCACTATGAAGGTGCAGTGAAGTGTGAAGTGAAATGAAGTGAATAGTTATATCATGGGACCCATGATATTCCCAGACACTCCACATATGGCAGGGCATATTTTCCAGTCAAATTGTGGTGGTTGAAAAGGGGTCAATGTATAAACATTCCAGTCCCATGGTTTGTTCGGGTATAGGTCACCGTCAACGGAATAGAAGGTCACCGTTCCGGCCTGCGACGTTTTGATCCATCGATCCGCCTGATCATCTCACAGGTCACATCAGGTCGCACGCGAAAAGTGGATCACCTGCAAGACCATTTTTTGGGGGGGATTGGTTTCCAGACGATAGATACTCTCCCGCAAACTCACATAGAACCTGAGAATTGACCGGTGGAAGACCATTTTCCTCTACAACCCAATGGTTTTGGGGTTCCATGTTAAAATATGCAGGGGAGTAGAACAGATGGAAAAGGTTCATTAACCTTTCAGATCTTGCTGTTTCAAGGGAAACCGCACGGGAGTCAGCCTTGAATGGGCTCCGATCGAATCTTCACGTTCTTCTTCCCCCCAACGCGGCCAGGCGTCCTCGCCACCCATGGGTTTAAGGGGTCGAATCCCCAACCAAAAAGGAGATTATAAAGGGTATGTTGGGAAACCCTGGCTTAAAAGGGGTGTAAAATCTACAGCTCAAGGGGGGACGATGCTGGCTGGAAAGCTTGGCTTTCACCAGTCCTCCTGTCCTCCGAGGTATTTTTTCTTCGGTCCTCTGGGTCAGCTGCGGTGTGATGCTCTGGGACGTTTGGATCCTCTTGCCGACACTCGGAGCACGTCCAAGCACGGCACAAACGGGGGGGGGTCGGAGCGGACATGAGCGTCCCATAGACATGTACACATGACACATGGGTGATGTGTTGGGCAGGAATGGAATGGGTGATGGTGTTTTACCGGTGAAGCCCCTGGCATGGGGAATCTGTTCGATTTTTGTCCGGGTTCCTGGACAGCAAATCTGGTTCCTGCAGCGCAAAGACTGCGTTCGTGCGTGGTGGAGGAGAATTAGTAACAAGATGTTGGGAGTGCATGCACTGGGAGGTTAGTTGCAGAGACGAGTTTATTGGGTCTCACTCTTCTCCTGTCTTTTCAAATTATGAATGGGTAAAGGTGCGAGAGGGGCGAGATGCCTCACATACAGGGGTTGCTTTCAAACATCTGTACGTACTATCCGGGGTAAGATGCCTCAACAAAAACAACTTTGGGCATGCAGGAATGTTTGAAGGAGTCACAACGTTTCCTGAACATGCTGCTCAAACTGACTTCGGTGCCGATTTGGTCCCTGTGCTTCCCACCGTTTCCATGGCTCACCACCGTATAAGGGCATGCGGCATGCGTGCGTCGCACGTGCGTCCCACGTCGAGCTTTGGCTCGGTACCGCTGCTGTGCTCGCTTTCTCGTCAGGACGCTCTTCGGCTTGGTCATCCAGCTCGCCTGCGGTTTCTTCGTCTTGCTCTTCCCACGGGAGGCCGCGGGCGGCTCCGCTCGTACCCGCGGCGGAACCGCGGCTCACCGCGCAGTATACTGCTACGACATGCTACGACATCATTGGTCAGTGACACTGGGATGGGTGGCTTACAGAGGCAACGTTTCACCTGGAAAAAGACACGTTGAAAATCAACAACAAAGCCCTTTTTATACAATGTTTATACCTTGGAAGGCGATGAAATCATTGCACTGGGTGACCTCGGAAGCTTCCACCGGTGCCCCGGTCACGCCAGGAACACGGTGATCTCATCCACCAGCCCACGCGCTCGCCGATTTGCACATGGGTGATGCCCCCGGAGGGGTCGCTCATTGAGGAGAGGGAGTTGGGAGATGTAGGGAGAGGGAAGTTGCGAGTGGATAACGAGTTGAGCACGTGAAGAATCAGGAGCTTGTTTTATGCGCATGTGGTCATGTGGATGGCTTTTTCAAACCTTGGAGTGGTGGTAGATCTCATGAGCTGGTGCCTCCTGGTCCGAAATGGATGCACCGGGATCGACTCACCAGTACGACCGAGTGTCGCAGGACTCGCCGCCCCGCCGGGCCCTGGCGGGCCGGGCGGCGGCTGCCGCGGCGCAGATCCGCAACGCGCTCAACGCGCAGATCCGGCAGAGCGGCATGCAGGCCGGCAGCTGACGGTCTTGGGACGGAGCGTGACTCGGCGCGGTGTGTCTGGAACGGTGCGCGGTGGTGAACTCGGAGGCGTTTTCTTTTGGGTGTCCGGTGTGAAGTATCAATGAAACTGGAGGAATGAGATGGCAGAAGACATATACAGGTTTATGGTTTTGGAGAGCAGTAGGCGGTGCAAAGAGATGGAAGGCAATTTACATCATGTTGTGTCAACCACCAGCCTTTGGGTGCTCCTTATTTGGCTCCTGATTTCGGTCGTTGTTTTCTTCCTTCTGACTTTGGTGAATAGTATCGGAAAGGATATGTTACTATGTTTATATCTTTCGTAGATAGATTGTTTGTTTAACAACCGGTCCGGTAAATAGAATATAATATATGCGATCGTATGCGGGGGTGTCAGTGATCTTGAGCGACCTGGTGACTCGTGTTGGGCATCAATGAACTGGGGGTTTTGCGCGGCGCCGTGTAGTCGAAATCGTCTCATCAAATCATGCCGAAAGCCGAAGCGTTGGCAAAAACGCTGTCAAACACAACTCCGGAGTCAGAGGAAACCAAGCCGATACCATGGCACTGAATGTATTTTAGAAGTTGTAGTTGTTCCTCCTCCATTGATTCCTTTCAATCACCTCATCTCAGGTGGTACAACTCCAGGTCCACGCGATCTCTAGATCCACCGAATCCGTGTTTGTGAGGGATTCTCCGTAGCCTTCACCGGAATGCCAGGATTATGGCAGCATAGCTGGGAGCTCAGAGAAGCCCGGAGGGCGAGGAAGTCGCCGTCAATGCCTTCGAATGAAGAAACCCATGGAAGCACCTCCGTATGTGACGCTCTGTACAACCGATCTCATTGATCAACCCGCACTCCGGCCTAGGGGCCTTTACTCAACCGCCGTTCACTGGATGAACCTGAGAGGAAACCCATCTTGTAGCCCGTGGCGGCTGGAACATTGAGGCCAAAACCATCCCTCGATCTTCCCGCCACCCAGCCCTGAAACTCCTGAAACTCCATCGTTTCGCCGCCGATCGGAGCTTATGGAGGGCTCTCGTGTAACCAAATAGCTGGTGCGGAGAGATGCGGAGAGCATGCTCGGGGATCTAGGCCTTATAGCCAAAGCCAAGATCCATAGCCTCCAAACAGATTTGGGAAGAACGACACTTCCATGAGAGGTTGAACAGCCTTATAGCCCATATGTACCACTACAGGGTCCTAGTTCTGGTCTCTCAACCTCTCTTGGTTTGGATGGCTTGTGGATGGACGTCCGGTGGTTCGCACTCGAGCTGTTCAGAATCAATGTTTGCCTCGATCCCTGCGGAGTGTCAAGTACAAAGGCCGTGCTCATGAAGAGGCTCCGAACTTGAGATAGACAATAGAACTGCAGGACGATCAGTAGTACCAGGAAGGGTCCATGGAACCAGAAACGATCCAAAAAGACATACCTTCCAGGCTTCCAAAAGACATACCTTACGTCATACGGGCGCTGTTATCGACCTGATGCTTCAACACAAGGCCGGCGGCGCCGGCACTGGTGGAACCTGCTGAGCTGCGGGGGCTCCGAGGTGGGGGATCAGCAGGGGGGGATCCATCACTAGGATGTCCTCACAGATTCACCAGGGATTTACTTCTAAACCCGCCTAGGGCCCCAAGTACCTTCGTTTCGATCGTGTCCGGGGTGGGTGCTAGGAGGGTCAAGTCGTACACCTGAGGAGGCACGACTAGGGATTTTGGGGTTAAACCTTTAAGATGCTTGAAGAACTACTCCGGGCTGGTCATGAGTCGTGATGGTCGGGTGGGAGCCCCCAAGCCAGACTTGGAGCATCGCGCTGTTTTTGTTTTTTGGTGCATCTTCACTGTTTGTCCCAAAAACCACAGGGTGCCCACATGATGTTCTTGTTTAATTTTCAATCTCATACTATTATAATGATGCTTCAAGAGAAGGCCTTGCTATTTTGGACATTGATGAGGCAATCAACACAAGATTTCTACACTCTGACTCACTAACATGGAAGTGGAACATGGTCCCTTGGAAGACTACTTTCCTTTATGAACAGGTTTTTTTTCCACTTCCATGTTAGTGAGTCGGAGTGTATTCATCCTGTTCGATGTTTTCAATGCTCTTCCACCCAGTCGCTCCGCCACTCCGTGGAGATCCCGCCCTGTGCGCAACGCTGCCGGAGCCAAGCGCACAAGCGGTCTGCAGTGGAAAGAGCGTCGATTCGGAAGGACGATGCCGTGCGATTCGGTCAGGATGGGGGGGGGAAGAGTTCAACGGAACATCAAGAAAACAGAAAGGAATTCGGACTGGATCATCCTGGCTCCTTTTGTGTGTTTTGCACGACGAAAGGATCGACATATTTGTCCTAGTCGAAACTCAATCCCAAACGGATCCCGAATGTCTTCACCACACCTGCGAATGCATGCGGCCTTCCCATGCGTTTCCTGGTGACTGGAAGGAGGCGCTTCATGCATTTTCGTCCCGCCTCAAGAGGCTCACGGAGCTGCAGAATCCCCACGTAGGGCTCCTGTCCTACCTCCGTTTCGGGTTTAGGTGGTTCGGGTGGGTGGTTTTGAAGGGTTTGTACCCACTGAACCTGACGATATGGGCCAGGAGCCCAAGGAACCAGAAATATATGGGGAAATACGTGCTCATTGCGTTTGGAACCGTTTGGACAAGCCTGGATCAACCGCCCTGATGAGGTGCACTAGCCGAAACGGATCCAAACCTGTAGAAAATCTTTGAGAAAAGCTCAACCAAACCATCCATACCAGCACCCTCCAACTGGGGTGCCGGATGGTGCCGGTAAAGATCCACACTGCTGGTAAAGATCCACTTCCTGCTGAAGAGATGGAGATTCCTTGAGTTTGTTCCCTTCCCACACAAAACCGTTGACACAACAGTGCCCTCCGTGCCGCGGCATCGCCCGTCTTGGCTCCCTCAGACGGCTTTGACAGAGATAGACCAACCTCGGCCGCGAGACGCCGAGGCCCAAATCCAGCGACACGTTAGTTAGCGCGCTCGCGGCCATACTAGTTCGTTCGTTCGCTCGGACATCACCACCCAGCGAGCGAAAAGGCTTCCGCAATGGGATGCGAAGATCCAAACAGTCCAAGATGTCAGAGATCTTCCAGCATGATGCATCCGGGAGTGGTTAATCAGCATGATGCATCCGGGAGTGGTTAATATCTTAAGATATAGTCAGACATTTTCATCCCAGTGGCCTGGATGAGTGATCGACTGTGCTTCGACATTGTTCGACTGGACCCAGTTTTTGAGATGTTTGAGTTCTTCAGGGTGTTATGAATTCTAGAGCCCCCCCAGTTTTGGGTGTTTCTTAATAGCCCCTCAAAGGTCAATGGACCTTAGGTGGCTCTGGTTGATGCTTACTATGGGTATTAGCGGTATTAGGCCCCTCTATTGTTGAGATTTGTGGGTGGCCAGAACTGATGGTTTTGGGCATGGTCCACCTCAGGAATTCTTGCTTCCCTGTTGTTCCAAGTGCGACAACCAACCATGGGACCAGACCATCCATGGGACTGGAATAGTTACAATTACATACCAGGACCCTGACCGTCGGGGTGGTTAATGGACACCCCGAATCACAGCTTTTCGGGGCTAGAATGGCTAGACACCCCGACAGGAGGGTACATGTACATGTACATTGACCTCATTTGCCACATGTTTTTAATCCTTCCATGCGAGTAACTCATTATTCCAGTCCCTTGGAGTCTCCGGGACGGGTGGTTTGGCCCTCCGCTCCATCGATCACTTGGGGCGGACGCGCGGCCGGAAGCTGGGATCACGCAAGCATTCTGGGCAAACCAATGGCAATTTGGGTGGTCGCCTAGGCAAAAAGTTGAGCCAGTGCTGAAGGTTCAATGTTGATCAGTTAGATGAATATTGATGAATCCTTCCCCCCCTAAGCCTGAAGGGGTTTTGATTAATTACATCCTCAAGCGTCAGCCAAAGGCTCATTGGACCATCAGTTTGCCAGTGTTTTGACCCTCACAACTATAGGGTTTGGGATCTCACACATGTAGCAGTTGGTTCGGTTCGAGGTCGCCTGCAGAGGTATAGCTTCAAGGCTGCAGGTCACCGCGTGTGTGTCGCGGAGGCCCCATGTGACAGCACCGTGGCTGTCCACCGCGAACAGGTCGCGAGCTCCGGCGCCGAAAAGAGGCGCCATGGTTTCCAGGCACGTGGAACGGAGAGCCGAACGCGTGGGGGACAGGCCTTGGGGGTCTGGAGCAGCCACCACGGTGACTGAGAGGCCTCGCGGGCGGAGCATGGGGAGCAGTGATTGAGTGGAGATAGATCGGTGTAGGACTCCCTGAACTCCTTCAGGTTGGTGGTAGGAGTTATAATGGTCCTCCGAGTCTTCAGAGGGGCCCATCAGAGAGCCATCCACGGGGCCACCATGACCCCTGCCGTGCCGTGCCCAGCTCTTGTATACAGAAGCGAGATGCAGGATTGCAAACAGGTTTCCACAGCAGAATATCGTCTCAAACATGTGGCTTCCAGGATGGCTCTGGGCAGATCCAAAACCACTCTCTCCCTACCGCCCCCCGACATGGGATTTTCCGAATCTACTCCACCAACGGCCCGTCCAGATCCTCCTGAAACCGAAATGTGCATGGCCCTGCCTCATGGCGCGCACTTTCTCACTCACCTCACCTGAAACATGCTTAGTCAGTCAAGGGACCGGACCCTCGGTTAGTGAAGCAACATGGAGAAAACGCGTCGCTCCGTGGTGAGACCGAGCAACATCGGTCGGTGCTTCGGCTTCCCAATGGACCGGACGTTTTAGCTGATAGCTGCTGCATGCGACCGGACCGTGCAACGACAACGGACCACTGGGAGACTGGCAAGTTAGATGATTTCAACATCACTGCGTTGGAGGGGCCACAATGCTTCATAAACTTTTGAACCACCAATGCTTCACATCATTACCACTTTTCCTTACCTGCTTGGGGAGATATGTATCGAATGCTGGGTGGGAAGAATGGCTTCCGGGCTCCTGAAGTTTTGCTATAGAAACTAAAATGAATGGAATTGTCCACCGATTACATGTGCTCAAATATTCAATAGAATTTCAGGATTATGATTTGGGGTCGCCACTGAGTACGACAAGAAATTCTGCCAGGAGGGTTTTCCCCTGTTCTGAAGAAGAGCACTCTTGTTTCCGAAGCACCATCCGAACCACCAAGAAGTCCGTCCTCTGGACCCTTGCGAGTTGCTGCATTTGGTCTCCCCACCCGTTCGGTCTGCATTCCGGGTCGGAACCGTGACGGAATGCACACCTTCGTGCCGCGACCGCCTTGGGGCATCCGACCGCCTTCGTTGGAACGTCACCGACTTGGGTCGAATGGACCGAACAGCAACCGAAGTCGGGCTCCGTCGGGGTCCGTCGGCGCCGCGCCCAAAAGGGGCGCCCAAAAGACGAAATCCGAACCCAAAGACCTCCTGAGATGGGGGAGTTCTCCCACACCTGATTGGCTCTTTTTCCACGACTTCGATGTCTTCCCGTATCGTCCAGACTCGACGCTGCTCCCGATCCGAATCCGCGCGCGCCAGGTAGGTCCATCCGAATGGTGTCCAGGCGCAGCGTGAAAACCCGTGGGTGCGAGCGAGTGAAGACCGTGGGAGTGGTGTGAGCTCAAACTCAAAGCGGTGGATTTTCTGAAGTCGGTATGCTGTGGAATTATATGGAACGCATTCAGACATTCTGGAGAGAAGTAGGTCGTCGGATGTCGTTTGGGCTTTTCAAATCTTCCATCTTTACTTTGAGAGTGGACATGGCTCTCAAGTTGCGTGCTTGTGTGGTGTTTGTGTACGTACCTGGAGCCTCCCAGATCGGTGTTTCCCATCTGTTTGAACCTTCAGCCCAAAGAAGCGAAGCTCTTGCGGCAGAGCGAGCCACCGGTCAGTCCGCTCGACCGCTCAGACTGCTGCCGCGACTCGACTCGAGCAGGTTCGTGGGGCGGCGAGTGGCCAAACCTGCACCCATCCCAGAGGCACCGTCCAGCGAAACACGAAATAGACACGGAGAAACCGGACGTGCAAACCACGGCTCTCCCCAACCAAGTAAGCCGGTCGACGGTCGACAGGGTCGTTATCGGTTGGTTTGTTTTTTTTTGGTTCATGTAATTGTCCGCCGTGTGTGGCCAACTTCAATGTTCAAGATGTCTTGGTATACAAGAGCACTGCGCAGAGGTTGAAGGTGTTGTGAAAAGTGGATCGATGCAGCTTCATGATTTATGTCCGGCAACGGAGTTGCATGATCAATCGTGATCACGATTTCCGCACTTTGTAGTGCCCATCGCTGGATTTAAAGCGAGAGAAAGAACATCAACATCGCCGCAAATCACCAGCAGCATCCGGATGCATCCCATGATGCTAAGACACGTGGGCCGATGCGATGCTCGTCCGAAGCCTGTAGGACATCTTGCATCATCTTGCAGTTCTTTACATCCCAAATCATCCCACCAAGCCTTCCGACTTCGAAGTCGGATCCATCGGATCTGTCGGATGAACGTGAAATGATGTTAGATATGATCTGTTACGTCGACCACAGGCGCCGCATCAAAGTGGTCGTTTCAAGGAAACTGGCCGTTCACCCAAACAACTGTTGGTAAGTGGTCGTTCCAGTATCCAGGCCACCTACTGCCTGTACGAAGAAGGGTTTCCGCAGAATTCCGCAGATCACCGGCTGCTTGCCTTTGCAAGGAGTTGAGTTGTGGGACCTCTCCGACTGAAGACTGCCAAGCGCTGGCGGACAGGTCACACATGGCTTCAAGAACATAGAATTTTGCTGCAATATGCTACAATTACACGCTCTGTCACGCCTGTCCCTTTGGTTTTTAGCATCGATTGCATTTCTTCAGAACACCCTCCAAAAAAAGACAATAATATCCAGCCATTCCTTCGCACCTTTCCTTCCCCCCCCCACCCACCATGGCCCCCAAAACCACACGTGTCAGTCAGTCCTCAGTCAGTCCGGCCCTCGAGCGTTCAGGTGGAAGCACCGCTGGTGTCCGCCAGCAGTCCATCAGGGCCCCGGCAGCTCCTCGAGGAAAGGAGTAGCGTCCGATCGCTCCGTTCGAGACGCGATGCCAGGAGCCCCGTTCGTAGCATCCTTGTTGAGAAACAAGGCTTTGTTCATACAATCCCTGTGTGATAGTTATCCCGGTATCCCCCGCGCACCCCACTGCGTGGTTTTGGGCGGGCTTGAGGGGTGGGACTCCCTTACAGTTTGATTGAATATTAGACCGTCACTAGTGACTTAGTAACTCGATTTTGTAGGTCAACTACAATGAAATGCTCATTTCAACTCACCCTCCGGCCCTCCGGCCGTCTCTTAGAGCTCTTCACTTTCTTCTCCCAGGGGAAGCACAAAGTCCCCCGATGTCACGTCGAAGCCCGGGGCGCCCAGTGGAGCACCGAACACGGCACGGACACCGGTGTCGCCTCCCCGGTGTTCGAAAGCGACCGGTGTTCGTTAGCGTAGAGAAGAACGCATAGCAGTAGCACAGAGGGTGAATCACGGGGGGTGTTTTCGGGTTCTTTTCTGGGTGGGTGAGGCGTGGGGTAATTGATTTCGGCAGGAGGATTGGTTGGCATTGAAGACAGAACTTGACCCAGATTGTTTGAACTCAAGCATGTGGGAGCTCTTGTTGATAGACAGACATCTTCCCCAACATGATTAGATAAGCTTCAGGTTATTTTTATTATAGTATTTTTAATGCGTAGTATTTAATTTGTTAAGTTATTTTTTGATTGTAAGTTCAATCTACTCCACGATGGTATAGTTGAACCAGATACAACACATATACCTATAGAACTCGATTGAGGTAGGCCACAAATATGGCCTCACCAAGAACCCTCTTGTTTCCATTCCCCGTCCGGTGTTTTTGGATGGTCCTGCGTCCGTTTCTTTCGACCCAGCCGAGTCGCCCTCGCCCAGGTAGCCACGCACACAGCAAAGAACTGGGGCGGTCGACATGAGAATGAGGCGAGCGTTTGTTCGTTCGGGCGGTCGGCACTCTGACTCGTGGCCCCTGCGGGGCGGTCGTGCCGGTCGTGTTGGGCGGTGTTGCTCGTTGAAGATGAAAACCTTGGTTTGGGACTGGAAGAGATGCCGCCCCAATTGATCCACCCCCACACACCACTGGCAAATATGATAGTCCCGTGGAGTGTTGGAGTAAGTATTGCTTTCTTGCATTGGAGTAAGTTTTGCTTTCTTGCATTGTCGATACAGGTGCGATGGACGTTTGAATCGACAACTCATTCATTCTCATTCTCATTCTTCTTTCTGCAGAAATGGCTGCATGGCAGCGCCATGCATAGCAGCGCAGTGCAGCCGCTTCAAGTCAAGTCAAAGTCCTAATCCATCCTATGAGATGTTGTAGATGTCCCGAGATCGCCTCTATAGAACATCAATAGTTCAACTACGGGTCTCTGGGGCGTTTTTGTTGGCGGGTTGGGGCTCTTTGACGGCCATGGGCCCAGCCCAAGTGAATCACCCGTGTTTGCCGGACTTGGTGTTCCTAGCTTTCAAAACAGATGACCACAAAGAAAAGACAATGGCTTGGACTCTGGACTCTGGGACATGTTCTATAAACATTCTCATGTCCTTTCCGGCGCGGTCCCGGCCGCACCCAGGACCGGTGCATGGCATCCGACGATGTCCTGACCGAGCACCTCTCGTTTCACACCGCCCGGGCTGCCCGGGGCACCGGCGACGTCCAGCCGGTGGGTGGGTCGGCTGGTCCCGCAGCGCGTTGATTTCTTGGGATGGACAGACCTGGATCCACATGCCCTCTAAATTCGTTGAGAGGGTGATTGAAAACACCCATTTTATGCCTATTAGTGCGGCTCCAAACACCTTCTAAGGAGGTAATAATTACTTGGATCCCTATAGGGCATGCTGCATACTACAGCTTTTGCATACACTCAAAGCACATCCAACCAAAGACCCACATCACCTGCCCCACTCTCAAAGACCCGGCATGACGAAAACGACATGAACTGCAGGGACCTCTGGACGTGACGTGACGTTTGGATGCCGTAGGCCGCCATCGGGTCGGTGCGGCGGCCCCACGCCACGACCGACAACGACCACAGGTGGGTGTCTTGGACGGCCACGACACAGACTCTGCCTCCGACCTGGCCACTTGACCCAAGTCCGTCCAGTCCGTGAAAGAAGGGGCAAGCTGCGGTAGAAGATGGTAGAAGTCACATCCCGTAGCAGACGAGGAATCGGTTCATTTGGACTTTGGGGTCAAAGAGGCCAGGGTATTTTTCTTCTTTTTTTCTTTTAGTAATGTGGCGTTTTGGATCCACTGCATACATGATGCGGCAGACATCACAATCGTGGGCTTTTAAGACATCCGTGGGCCCTGCACGGACTGATGGTCGTGGGCCCTGCGACGGACGTGGGGTCGTCAGACTTGGAACTCGGACCGTTTCTTCTCTATTCACGGCAGGACAGATGTTGCAAGTTTTTTGGGGGACCCGCCATCCACCATAGACTATATAGACCATAGACTTGTGGTCTGTTGCAAGAGGTGGGGGACCCACCATAGACATCCATAAACATTTTTAAACTATAGACTTGTGGCCAGTTGGCCTGAGGATGAAAGCTTTGTGGGTTGACCAAAAGGCTGCAGAACTATCGCTTCTTCCATCCAACAAGCATCAACCAGCGCATATGGTCAGGGAAACCACTTAAGGCTGCAGAATCGTTCGGGCCAATCCCCAGTCAAGCCACCGAAGCCGGATCCCCAGTTCATCCAAGTTTGTCCTGTATACGGAATCATCCCAGTGTCTCAGAAGGCACAGCTTCTTCCTGTAATGAACACCCCCAGTTGAGACGCTCTTCATCTTCTTGAATTGCATGTTCTTTCTTGCATGTTTTAAGATTCACCGATTCACCTTTGACCATTTGTGCGTCTTCTTCTCGTGACCGCCAATATGAAACTTCGAACAGAAACACACAGAAGCGGAACAGGAGCGGACTCGAAGGAGTCTTCGCTCAACTCGACTCGACTCGACTCGACTCGACTCCTTCGCTCTGCTCGTCGAGTCTGCGGACACGCAGTGACACGCAGGTCGCGAAACTGCTGCCGGGCGCGGTGGGGCGGCGGATTAAGGTGCCTCCGGGGCCCCGGGTGCGCGCAGCGACCGACCAGAGACGAGGGGTTGTGCAGACCGGGGTTTCTGGGCTTTTATTGCGTTTGAGCGCGCTGGTCTGGGGTGAAGTCCGGGTGAAGTGTATTTTGAGGATGTTCGAGGAGATGATGAGTTTCAAGTAGCAGGTGGGATCAGGTGGGTCAAGTAAGTGTTTAGTTTCTTTTGGCATTTGCATGGTTTTGTAGTTCTTTGGGGGGCGATCATGTTGCTATCATTGTCTGTCATTATTTTTGTGAAATTTGTGCCAAGGAAGGACTTGGTAAGAACACACAATGCTTCTTCGAAAAAAGAGGACGGCTCCCAGTTTTGTGGGAACCATCAAAAAGCAACTTCATGGGGTCGAGGTGTCAAATTCAGAAGCGAAGTAAGTGAAGGAAAAAGGAGAGAGGTGGATGCTGAAGCTTTTGAGTTCCTGGCATTGGTGCAAACAGCAGCCGCCCTCTAGCTTTAAAAACATGACGCCTGGTCCAAATCGACAAGGACATCTATTGGCCTTCAAAGCTCAGCAAAGGCTTACAGAGCAGGTGTGTACAGGTCAATTTCGACTTCACGGCCCTCGCAGAAGTTGTACTATAATCGTGCTTGGTGTGTTGGTGTGTTTTTGATTAGTGCTTGGTGTTTGGCATCATGCTCTCCCACCAGATTCTTTCGATTCTTCCGCCAGGATGGCCTTCCGATTGGCCAGGCGAATTGGGGTGGAGGATGAGCCGGTCATATGACAAGTACCCCAACGGAAGCATCACAGGAAGGATGGAGTTGAAAAGAGTTTGTTTTGAACCTGAAACCTCAAGCAGAATGGCTTGAAAAGACCGACGGATGTTTACCGGTTCAGGTCCTTTCCCTCAGGAAAGCCTTAGCATCACTGTTCCGAACGCACATGTTCTTCCCTGGCGTTTTAAGCCGAAAGACCTCAATGTGTTTACATTTATATATACTTACATAAGTTCTTCATGGAGGTAAAGACTTGCTAGAAACTTTGTTAAAGAGGCGGCCATTCGTTAACTCAAATCTCACTATAAGAGTACAACAACATCGGAAGTTGGTGGATTTCATGGACCTCCCAAACCACCTCGAACAACATCGAACAACCACCCCGACATGGAGCTCTTGGCAACTGGTAACGAGACGCAAGCCGCTGCAAGTGTAGCACGCGCAGGTTCTTTTTTTCTAAATATCTTCCTGGTCAGTACACCCATTGTAATTTGGAGCTGTCATGCAATGTCTAATAGGAATACGTTGAACCCCCTTGTGAACCCCCCCATGAATTTCATGGTCCATGATGATGATTATTTAAATATATATATATAGTTTCTGAGGGGAGTACGCTTCATTTTACCCACTCATGACACGCCATGTGTCTGTTTTCCTCTCTCTCTATACCACGGAACACCTCGACTCAGTGGGAAGGCGTATATGGAAGCCATGGCTGAGATGGAGGACCGGCTGAAGCGCGAGCATGCAACCGCTGGCACGCACGGGGACCTGGTGACCTGAGCCCGGTCGGTTGGGTTGGGTTATATACTGGTGGGTGCTGTGGCTGGTGAAGACTTGATTTGCTTCCCCAAAAGCCAATCGAATGTGCTTGTGGACCACTTTGGATCAAAATCCTTAAAAATCCCAGAGTCATGGAGAGCCAATGGTCCTTTTGTTCTCTTTCCCGCACCAAAGGCGGTAGCGTTCCGCACCATGGAACCTTCCATCCTCCGGTCCGAACGCACGTCGCGGGCACGACGACTGGACGACGTCCCAGGTGCGTCAACAGCTGCACGATTGCTGGAGGAGCGCTGTGTTTCGGGGAGCGGCGATTGGGAGGGAACTGAGTGGGTTTCTTCCTTCGTTTACTCCGTGTCACGAACGGTTTGGACACCAGGTATCCCTACAGATCTCCACTCCATTGGACACCGAATGGAAGCGCTAGGGAATATATAATGAACATCTCTGAAACCACCAATTTTGATGTTCAAACTTTACTTGGGATGACACCCACTCAGCACTCAGCTCCATATGTATCGATATGTATTGTTCATGAGTTGAAAAACCACGGCTGTGAATGAGTTGCTGGGCGGCTACACTCCCTGAAAGGATCATGGGATCATGGGTTAGTCAGTGGAAAACCACCACCTGGACCTGTTTGGTATGAGGATTTCACCCTTCGTCCTTCAAAGGGCCATTTTCCATCCACATGAAGGCCATTTAATCCTTGAGGGAGTGTACCCCTCCAGTTCCTTTCAGAAAAAGCTATGTATCAAACATGCGAAAAAAGAAGAAACATACAAGAGCCCACCTATGGTCATGTCAGGCACCAGGAAAGTTGACCGCGTTCATATTGATCCTTGGGACACCAATGGATGGTTGGAATCATGATTCCAACACATTGGGGCAGGAAATCAGATCTGGGCTTCTGAGCCGTCTGATCATATCAGAATCATATTCCATGCCCTGACTATGCAGTCCAATTCCCTTCCTTAGAAGGGACATGACTCTTTCTTTGATCTTTGGCCCATTTCCTGGACAGTCAGTCCAAGGATGTGCAACCGAAGACCTCCGGTCAAACGGCACCCGAACCAGGCTGCGTGTGGTGCGCGAACCTGGGCGACTGCCGAGCCGCGCTGGTGAGCTTGGAGGTTCGCGGTCGAGGTTCCGAGGTTGGACGCCGAAAGCTTTGCATAGAGCGTTGAATTAGATACAATTTTACTGCTACTACTACTACTACTAATACTACTACTATTTCTACTACTACTACTACTACTACTACTACTACTACTGCTATAACTACCTACAACATACTTCAATGGCGTTTCCTCCACCTATATAAGGTTGGGTAATTTTATCGTAGCTACTCTGAAGTTTGTTTGAGGGTGGCAAGAAGCCTTGTACTGAGAGACATTGCTTCTTTGTGGCTTGTGTGTTCGTTCTTTTGGCATTGGGACGGGCCACAATAAAGTACTTGAAACCTCCAATCCAAGTGTTAGCTTTCTTTATCACAGACCAATTAGTTTAATAGTCTATAGTCACAACCTGGGTATGAAGGAAAGAAGGCGTTCTCGCGACAGTTGAATTTCCTAAGTACATCGAGAGCAGTTTTGTACCTGAACACTCTTAAGGAAATTCATGGTAACAACGGGAAACCAATATTAATTAGGCGAATCCAAGACCCTACAAACCCTAGATCTCTGTAGACCCCAACAATCACACGTCAGAAATCCCGGCCGTCAGAAATCCAAAGTTTAAGAGACACCAAGCCGAGTTAAGAGACACCAAGTTGAAAAATTTCAGAAATTCAGAAATTGTTAATTTCAGAATTTCCGCCAAAAGTAAGATTTTTCAGAAACCCGAATTACCGACTTTCCGAATTTCCGCCAAAACTAATTTCCGACAAGCCTTGAAACCCTCTTACAGACTGTAGGTCTTGGATTCACCTAAAATATTAATATGCATGCAATTAAGCTAAGAAATAAGGGTCCAGCGGTCTTGGCTTTCTCGAGACAGTTTGTGGTAACTTGGAGTGCAAAGTGTGTAAATGAATGGCACTCCGGGAAGATACAGCTCGAAAGCAGCCACATCTAGATACAACTGGCACCACATCAAGACGAATGGCCGAATTGTTTTTGAAATGTTTTGGAGTGAAAAGAGGCCCCACTCCAGGTTTTGCCGCTGAAAACGGCGGCAGACCTCCGTCGGTCAGACCTCGTCCGCAGGCAGCTGCCACACCCGGCGCTGTCAAGGCCGAACGGCCGGCGAACGCGTCTGTCTGTCTGTCTGGACGGTCTGGACGGTCGAGACGGGTGACGGTGCCTGAGGGCCAAAGCGGAATTCCCAGGTGAAATGGATTCTGATGGCCAGAAGGAACCACCCACAAGACTTGTGGGGGTGGGAAAGGGGTGTGTACAATTGTGTATATGAAATCCGGGAGATCCCAGATCCGGATCGTCGATGTTCCGAACCGAAACGCCTGGGAGGTCTCCCTAAGTTTGATACCCATACCCTAGGGATCCAGTCGTACCTTCTCAGAAGCTGTTTGGGGTGGCTGTGGAGGTACTTGGATCCCTAGGGATATGATGGAATTGCTTTTCAGTCCTGAATTCTCCAAGAGGCGTGATCCTGCTGTCTCGGGAGATGGGATGAAAACGGTCGGGCCATGGACCGCGCTTGCGCCATGGACAATGACCAGCATGAGGTCCAGCATGTTTGTTCGCGGAAGCGAGGCGACACAGAGGTCACCCCAAGCAGGCTCTACATGTGAAGTGTGAGTTGTTTGTGTGAATCTACTCGCTTTGATGTGTGTTGCCCAGACGCTTGGCGCTTGACTGTTGCCCTCACGTGGCCACACGAGGCCCAAGCTCTCACGTGGCTTTCGAGAGATCACAAAGCTCGGGGACTCAGGTCACTCCTTATAGGGATTGCTCTACATTTGCTTGGGCAGCGCTGAAGCCTCCACCTCAATGGACAATGAAACAACACATTCTGGGTACGTTCATGGTGCTTGATGTGCTTGGTTTCAAGCAAACATAATGGGTGCCGATTGAGGATATGGCCTGAGATGAATGCTAATATATTCTTGTTTGACCCTCGGTGTTTGAGCCATACCCACTAGCAGGAAACTACTGTTCTGTGCTGGGCGAACTGCAACATGTTTGTCTTTTGCCCCCAGGGTGGTGTCCCGGTGTTATTCAATATAATTCAATAGAATTTAATATAATCTATGTTTCAATATACTTCTACTTGTAGTGTTTGAAACATGCTTGAAGAGAGCTTTGTCTTCCGTGAGTCCTGAATACTCCTGACATGTGATCCAAGTTGTGGCTTCTCCAGTCCCCATTCACGTCCAAGGAGTTTCATCAAGATCCTAGGAGGGTGGGCTTGACTGGCAGAATCAACAGAGACGCTAGATGAGAACTTCCTCCTCTAAGAGGGGTAGTCATTCCGAATTCAATAACCTTTCTTTTGCCAGGCTACTTTGCTGAGTTGCCATGCAACCTGTGCTTGATGTTTGTATTTTCTTCTCTTTGAATCACTGGGATATAGGTGGCGGATGGTGGCGGGCCGTCACATGTGCATCGATCCAGAATCCGCTACTGAACACCTGCCATCTGCCGGACCGATGGACCGATGGACCACCAGGAGGTCGGTCGGTCGGCAACACGCCGTGACGATGTGCTGAGGCCAGTTGTCCCATCGAGCAAAAGAGAATAGAAGCGGTGGGTGGCACCGCCTGAAGCCCCAGAGCCCACAGCGGACGCTCTGCGGATCGGTGCGGTTTTCACGGGTTGGATGGACGCCATCCGGTCAAGACCGGTCTGGTCGTGCAGTCATGTAGGATATCTGGAGCCAGGTGGATTTGTAGGAACAAGGGGGATGATTGATCTTGATAGAAGCTGATTGTATGTGGTGGTAACAGGGATGAATGGACTTTCTGGGGTGGTTGGGTTGATCATCCCTCTCCCGGATTTCAAGGTCCCTCAGTCTGCAAAGCTGGCAGTCTGCTCATGGGTGGAGACGATTGTTCTACCATCAGTGCATGGTTCTGCCATCGTTACACCTCAGAGAAAACGGCCGTTCGACTAAATCCCTCAAAGTTGGACACCACCCTTCGAGTCGGTTGGTGTCAAGTGGGATTTTGCAAGTGGGTTGGTGTCAAAATTCTTTTGGTCGATCGATCCGTCGATTTTGCAGTAGATCCTTCGGCTCCCGGTCGCATGGGAGCGATCCGGCCGTGCACCTGGGCGCTGACCCGTCGCGGCCCCAAACGCCCGTTCCGGCGCCGTCGAGGTCATAGAAGGCCGCGTGGAGGGCCTGGAACCATCCAGGAGGGACCAAGACCTCCATCACTGTGGACCAGACGCGACCGCGTGGTGTCGGAGAGGTGTCGGAGAGGTGTCGGGACGGTAAACATGTGTGTTGGCGGGCTTAGCCAAGAGTCACGGATTTGGTTGTGTTTGTAGCATTTGATGGTGTAGTGTCGCTTTTCACATCATGCTTCAGACCCGCTTCGACATAAGCGTTTCATTTGATGCTTCTGATGCATCATCGGCATCCAAACGGACCTCGCCATCAGAGCGCACCAAAGCTGCACTTCTTTGCCATAACTTCCAATCCATTGAATCCAAGGATCTCCCAAACTGTGCCCACATGCGACCACAAGAAACCCGTCGCACCACCTGAATTCCCTCAAGTGATTCCCCATCCATCCCACTTCATCGGCCACTGACGCGTCACACCGGACATCCCGGTGGTCCCGACCTCAGCCTCCAGTGCGTCGGTGTCTTCGTCGGTGTCTTCGTTGGTCCGACGTACTCGTAGGATAGACAGGTATGGTGTAGGTATACCCTCCAACCCCAGGCACATCTGCCACGATCCGAATTGTCTTGTCTGGGACATTTCCTTCTGGGACATTTCCTCGCAACGATCAATGATGGCCGGAAAGTCCAAGCCATTTGCCATACATGCCCATACAGATGCCATGCCTGCCATACATACAGATATCCCAT
Source organism: Durusdinium trenchii (assembly GCA_963970005.1). Classification (NCBI taxonomy): domain Eukaryota; class Dinophyceae; order Suessiales; family Symbiodiniaceae; genus Durusdinium; species Durusdinium trenchii. Next base: position 853,683 of record CAXAMN010023184.1, on the reverse strand, counting down.
CTCCTATCCACTACACATGCCCCCACCAGTCGTAAAGCAACGTTTCAGGACCTTGGGGGACTTCGATGTGAAGATGACTGTGAAGCCTGGCGTCATCTCCATCGTCCCCGAGGCCGCCAAACGCGGCGCCGCCACGTCGGCGGACGCGGTTCGGAGAAGCTCTGGTGCTTCGGAGCTTCCGCGCGGCGATGGGAGGAGCGAAGCTCCAAGAAGGGGGGGAAGAAGGGGGATTTCATGGGGTTGACCAGAGCTGAATGCACTTGGTTGAGCGCATTTGAGTAAAGTTCTAGGAAGAAGCGCGGAGTCTGTAGCGCAGCACATCTATGGAACTCATGAGAAGTTTTACGTGAGGGTTTTTCCATGGTTTTTCGACTTCTGGGAAGCCGACCTTTTCACCCGGTCTGCGAAGCGCGCTTCGGATGGCTTCGGCTCCGATCTGCACCCGCTTCGCGCAGGTCCGATGTGTAGACCTGGCCGCAGGTCCGATGTGGGGGGGGCTATCGGGGTGGGGTCTAAGAGTCAAACGCTTCTGCAAAACGTTGCAATGATTCAATTGATTGTGTTTCTTTTTTTCGTTGTTATCGAGCTTCATTCCAATTGATTTGCAACCATTTGAGAGTTGGTAGATGTCTATCCCTTGATCATATCCGGATCTATGCTGGATCTTCCAACTAAAATATGTCGCCTGAAAGAGCTGCAGCTACTCCCCTTCAGCGCCTCTTGGCGTCGTTCGCGGAAAAACCGCAGGCGCCACGGCGCACAGCCGTGGGGCCATCCTCATGTGCGCCACGGATGGCATCTGGGACGTCATGACCGGGCAGGACCGACGGCATCTGGTCACCATGAGTGATAACTGTGATGAGCTAGACTGCCTGGGTACGTTTTGTTGGGTCTTCGGGGCCTTTGAGATGCTGCCAAGTAGGAGTCTTTGGAGTCTTTGAGGGGCGAGGATCTAGTAGGCATTAGTTGGTTTCCAAACGCAGACCATCCATGCTATGGCATATATACCTTAAATATTCCATACATGGATGGTCTGGGAAAGGAAACCACTCTTCAACCAACAAATCGACTGGTCACCACCCTCTCAGTGTCGCTTAGATTTTGTTGGAGGAAAAGCTGGAGCGAAACGCATCACGCTTGAAGAAGACATCCTGTCCGAGCGTAATGCATCGGGGTGTGAATGATGTGTGTGTGGGTGCAGTGGTATAGCTGAGGCGACCATTTTGTAGTTGGAATGGCGTGGACTGAACAGGAGTTTCTTGGAAGACTTTGCACGTACCTTTCTTGGCTAGGAGGTCCTCTTTCCAACCCACTTCTGGGTTTTGGTGTGATGATCCATGGTGTTTGAAGAAGGCCGTGCTCTTGTTCACTGTTTGCTTTTTGTGTCTCCTCAGTGCTCACAGGAGCGCTCATGTATGGTCATGTATGATGTCTAGCCACAATTCCGACGATGGTTTGCATCGTGCGACTCAGCTGGCGGCAGCTGCCAAGCTGGGCAGCGCAGCGTCTCGCAGGATTTGTGCAAGATCATGCAAGCCAGAAAGGACGCATGGGGGTTCGGCATGCGACGTGTGAGGGCCTAGTATGCTGACTGAATCTGACTGAGGTAACCTCAGGGGAAACCCTCGCAGCGCATTTCAATACAGAACGTAGTCATTTCGAAATAGATAGAATGCAGCACGACAAAGGGTCAGCCAACTACAAATCACTTCAACCACTTGTGCATACCTGGTAGCCGATTGAACCAAGGGAGCAGTTTCCCCAAAGCTGGAGACGGGCATGGGCTTTATCAAGATGCCGCACTATGACTGATGGATCTCTAGCCAAGATTCGTGAAGGTCCAAACCACCTGCGCACAGCACAACCCCATTGGTATTGCCTTAAAATGGGGGGGCCCTAACAAGTCCAAATGAGGCTCATCGTAGTGGGGAGTAGTTTGTTGTCCCAGTCCTTCAGCGCTCACTCCAAAAACCACTCAGGAGATCTCACGGGGATATGCCACCCAACTCATACCACTGTCCTGGACACGGGAGAGCGATGGACATCTAGTCCCTATACCTCTCATCCACTGATATCCAGCAACCACGCATCCACACCCGCGGAGCTAAGAACCAATTCCAGGAGCTCAGCTCCTTCTTGGTGCCAGAGGCCGTGGTCCAGGCTGGCCCTTCCGCTCCACGCCAACGCGAGCCGAAAGGTTCGTTGAGTCCATTGGTTCTTTCTTAGGGATCCAATCGTACCTTCTCAGAAGGCACGACTGGACCCTCCACAGCCACTCCAGTCCCACCGAACCTGAGGTTTGGTACGAAAACGGATCCCAACGGGCTTTGCTCCTTCCGTTGATGTTTGGTTGATCAACTTGGGTCGAAAGATCCGAATTCTCCGATGACTTCAATTCGGAGTGGCGAGTGGCGGAAGATCGAGTAGGTCACTCCCGGTATAGCGTAGGTGGTACATGTTCGAGTCCGGAGTGCCTGCAGGTGGTGACCCTCATGTTTCTGTGGATCTTGCCTTAATAATCATAGCACTTTCCTCTGCAAGATACCATGTTCAGACCGTAACATGGTGAATGGTTCAGGGCGAAACGGAAGCACGCGAAACGGTCCCTGTCATCCTCCTCCATCGGGCGAAGCACGTCAACAGCTGAGACGCTTTTCGGAGCAACTCTTTCTCCGAGGTGCCCAAGGCCGGAGTCCAAGCGCTCCATGAACTGGCGGAGGACGCCGCGTTCCGCGACGTTCGGCGCGGCGGAAGGCGAAGGCTCGGTTCCGGCGGGTTTCGCCACGGAGGTTTGAAAGACTTCGGAAGTGAACACGCGAACTACCCCATGCATTTTCATGGCTCTGTGGAGAAAACCGAAGTGGGAAGGAGGTTCCTTCTTCTCCGATCCGGATCGTTGACATCTAGATGACTCCATGTGACATCATTGGACTGGAAGATTGACCCATCCCATGTTTGTCCTAGCCTTGATGCCTTTTTAATCCTTTTTAAAGCACCTCCAAGGTATAGGCAAAGATGCAAGTGTCATGGAGTGTTTTGGGTATGGAATTATGATGTTCAGCTTCCATCTACCCCCACTTGCCACAGATCCGCCAGAACAGAAGGCCCTCCACATATAGCAGTCTTTTGAAAGAATAGCCAAGAAAAAGGGCTCAGGTTGTGTCTCGCTCGGCGGAGTCCGAGGCAAACAACTAATTATGTCCCTGTCGTGCTTTTTCAGCCACCAACGAACAAAGCTTAGGCCAAATCCCCAACAGAGTCCCCAACAGCTGTAGGAACCAATCTTCACTGTTGGGGAACTAAGAAATCGCTTCCTCTTCGCTCCCTTTCCCGCACAGCAGATCCCACCCCCGTTGAGGATATCGTCCAGTTTGCCCTGGCGAAGGGCAGTCGAGACGTGCCTTGGCGAGAGAACGGAGTGGAAGTGAAGGAGGAGGATACGAAGCCTCGGGATCCAGTGTTGGAGACACTCTAACTGCATCTACCTGGACCTTCAAGGGGTGTCCAATGGAGGTCCCTTAGTGGTGTAGGGGCTTCCATTGGTGACCCCTTTGAAGGTGCTGGTATAGGTGTAGGTGCCAGCCAGTCAGGTCCGTAGGCATCCGTTCCGCATCCAGGAGCTTCGTACCGACGACCACGGATCCGGCGAACCGAGCTGACCGCTCGTGTAGCCTGAAGTTCCGCAATGGGAAGTGGCTGAAAGAGTCCGAAGGATGTGAATCAAAAGTGGCCTGAGTCATGGGAATAGCCTCAGGTCATATGAACAAAATCAATTTTTGTTCATGTCCATATGTCCGGAGGCGGCTCCCATCGGATCAGGGGATTAGTCAAGATTTGTCCCACTTCGAGTTCCAAAAAAGTGAACACTAATTGAACACCATTGAACACCGGGAAGGATTGCTTCACCATCCCCTGTTCTTTGGTCAACTTGGTCAACCCTTGTCAATCCGGCACACGCTTCCCAACATTGGCATCTCTTTCCGAACTCATCATAATCCCGGTAAAGCAACAGCAGCACGCTTTTCATGTGAACTTTGGATGACTAATCTTGCCCCCGTAGCATCCCGTAGCATGGATCCTCGGTGGGAAATTCTTCACTTCAATAAATTTCCACTACGAAATGCGCGTTTTCGCATCAGAGAGTACACCATCGCCTGCAGTGGTGGTCATTCTCTTATGCCCAAACACTCCACCAGACTGCCAGATTTGCCAATCAGTTGCAGTTCGGGTGCTTGATTGACCCGGGGGTCTTTCTGCGGCACCTCTTCCAACCCTAGGCAGGTCGCCTTCGAACACGGAGGCTTCTTCGCTCGCGGCTCGTGCTCTTCGTCCCAAGGATTGCACCTGCCTCGTCGCCATGATCACGGTCGAGCCCCCGGGGGAACCGCCGATGACGTCGACGTCGGTCCCGTCGACCGTCCGGTCCCGGGTTCCGGGTTCACCACGGCGGAAGGACCGGTTTTGGACCGGTCCAAAGGAGGTCGCCCAGCGTGTGAAGACGGGGGTTGCTGCGAGTGAAAGGATATGAAAGGCTGGCGGTTTTTTCACCCCTAAAACGAGCTACAAGAGGGAGAAGCGGCGGCTTTCACCCACCCGCACCCACGCTCTGGGTCACCTTAGAACACCAATCACGACTGAGACGAGAGATGCCGGTTTCACCAGCGTGGTTCGACGGACTGGAACACCAGGGGCCCCATAAAAAGAGCGTCAACAACTTGATTTTTCCCAGCAAAAACAGGCATAAGCCGTGGTTTTTATATGTGAAAACTGAACACCATTTGGTTTGAGGGCTGCTGGCTTGAGCTTCAAATCGTTCAACTTGTTTGGAGGACTGTTTGGAGGTCTGTTTCTCAACCTAATCATTACTTGGACTACTTGGAACACTGCCGCCACTGGCTTTGGTCCGGTCCTGACTTTTGGATCCCAACCACCGTTCCAACAGTTCCATCGTTTGACCTGAGATGGTTGAAACTCAAAAGAGATGGACAGGACACATGGACACTCCATGTATGGCAGCCATATATTGACCCACATGAACAAGCTTTTCAATTGATGGAAGTCTGCCTTTTCTACTCGCTGAAACTGTGTGTTTTCGTCCAACTCCCGGGGCCTTCCTTCTGCTCACCGACAACTTGGTCGTCGCCAGGTGTCGCCCGAGTAGTTTTTCTGAGGCGCGTGTATGCGCGTGTGGCGCGGACGGCGGGACGGCGCGTGTGGCGCGGTGTGATTTGGGAAGACCGGTGGTGAAAAAAAAAGAGGAAGGAGATCGGAGTAGAATGGACAGATGTCAGACATGACACAGTGAGACTGGGATGGCTGACACAGTGAGACTGGGATGGCTTATATGCCGCCCCATGGACCGACGCATTGACCACCCCTGGCCTGGCCTCTTCTCGGCAACAATAGCAATACGACGTCACGTGGTCCCGGGCATCCAATGAAGCCACCCCAAGCACCAAAAAGCACCCCTGGTTTGGGGAAACGTCGCTGGGGGGGCTCCGTGGGCATGTGGCAGCATGGGTTTGCAGCCTGTTATAGTAGGAGGTGCATCAAGTCAGGTTGGGGGAACTTCTCACTGAACAGCAGCAAAGGCATGTTGCCCAGCTCTTGACGTCAGCTTTCGATGGTTTTGATTGGTTGGAAGGTCTCCCACTTGTCCCAGCAGCTCTCTGCCCCGGCGGTTTCGGATTCGCCGTGTTAGGCCGCGGGGCTCAAGGACACGCGCGGCTTGGCCGGCCCAAAACGGTACGAGACGTGCGGAGACCCCCGTCTGAGGGAGCCAGTCTGAGGGTGCGAAGACGGAGGAGTGAAGCGGAGAAGCGAAGACGGTGAGCACAATAAGGCCCTTGAGTTTGGGATCGGTTTGAGGTGTTTTTTTGGGTCCCTGATGGCCTTGACTTCAGGGCCTCAAACAAAGAAGAGGTGCTATGGTTTCATTGTTTGGGGGCCTGAAGCACTAATTATGATTATCATTGATGATCGCAACACAAAGGCTGCAAGAGAAACGGAAGGCTCCAAAGTCAAGCTTCCTCTCTTTGTTCCTAGCTCATTCGTTGCTCATACTCATCTGAGATGTCATCTACTATTGGCAGCAAACAGATCAATTTCCCCTCGACCCCTAGACCACATCTCTAATCTGGACCAACAGCACATAAATATATTAAATCTTAGAAAGAAAGGACTGGCTCGTCTGACTGGGCAAAACAGAAGCCAATTGCTTTCGTTTCCGGCACTGGAGTGCCTCCAGAGTCCAGAGTGACCACGTGGTGGTAAAGTCCATGGTGCAATGACTCAGCATGACTCGTTGTGCACTCTCCGCCGCCATCTTCGCACGTGCCAGCCTACAGACCTCATACCCGTTTTATTTTGCAATGAAGAGGCCCAATCCACGGGCGGCACAGGTAAAGTGATTTGCAGCGCTGCAGCTGTCACTTATTCTTTTTTTCAGTTTGCAAAGGAACGGATGACTTCTTTGCGGGGTGAAAAGATGTGTGTAACCTATATATCGAGCAACAAAAACGGGTAACCCTTAAGTAACTGCATGAGAGTGTCGCCCACAGGGATATTTTTTGGATAGAGTGGAATTTCTGGGCGAAGCAAGCGCGCAGGCGCAAGGGGACTCTTTTGGGGCTCTCGAACTCCAACCTTGTTCCAACCAGGGCCGTTGGGCAAGAAGCGGATTCTTCTGCCGAATATGCCTGGTGAGAACTAAACTGCACGGTCACACTTGAAGGTCAAGCATTGAGTTTGGGATTTAAACCTAGTGCAGCGCTGAAGAATCTGTAGGCCAAGGAACGAGGGTTTCGGTTCACCTGTGCAACAGCGATTGTTGGATTCTTCATGGGAAGTTCAGTGTAGATGGTACATCAACTTTCATTGTCCTTCTATCTACTGTATATATATATATTTACATGGCACCTCGCTTTCGCAGACACGAAACATAGTAACTTAACATGTGAGTCGCACATACATGTGAGTCACACTGGTCTGGTCGGCGGCCCCGGCCATCCCATGGGTTGTGTTGTGGATGTGCTGTGTCGAGCTTGTGTTTGTTGCCACATCCTGCCGCCCCGTTGGACTTCGAATTCACTGAGCCTTCGCGCGCGGATATTCCTGGGGATGGCGGCAGTGCCGCGGTGTCCATTAAAATTCGCCCATGGAAAAGGTCTTTTTGAAGGAATCAGAGGAACCTGCTCAAAAACCATCTTGAGATCACTAGTGAGTCAATCCCTTCATACTTGTTGGCACCTAGCCTAATTCCATCAGACTTGTTGATTACGATTCACCCGGTGGAACATCCGGCCAACCGCGAGGCGCTTGGCTGAAAGCTGCATTTTTCAGCTTCCCTGGATTGAGATACGTTGAGAATCGTTGAGATATATGATAGATGAACACGCTCACGTGAACGTGCCAGCCAAAATGGTTTCGACTTGACCCAGGGACGACTTTTCAGGGTTTCACCTTTGAGTAATGCCCCGGAAATATGAGCAAGTTTAAAAGATGTGAAGATCTCCAGGATTAGTATTTGGTAAGGGTTCATTCGATTCCCCACGTGCCAGGTAAGGGTTTTTGTATTACGCATCATCAAATGGTAGGATAAGGAAGAGAATTCTTACGTACCACAAATTTGATATGAAATTATGATAACATTTATTGTTACCATTCATTCTAATACAGAAAATATGTTATTTTTCCTCAAAGATATATTTTAATCCTTATTAATTTCCTTATATATTATTCTATTTTATCTATCTTATATGGGTTCTTTTAAATTATATCTAATTTGGAACAATAATACATAAAGATAACAATAAATATAGATAAATTTAAAAAAAACATATATATTTCGATATTCTTTATATCGAATAAAGATATATAATTTTATAATTTATAAATTTATAGAATAATATTATATAATATTAAGAAAATATTATATATATAAAATTAATCTAAATAAATATTATATGAATATTTGAATTTAATTTTTATTATAAATATTGTTATATATAAATTTGATTATTTTTAATTATATATTAAAATATATTGAATTCTATATTTTGATGAGAACTCGTGAAAATTACGGGAAACATTACGTAGCAAACGGTAGTTTGTGGCTTAGGCTTCTCCCTTGGAAGTTTGTAGGGGGTCGAGCTTCGCCGCAATGGAAGATGCCATACAGGAGATGGTTTTGTGCGGCACCTTAGCCGGATGGGTTTTGTGCGGCACCTTAGCCGGATGGATAGATCCGGATATCGAGGTCTTGGTGGCGCTGGGTTGGACCGCTACTAAGCTGGCGACACTGAAGCTGGCGACACTGAGAGGGTATCGAGGAGGGATCTTAGATGGGATCTTGGCGGCCGCGAAGAAGCGGAGAGAGGCCTTTGAAGCCACGGTAGTTGATTTGCGAGAGTTGGTGAAGCAATGCGATTACAGGTCAGCAAATATTCATCGTGCGGACGCTGGCCGAGGTTCGTAGGAGTTGCTAGAGGCCTATCTTGCAGATTAGTGGGCGAAGAGGAGGCGGACCTTCGAGGGCATGGAGGAGAAGGAGGTGATCGAGAAGATTAAGATGATCGGCAGTGCTAAGGTCATCAAGTGGCCAACGCGACTTGGGAAGAAGTTGTACATGGCAGGCTCGGATCTAGCATTGCGGGAGCTGGCGGAGAAGACGGAGCGGGACAGGTGGTTGACCGAGCTGCGTGACATCATGAAAAGGGCCAAGCTCCCGGTGGTGGCACGATCGAGCGAGGAGGCTTTGCTTCTTAGGATCGCCAAGGGTAGGCATGCTAACACATTGAGGAAGCATGTCAAAACTTGGCACAAGGTGGAGCAGTGGTTGGAGTCCACCTACAACTGGTCATGGCCAACCTCGCCCACAGACTTTGCCGAGAACATTGAGGCCATCGTTCAAGAGCCATGCGCACGTTCCGCACTAGAGGCTGCTTACAAGACCCTCATGTTCCTGGAGTACGCGGGCGAGGTGAATGAGGCGGAGTTCATTCATCGATCCTCGGCAGTCAGGAATGCCATCGAGGAGACCCAGCTGAGGTTTGCATCTCGGGAGATTAGGCCGTCACGTCAGGCCCTGCTCATTCCGCTGGCCATCGTAGAGGCTATGGAGGAGATGGTGGTATGCGATGATGCCAAGCCGTTCTCAAGGGCATACGCCTGGTTTCGCCTGGTTAAGATTTGATCTAGCATGCGCTTTGATGACACCAGGGGTACACCGAACCGAGGCATTGAACTTCGAGAGACGCACCTGGTGGGCATCATCCACAAGTCCAAGACCTCAGGGCCTGGGAAACGTGTATTGCTGTTGCCGTTCTATGTGAGCAAGGAGGCATGGGTGAGCAGGTACAACTGGCTAGAGGTCGGTTGGAAGATTTGGACTCACATGGGCATGGAAGCGGGCATGTTGACCCGCGATTTTATGTTGGCATGGCCCACGGCTGACAGGCGATCCTTTGCACGGAGGATGGCAGGCTATTCAACGGCGTCAGCCATGTCTCAAGCACTGTTTGGAGAACTTTGGGCCGCTCAGGATGGGAAGCGGGTTTCCTTGCTGTTCAATGGAGTTGGCACGCTGTGGACAGAACATAGCGAACGTGCAACCATCAGATCTTGGGCGGCTGCCGCAAGGATTCCGCCAGACATCAGGCGGCAAATGGGTCGTTGGCGACCGGCAGCAGATGAAAATTATGAGCGGGTGACAAGAGCAAATATCTTGAGAGCCCAGAAGATCATCGCTTCATTTCTTAGAGACAACAAGGGCAGAGGTGACCCTATGGATGAAGCAGCAGTCTACGAGGCAGTGGGACTGCGCATGGGGCTCCTGGGCTATCCGGACGAGGCGCTGGAGGAGCAGGCTGGGCTGCTGCAGCGCTTTCAGTCGGAGGAACTGGCCGACGAGGCGAGCTGGAGACCGAAGTGGACTTCGTCGGGCCCGGTGGTGCTGGTCGAGCCGGATGATCCCGGAGACATCAACGATGCAGCGACGGATACAGGTGATGCGGGCTTCGAATCCGAGGGAGAGATGGAGCCAGTGGCAGGAGACGAAGTGGTGCCGGCCGAAGCGGTGGCTGGTCAGTTTGTTGTGTCCATAGTCGGGCGCTCGCAAACGCGAACGCTGCATCGTGTGGGAGAGTGCCACCGAAGACCGGGTGAGCACTACTCGCAATTTGAAATTTTAGGAGATGAACCTCCTGATCCAAGTCGATATCATCGAGCATGTCAGAACTGCTTCGGTAAATCTGCGGCCGTTGCAGGAGGCTCCCCGGAGGACGAAAGCTCCGGGGAGGTGGATTCATCGGATTCGATGGAATCAGAGGTGGAGCCATCGTCGTGAGACTCATGGGACTCACGGTGAAAAGGGGGGAGAGTTCTGCGCAGAGGTGAAGTGTACGGCGGGGAGTTTTGTTTGAGAGAGCCGTGCACAGGCAGAGAGGGGCCTGCAAATGCAGGCGAGAGGGAGTGCGTAGTATAACAAAGCGTTTGATTTGATTGCATGTTCAGCTTTGTTTGCTTGTTTTGTCACTCTTGCAAGTTGTGCACGGTTGGGTTGACCGACAGGTGGGTGTGATTTATGATGGGGCTCCAGCCTGAGGGGTCGACCATTTCGGCAAGAGAGGTGACCCTCTCTCGCGGGGGGGAGCGCACCCTCACGAGCGCTCATGGCTGGGGCGGCAGTGGCGGCAGCGGCACCGGCATTGCCACGACACCCCGGCGAGGCGGGCAAACGCCATATCGTTGCTGGACGCTGACCTTCATGGGTTGTTGCAGATCAAAGAGGTCAGCGAGACTATACAGGCAAAGCTGTCGGTGGCCAAGGTCCGGACCATCAGTCGGCTTAGCACGGTTGCCGATGACAGGGCTGCCATGAGAAAATTTTGTGTGGACGTCTTGAACTTGGACGAGACGAATGACGTCATCGACATCGCATCGATGGCAGATTCCTGGGAATCCTCAACTACCAGGATGACAGTCAGGCACAAGGCAGAAGCTGAGGCAGGGCTGGCTAGCCAGCCGAGGGCCCTGAACAAGGTAGAGATTCAGGACCTGCTGGCGAAGTTCGAAGCTGTACACGGCATCAAGCTGGAAGACAGGAGTGTGCCAGCAGCATCCACCTTGGAACAGATCTTCGACCAGGTAGAGCAGGGAGAGCTGAAGAACATGAGCTTGGTGCAGTTCGTGAGCCGAGAAGACTCCGAGGCGGATGTCCTGGGCGCAACGATTGAGAAGGGAACAGGTGCATTGAAGGTGAAGAAGGGGTATGGTGAATGCCCGAAGCCCAGGACGCCGGAGGAGTTCAGGCGCCGCATGGCCGTCGTCTCGCACTCGTACCTCCTGGCGCAACTGAAGTTCCCACAGAAGGCCATTCTTCGTGGCCTGCAGCCTATGCACTTCCTCAAGTATTTGGACTTGATGCTTGGCGAGCATGTTCTTGGTCTCAAGGCGAAGAACCAGGACGGAGAGATTGTGGCTTCCCCAGAGTTTGACCTAGTCCTTTCCTATGACTTCCAGGTGAGGCGATCCATGGTCAAGATGGCGAACGAAGGCCGCCTGCTTCATGAGGCCCTGAAGGAGTCAATGTTGGACACGACGATCAAAGAGAGATATTTGCTGACTCCCAATGTCTACTCTCAGGTAGCAGGGCACTCGAGGCAGCCACCTTGGAGGTCCAGGAGCCCACCAATGGAGCGGCCATGGGGATCAGATCGAGGTCGTGACTGGGACAAGGGCAAAGGCAAATCAAGAAAGGGCGGCACAAAAGGCAGAGGAAAGAAAGGAGGCAAGCAGATGCACGATCGTACGCCTGACGGGCGCCAGATTTGCTGGCGTTGGAACAATCCCAGAGAGAGATGCCGCTTCAACTGTGGTCGCCTGCACGTGTGCCAGTTGTGCTTTGGTCAACATCCGATGCACGCATGTGATGGGAGCGGCAAGAGCAAGGACACCTCTGGGGGAGCCTCAGAGGGAGGAGGAAAAGGTGCCTGACGGCACAAGAAGGTGGATCCCGCCCCAGATCCACCAGTAGAAGGGGGGCACAACGAGGGGCAAACGGCAACAGGAGACTATGAACGTGCTCTACCTCTTCAGTGGGGCACAAAGGAAGTCGTCGGTGACGTCATTGTTACAGGAGATGACCCAGAGTCAAGGAATGCAGTGCAAGGTGCACGAGGTTGACATCCAGAATTCACCCGATTGGGACTTGTCCCAAGGAGCAGTACAACAAGCCCTCATCGAAAGGATCAAGAAGGGGGAGTTCGACGTCGTGCTGATCACGCCCCCGTGCTCGACATGGTCGCGGGTGAGAGGGGCCAACTGCAGGGGCCCTCCGGCCATTCGTTCAAAAGCCTATCCATGGGGCTTTCCATGGCTTTCAGCACGCCATCAAAAGGATGCAGACCTGGGCAACATACTCATCGTTTTCATGTTGGAGGTGCTGGACACTTTGGGCGAGCACCCAAAGGCCGTTTCAGGACGGACGGTCATCATCTTCGGCGAGCATCCGGAGGATCTTGGTGTCATTCGACGAGAGGAGGATGGCATGATCATGGAGCCGGCTTCGATTTGGCAACTTGATCGTATGCGGGCGCTCTTGACCAAGCACGTCGCCCTGCAGCTTTTCACCGTGGTCTTCAACCAGTGCTGCTGGGGAGCTCCCTACCGCAAGCCGACTCGCCTCATTTCGAATCTGGGGGCTCTCCGCCAATGGGGTGCATGTCAGTGGCCTGTTTTCGACGCTCATCGAAACTATGTTGGGCCCACCTTAGAGTGCACCTGTCGGACTGCGATCACACTGGCCAGATCCAAGGAGGACCCTACGTTCCGGACATCGAACACCTCCATCTATCCTGTCGCAATGGACGCTGCATTGGCCCAGGCCATCATGGATCAATGGGTTCAAGCTCCCCTTCCAGCTAAAGTGGGGGAAGGCAAAAGAAAGGAAGGGGAGCAGCAGAAGGCCGCAGAAGGCATGGAGAAAGGTCGCAAACGGAAGTCGGAGGAGGTCGTCGAGCAGAAGAAGAAGAAGAAGAGAGGCGACGCGGAGATTGGCACGAAGAGGTTGGCCCCGGCCTCTGGACCACCCATCCAAGTCAGCTACAAAGGAGAGACCAGAGGCCTTCACGATGGGGCGGGGCTGTGTTCGCCTGGTCGATGGCCAATAGACAGGAGGAGGATGCCCAGCAAAGAAAGAGAGAGATCGACGGTGGAGTGGTTTGGTAAGGCCTTCGACTCCTGGATGTCGGCGATTGGTGAGGACAAGGCGAAGGAGATCTTCTGGGCTATGGCCGCGGGAAAGGTGAAGGAGTCCCCGTTTGGAAGTGAGATGGTGGAAACGAGAAGGGCTTTGGATGAGCATTTGGGCCGATGGGGTCTGAGCCCGTGCAGGCAGGAAGGAGATCGGGAGTCGGAGATCAACTTCAGAAGATTGCGAGCTCTGGCTGAGGCGCTGGAGGACGAGGACTTCGAGTTCCTTGAGGAGGTGGCGGAGAGAGGTGTTAGGCTCGGGGTTGATTTGGAGATGCCACGAACCCCCTTGGTCTACGAGGAGAAGACGAAGTGGACGGTGGACGCAACAGATGAGGTGATGAGGGATATTCTGGCGGACAACTATGAGTCCGCAGAAGAGAATGCGGAAGACATCGCCAGGCAGGTTTTTGAGGAGGTGGAGAACGGCACGATTGTCAGGATGATGGAGCATGAGGCCAAGAGGCGATTTCGCGGCAGGCTGGCAGTGGCAGCGCTGGGGGCGGTGCCCAAGGAGCTCGGGACCAAGAAGGTGAGGCTCATCCACGACGGCGCGTACAGTGTGGATGTCAACCGCAGGATCAGAGTGCGAGACAAAATGCGGTTCCCCTTGATCGACGATGCCACGGCTGTCTTGAGACAGGTTCAAGCGGAGGTTGAAAGAGATCGGGGAGCCATTCGTTTCTCGCTGCTGCACGACATAGCGAGGGCACACAAGTTGATCCCCGTGGACGAGCAGGACTGGGGCCTTCAAGCGTTCAGGCTGCCGGGTGACAAGTCCGGGGACATCTTTGTCCACACCAGAGGCACTTTCGGTGTGGCGAGCGCGGCCTATTGGTTTGGGAGAGTCATCGCCGTGGCTGTGAGGTGCAGCCACCGGCTACTGGGTCGTCGCTTCGGCTTGCAGCATTTGATCTATGCGCACGATGGGTGGCTGGTGGCCGTTGGCAAGGACTTTTGGCGGAGGATGATGATATGGTTCTTTGCCTACGAGCTCCTTGAGATACCAATCACATGGGCAAAGGTTAAAGGAGGCACGGAGGTGAATTGGATTGGCTACTGCTTGAACGTCCACACCTACCAGAAGGGGATCAACCTATCCAAGAGGACATGGATAGTTGCTTGGATTGAGAATAAGTTGGAGCAGGGGGGTGTGGTTGGCAGGGAGCTGAAGTCGGTGCTGGGGCGTCTGAGCTTTGTAGCGGGGGCGCTCCGGCACGTTCGTCCATTCCTGGCGCCTCTGTTCTCTTGGGCCTCGGCGCTTTCGCCGGGGACCTTCTCCAAGTTCCCGGACGCAGTCATCATCCTCCTGGAGTTTGTGAAGGAAGAAGTTCAGAGAAGACCCATGAGGCCAGCCGAGCCTTTGGAGAAGGACCCGATTGACATCTTTCGGGTAGATGCCAAGGCAGCAGGTGAAGACATTGTGATTGGTGGTTGGGAGACGGGCTCCTCGCCAGATACGGAAACGGCACGATGGTTCTCGTTCAGGTTGAACCGAAAGATTGCGCCTTGGGCTTATCTCAAAGGAGATCCTTTCAGAAATATTGCTACCTTGGAGCTGATTGGAGTGTTGGTGGCGGTCATGGTGCTAGCTCCGGAATCTACGTGGGCCGGAGGAAGCGCGGCTGTGACGTTGACTGCGCTGACCGACAACTTGGCCAACACCCATGTTCTGAGAAGATATAGCTCCAGCCGATATCCTCTGTCGATCGTGGCCATGGAGCTAGCGGTTCAGTTGGACCTGGTTGGGGTCGACTTGCAACTCCAATGGGTCCCACGGGCACAAAACCAACCTGCTGACGATCTTACCAACGACAGGTTCGAGGACTTTCGGGAGGAAAACCGAATGGAGGTGGACTTCGAGAAGCTGCCCTTCAAGGTCATGGGAAAGCTCCTCGACAAGGCAGGCCAGCTAGACTCGGAGCTTAGGCTTTTCAAGACCTCGAAGGAAGCCAAGCTGGCGCAGATGAAGGAGACCTCGACAGCAGCTGGGGGCAAGCACAAGAAAGGTGAGCTACGGTGGAAAGACCCTTGGTGAGGACTGTCGGGGGCCGAAATTGAATTGTTTGAAGATTTTAGAATGGGCCACCGTAGTTTGTCGAATAAAGAAGATAGCTGGGAGTAAGGTAGTGCAGACCCATCTTCCGGCTAAAGGAGGGGAAACGAAAGACAGATCGCACATGAAACCTCCCTAGAGTAAGTAGGGAGGCCTGAGACATGTGTGACAATCCGGTGAAGCCACCTGCTGAATGAGCAGCAGGTGGCAGAACATGGCAGGACTTGCGCAACCCCTCGCAGAAAGGCTGCTGTGTGAGCGATAGCGAAGTGACGAGAACTCGTGAAAATCACGGGGAACGTCACGTAGCAAACGGTAGTTTGCGGCTCAGGCCTCCCCCTTGGAAGCTTCCCACCACCGTCCCCAATTCACCGCCAACAATCCAAGGGGGAAACGAAAGACAGGTCGCACATGAAACCTCCCTAGAGTAAGTAGGGAGGCCTGAGACATGTATGACAACCCGGTGAAGCCACCTGCTGAATGAGCAGCAGGTGGCAGAACATGGCAGGACTTGCGCAACCCCTCGCAGAAAGGCTGCTGTGTGAGCGATAACGAAGTGACATATTTATATATTTAATTATTCATATTATATTTATTATGATATATATGTATATTATATAATTATTAATATTTTGTATTTAGTATAGATAATATTTTTTTGAAATATATTAATTGTTAATATTTTTGTATTTGCCTATTAATAATTTAAAGAATGAGGATGATAATGAAATATTATTTATAATATTTATTACTATTATCGATAATGAACGAAATAGTTAGGACAATGAATCGAACAATTAGGATTAGGGGTAAGCACTTGGAGATGTTTTTTGGTTTGAAGATAATAATAATGAATTGAGATGGTATTTTGTTTTGTATTTCTTTTAATATTTTCGGGCCTTGGTTAGATTTGGGAGTGATTCTTGAAATATATCGTCTATAAGGTCTTACAAATCTTATTATCGTTAGTGATTACGTTGGAACCACCAAAATTTGTTGTTTCTATTAATTTATTTAATTAAAATAAAATATTATCTATGTTTCAACGAAAAATATTTCATTGTCGTTAATGAAATTTTTATAAGATTTTAAAGAAATTTTTAAGTTATTACAACCCTACATATGTTAAATATAATTCCATTAAATATTTTTATTTCCCCATTAATATTGGATTGATTGTAATCCAATATCCATCTATATATCAAATTCCGGATTGATAATTGGGAAATTGCGATAAAGAAGCAATATAAACCTTGCCGGTATTTGGTGTTAAGAGGCCTTCTTGCCATCCATCCTGAATGGTGGTGCCAGTCTGCAGCTGGTTTAGTTCCCGAATATTATAGATATTTTGAACATTAAATTGGATAATATCCCCCCTGGATTCCTTTCAGGTGATATGTTTTTCAATAGATGAATTTATATATATTTTAATATAATATAATATGTACTATATAGAATATATTATAAATGTTAGAAAATAATATATTTGATATGAAATTTATGTTTTAAGATTTAGAAAATATTATATTTTATCACGATTTTTTAATATCTAAAATTTTTTAAAATTATATATTGCGAAACGAAGAAAATAATATCTTTCATATGAAATTCAAAAATTCAAAAATATTGATATTATAATTATATCGAATTGTTATAATATCAATCAATAATATTTATATCCAATATATTCTTTATCATAATATCGATATTGAATTAATTGTAATTAAGAATTTAATTTACATGCCATTAAATATGAATTTGTCCTGTAAAAGATATCGCCAAATCCAAATATATATACGATATTACGACGAAACGAGATCGTAATTGCTCCTATTCCGGTCACCCGGATTTTGCAAATCTATATATTCGAAATATGTTTCGAAGATTTCATAAGGCATTAATATATAATAGATAAAAATATATTAATCGGATATTTCGATATAATACCTCGATTCCATATCGATATATCGAAAAATGTTTCAATTTTATTAAAAAATATTGATGAATTAAAATATATACCATCTATTCATTCATTAATTCACTTCCGGCCTGGATCATATAGGCCCGTATTGGACTGCAGGAGAGGATATTTTCTCGAAAAGATCTATACCAACAATTCATCCTCATGAGCCAAAGGCCTGCTTTAGGAGAAGGTCGTAGCCAAAAGATCCGAAGGATCTGACGAGTTGCGCAACTGCTCAACTGGCCGGTGCTACCAAAGGCTCAGGCTATCTTGTGGCACTAACCAGAATAGGTATACAACTCGATGAAGGTCCATGATCGGATATAAAACAATTAATCGATCGTTATTGGTCATGAAGGAGCTTCCAAAATTCAAAAATATGCATTGGTAGTGTCCTGCATTGGGGTCTTGACCAAATTGGCACAGGATCGAGACAACACGATATGATTTCTATTTTATTTTGGTGCCGTAGCTGCTGATAAATATCGACATATAGACCTCAATTCGTGAGGATTCCATAATAGCATCATGCTTCCGATAAAGGTTGGGGAAATGCTCCAATTGCAACAAGATGCAGGGATATTTCTATAATATAGATATTGATAAATGGTGTTTTTCCATGCCATATATTGAATAATATCTGAAGGTCGCAATATTTTTCTGCCGATATGCATTAAAGGACAGGAGCTAATAGGACTCCAGAATCTTCAATGCTTTCTAGCAATCGCAATATTTCTATTTCCATGAATAATTGGCGCCCGTAACCACCCAATAAATTCAGCAACATCCTATTACGTCTCCATGGCATATTTATAGAATCAACCTGTCAAGAATTATGAAAACAGGGTGCGGTGCGGCTTGGCAATTCGTAATAAAAATTTAGCGGTGTCCGCTTCGGTATTTTTATTTTCCACATAAATATACTTTATTCCCATGCCTAGTAGCAAAACATAACCCATGCGCGATTAATAATATTTACGATCGATTTTGGATTGCCGCATATGAATTTACATTTCCACATTTAGTCGGCTAACGAATATTAATTCGTATTTAGAAATACATCCACGACCTACGAAAACGACACATAAACAAACCCCTTCGCAACAAAAAATACTCTCTATTTTCATAAAATAAAATATATTCCTCCATATTATTCTATATAATATTTTTATTGCCATTATTTATATTATCGATATCTTTATTTTTATAACAAACATAAAATCATTCTAAATATCACAAAAAATCCAAGTTATCTATAATATCCAAATATCGATTGTATAAATTCATCAATCAATTTCTTTAAATAAATTACAAAAATCAAGAAAATTAAAATCCAAAAATTAAAATTATCAAATCCGAATAATTTACCAATTAATGCCTATTCATCGAACATATAATATAATTTAAATTAAACAATATATATACAAAAAAATACATATTATTAAATAATATATTTTCAACAATTACCTTTCATTTTAATATATACATTATTCATCAATATATTATATACATAAATTATGAATTACAAATAATATCAATATATCCATATATTAATCATTTAATTATATAAGAAATAAAAAACAAAAATATTATTATACAAAAAACAAAAACATCAATCTAAAAAATCAAAATATATATATTATAATATATATGTTTAATTGAATTTAAATAATATATCTATTAATATTCTATTTATACATAAAATTATTCGGAATATAATACTATCGATTATCCATATTAAATCTAGAAATATACATCGGACATATATTTCAACATATGCTTTATTTAATAATATTCATTCATTCATCATCCGGCGAATCCTTCATTCGCCCGTGTTGGGCTGCGGGGAAAGTGCGCTTGCAACTTCCTGGCCACCTCAAAGACAGCATGCCCCGACATCCGATGTGCTATGGCTATGTAGCCAGGCTCAAACCCAAGGACAAAATCTAAGGTCAAAACTCTCGAGTTCCTAGCTGGCCAGCTGATCAGCTATGTACACGAGTGGGTCTGGGGTGACCATGGGCAAGGGCCTACTCCAAGTCTGGCTGCTTCGATCTGCTTGAGGCTCAATCCAAAGCATGTATACATTTTGTTGGAATTCAGGGGTTCGAATCATGCAGGCAGGCAGCTGAAAAGCGTCAGCTAACAACATTTCACCTGAATGGAACAGGGCGGCTCTGTAGTGGCCATCGGTAGGGCAGGAGCCCAAATGAGCAACTCCTGCAACAACAAGGTATGGGATCCAGCAGGTCTGTGGGCCTTCACTCTTCATGAAGAGTGGCATCTTCACCTGAGTCTGTTGCCAGTTCACTGCACAAAGATTCTTTTGGTCCAAGGCAGAGCACCGTTCGAGTTGAAGGCAAACGGAACAGGGATTGCACAATGCATTGACATAAGGCTGACTGTTATACCATTCTTGAATGAGCTGCTGAAATTGGGCATGTTCATGTGGCTAATTACAAAGCACGATGGGAGAAAGGGTGGTTCCCCTGTCCACAACTTCATTCTCAAGTCTGGCTTCCCAACCCTGAAACGGCCATGGTGCAAGGCAGATGTTTTGTCGAACTATGGCCTCCCGTAGCCATCCCAGGAACTCACCGGCGTCATGTTGCGCCAGTGAAGAGTGTAAAAGAAATCATGAACGAAGTTCAACATCCAAGTAAGCTTCCCGGCATGGATCCAATGGCTCCATTGCAGTACCCTGCAGCAAACGGGTCAAAGGCTGTTGCCATGCATCCCATGCTTCAAAGGTGAAGGCCTTCGTCATGGCTGGGCCCACATCTGAGCAATGAGCGTGCTCGTGAGGTAGCACGTGGCTCCATTCGAGGCCAACGCATGAGTGCGAATCCATCGAATCATCTCTTCAGCTTGGTCGAGATGGCCGTAGCCAAAGGACTCCTCTGCAATCCAGCCTGCCGAATGCGGATCAAGGCAAGCTGAGTGATTCCATTTCCTGTTAAGCGTTGGATATGGCTCCACAACTCGTTCGCTTCTGGTGTTCGAAGGGCGATATCGAGTTTCCAAGGAATGGCCACTGCTGCATCCTGGGGTAGCGAGTCTTGTCGAAGGGGTCTGAGTGCTGCAAAGCGGTGAACCATTATCTGGTTTTGACTCAAGGCTAGAAGCCTTTGAAGGATCTGGGCCATATCTTGGAAGTTGATGGGCTCTCGATTGGTAGGCTTCAGAGTCTGAGCCTTGGGATCCCATGCCAAGTAGTTCCAACGACGATCCACCGTCAGCATTCCACGAGCAACAAGCTGCTGAATCAATTCGTCGCCGCTTTGATCCAATTTCAACTTCCCTACTCTGTCGACCAACGTCTTATCATCTCGTGGAACAGAACAGAATCGAGCGCAAGGATGTGGTGACCTCTCCTGCTTGTTTCCCAAGATTCCAGAGGCGTGACCGTTCCAGCATTTGAGGCATCAAGCTTCCACGGCCACATTGAGCAAAGATCAGGAATGAACGATCCAGGTTGAATTCATTGATTTGATCTTCGTGACGTAATGTCAATTTTGCAATCATCTTCAACAAATAGTCCTGTTTGCCAGAGGAAGCTGATGTCAAATCCGATGGTTTGGGCCGCTCCTGGCCATTCCGAGCTCGGCCATCTGAGGAGAGATCTGTCCTGGATCTCTTGGGGAAGTGTTCTCCACGTGCTTGGATCAGGTCCTGGTAGGATTGATCGTCCGCGGTCATCTCCGGATCCAATATCATGATCTCCATTCAGGAGAAGGGTCAAACAAGCACGTTCCTGATGCAGAGCCCAGGCTATGGTCGTCAACATGTGAGCCACAAGTTGAAGTTGAGATTCTAGATCATCATGCAAGGTGAATGAATCAGGCGGTTCAAGTTCAACATTCGTTGAGGTCCATGCCCACAGTTTGGGTACGAAGGCGGTCAAAGCATCAATGAATCGGAAGACCTGGTCAGCAACAAAGCAAGCTTGTGGTAGTTCACAGAGATGTGCACACACAGTAGTGGAGTGAACAAACCAACGAATGTGATGCTCTGGCAAAAAAGTAGGTGTGCGACTCAGCAAGGGAACAAACCAGTTATTGCAAGGCCAAACGCGGGCACTGGCTGTGTTGGGTGTCCAGACATCACAGGCACCCAGGAGCAGCTGGGAGGTGTCCGTGATGGCCCCATCTCGGATTGCTGTAGGTGATAAAGGCACCTGTGGCTGATCATGGTTGCCGCATTCAATAATGGCTCCAAAGTGCTGGTGTTTGACCCAATCACAAAGTAAGACTGGATAAGAGGCTCTACGAAAATGCGTGAGCAAAGAAAGATCCATGGTAAAGACACTGTAACAATGACCACAGGCAAGTTGACCCGGGAGCATATCACGATCGGCCTGAAAGGGAAATTGTGAGGGACGTGCTGCCTGATGAACAATATGAAGATGAGCAGCGAGGGCCTTTCGACCCAATTGTGCCTGACAGATTGGATATGTGTAGGACTTAGCTGGTTGAGGACAATCTGTAGCCGGCAATGCTAACATCTGCTTAATCGTCTTGGGGACAGGTGTTTTGCATATACCAAAGGGCTGACGTCTCTGCTATTCAGAGGGACTCTGGTGTGTTAGCATTGATTGACATTGGGTTGCATGAACCGCTAGACCATGTGATGACAAAAAACTCAGGTGGCATGAAGGACAAGTATGCAAACAACTCGAAGTCGGTGCAGGCAGACTGGTGGCCTGTGCATCGAAGTCCACTTGCATAGCAATAGAACCATCAGATTCAAGTACCTTGGACGCCGTGGCAGGAGAGTCAACATCAGGCTCATGAGGGGATGTATTGGCAGGCAGACTGCTTCTCATCATGACTGACATACAAGGAAAATGCTCAGGATCATAAGTCTGTCCCATTAGTACGCTCAACTGGTACAGAACACCACACGCATGATTTCTGACATCACGACAGGATTGCTGACAGAGGACACAAATGCCTTTACCACTTCCAAGATTGGCCAATCCATGGATCTGGTCACGTGCATGCTTAGCGAATCCATCCAAATGTGGATATGCATCAGTGTAGTGCTTGCGAATTGCACATGACGAAATGGCACTATGGCAGTATGCACAATGATTCGCTAATTCGGCCATCAAAGATTGATTCCAAAGAAGGCCTGGAATGGACTTATAGCGCAAGTGCATACGAAGATCAGGGCGATCACAAATCGGCGCAATGCAGTCCTTAGCAGGGTTGAATTGCAAGCAAGCACGTCTATTGATGCGATCACGAAGTCGATACATGTCAGTGAACGAACGTGCACAATGTGAATAGGTCGGATATCCATTAGTAGTATCACGAAGTCCACTGAAGACATCTTCAATGTGACATGGAACAGAATGAATCTCCCGCATGCGGCGTTTCAATGGACCTGCCTGTGCGAAGGATCGATGGCATTCAGCACACTTAAGAACATCCGCCTGGGCACATGGATCGGCAGAGGCACCGGGGACAATGACGTGACATGGTGGGTAGTCTGGGGTCAAAGCAATGACATCATCTGCAGCATGGAATATGGCAGGATCCGAGAGGGACACTCGGCGTCGGCTCAAATGTTCTTGAAATCGTTCAAAGTGCTTACGAATCATGATCCAAGCAGGATCAATTTGTAATCTGCCAAAGAAATCATTGGTGTTTTCTCTGGTGATATGCACAGGTGAACGAATCATGATACGATGATGATTATTGATGAGGCTGATAATGCGTAGACAACCAATTCGGGTAAGAACCATTTCAAAAATGCCATAGAACAATGAAACAATGATGCATTGACGATATAATCTCAATCTCAAACAAAGAGGATGGTGTATGTTCGTGAGCCAACTACGGAGGATGTGAAAACATGTCTGTGCAGCTTGAATCCGGCGAGCAACAGTGTCATTCTCCCATATTTGGTAGCTAATAACAACTCCAAGATAAGAAATCTTGCCCACCATGGGGATTATGCTATTCATATCAGGAAGATGCAAAACAGGACCAGTGAGTGGGCGGCTGCACCACTTCTTGAGAAATGGAGCCATCTGTCTCCCAGTGAGCCGCATCATAGCTGCACTTTTCTTCGGGTTGACTCGAAATCCGGCAGTTTGCAGGCTGAAGATTAAATGGTTCAAGTCATGAAGGGCAGCAAGACCATCTTGAATTGAGTTGATGATCCATCGAAAA
This sequence comes from Durusdinium trenchii, assembly GCA_963970005.1. Lineage (NCBI taxonomy): Eukaryota > Dinophyceae > Suessiales > Symbiodiniaceae > Durusdinium > Durusdinium trenchii. Next base: position 830,234 of record CAXAMN010023184.1, on the reverse strand, counting down.
TGCAAGTCATCGGCAAAAATCTCAACATGGTTCCGAATCCATTCCATGTCATGATTAGCTAGTAGTTCATGGCAGAAGAGATAAATACATACAATCCACATCAAAGGAGCATCCTTTGCTCCCTGTTTGATGCCCCGACTTGCACGTATCCGGCCAGGCAGGTCTTTGTGAGGCAAACAGTATTCATGTGGCATAAGCCATGAAGTGATGAGGTTTCTGAGGTCAGGATTCATGTCAAACACTTCTAGAGCTTTGAGAACATGATTACGACTAACAGCATCGAACGCTTTTCCAAGGTCCAATGAGACCTGAAGTCCACCCACCCCACAAACCTTTCGGTGCAGCATCTTTGTGATGCCCCTGGCGCAAATCACGGACCTGTCAGAAATGATCAGAAGGCAATCCTTGGTGCTGCGATCCGGCAGGTATGCATACAGTGGCATGCGACAAATCTGTGGCAGGACAATTTGACGTAACAATTGACAATGGAGTCCGGTCAAGATTTTATTCATCGGGTGCTGGAGACAGATTGGGCGCAAGGCTTCAGGTCTATGAGGTGATTTAAGAGGCTTAAGTAGAAGGTGAATCCATCCTGTGGTCGAGTGTGCTGGTGGTTGACTGCAGTCATGGCACCAAAACATTTCTAAATCTGCCCCAAGAAAAGGCTAAAGGTCCGCAGCAAAGTGCCGCCATATCAAAGCTGGAAGACCATCAGGTGCAAGTGCTTTGGTCATTGGCAATCCTTGCAGCTGAGTTCGGATCTGGTCCTCAGTGAATGGGACATGCGTCAGAGCCGGGGGGTTGTCCGATTGGAAATTTGGATCACAATACAATTGACCAAAGAATTCAGTGATCTGATCAAGTTCCTGCTGTGGTGTGAGAGGAGCCCCAAAACGATCAAAGAGCTGAATCTTTTGTCGTTTGCTTTTGGAACAAAATTGACGAATACGTCTATGCCAATCCAGGATCTCATGACGCAATGCAAGGTCAACACTGTCTTTCATGAAAATATCAAGGCGTTGACATTTATTCTGCGGATTGAGAGAGCGAATTCGACGGTGCAATACCGAATAGGTGCTCATATGGCGCCAGCATTGAAACATGGCCTGAAGAGTGCAAGGTGTAGCCTTCGAGAACAATCTTCTAGCATTCCACATCCTGGCCGTTATCGAGACCAAGGCACTGCAGTGCGGGCGGACATTGGAGATCTGACGGGGAAAGTGTTGGATACACAGCTGTCGAATAGCAGTCTCTAGGGACAAGCTTTGGGAAATCAAGGCATCATTTTGATCAGGGGTCCTGAGTGTCTGCATACGAATGAGGGCGTGAATTGCTTGTTCGAATGCTTGCCATTTGGTGGTCTGACCCAGGAATTCTTGACGTAACCTGAAACGGTCAATGGGCGAGTGTGCAACTGATGGTTGTTTGATGTGAAATCATCTGGGTAGTGAAGCAGTCCAAGGTCGATAGATGGGACCAAGAATACCCAAAGTGCGTTCAACACGATAATGAATATGAGTCTTCAATTTCTGCCAACGGATTTGGTGCTCTCTCATGAACATGAAGTCAATGCGTGTAGCACGAGATCCATGGAGAAACGTGTGTCGATAACATTGTTTATAATGTATTGCTACTAGTCGGAGGTCAGCGACCAGCGCCTGAAAAATATGTTTGTCTTTCTGTAAGGCACGACTGAACTTTGCATCGGAGGTGCAAACAAAGGAATCAACTCTGTCCAGCGGCGTGTTGAAATCTCCGGCCACCAAGAGCATGGGACGTCGTGGTGTATGGCGTATAGACTCATCAAGACGTGTCCATAATTCTGCACGAGCTTGAGTCAGATCCGTTGGATCACGTGTGGTGTTCCATGCAAATTGATAGACACTGCAAATGTCATAAATGCAATTGAACATAAGGCGCAAGTAGATTAATCTTCCAGGAATGATAATGTGGAAATGAATCCAGCACTGGTAGCAAACATCATAGCGCTCTTTTCTTGAGCCATCGCGAGAGCGAAAGTCGGGCGCAGTCTCATCAAGCTGGTCAGGTCCATGAGCAATCCGGGTCAGTGCGTGACATGTTCCTGGTTTCACCTTCGTTTTCACATTCGTCTTTCTTCTGACCTCGATCGCTCTTGGTCCCTTGCAGCTCGATCTTCAAGGAAAGGCCGTTCATGGCCGCTCGGACGTCGCTTGCGTCCATGTGCTTCGTGAGTGCGTCGGCCAGCATCGTCTTCGTGCTGATCCACAGCACTCGGGTGCTGCCGTCTTGCGGCGGCTGGTCGCTGAACAGCGGGTCGCCCACTTCTTCATGGCGTCGACGCCAGATCATCTGGCGCATCCCGCAAAGGTCTATTGCGAGCCTCTTGTCATTCACCTCTCCGAGCCCTTGTTGCGTCAAGTGGTCGGACAAGCTGCGACAGTCTGTCAGCTTGATCAGATCTGTCCCGTCCTGGGCTCTCATCCTCCAGTTGGGATCACCTTGATCGTGGCCATGATGTAGTCCATCCAGGATCATCCTCAGGTGCTCCCCGTCCTCATAGCCAGCCAGCATACTCAGGCTCTCAGCCTGAAGTGTGCTTCGACACACCCGTCGAATCACGGAGCTCTTCCATTCCAAGATGTGGATCGGGCCTCCACTCTTGTCAATGAAGTCTGGCCCACAGAAGGCCAGAATCCTCCCAGATTGGGAGCGAAAGCCAAGGCGCTGTCCAGTCGACGAGAGGTCATAGTCGTTGGCGTGGCTCGCGTCGGTGATGGAGAGGATCTTGAGCTCTTCAAACTTGAAGGGGCGCCACACGTAGGTCAGCCGCTGATCCTTGCTGAGCATCGCCCTCCTGAGCAGTGAGTTGCAGTCCACCAAATCTTGGACACAGGGCTTCTGGACACAGCTTTGTAGTCGGCTGGTGTCGTAGGCAAGATCAGGCCGGTTGACACGCGCAATCCAGTTCAAGGAGCCAAGAACACTCCTCATCTGAGATTGCTCCTTGTGAGTGGCTTCTCCTCCTCGGTTGACTTTCCTGGCTGTTGACAGGGCAATCGGTGTAGTCCTTTCAAGACCATGCGGGCATGTGACATGGATGCCCTCGTCGTCCTGTGAAATCATTCTGCCACAGAACTTGAAGGTGGTGTCGGCGGTACGGCCAAACTTCAGCTTCTTCTGGACGTTGTCCATGGCCTGCTGGGTGAGGTCTCCTCCACACCAGAGTAGGTCGTCCACATGACTGATCACCAGTCCATCCACAGAGCCGTCCGGCTTGTTCATCACATAGGCGGCATTCTCATGTGGAATGGGACGTAGCCCAAACTCCTTCATGGTGTTGTGGAGGCTCTTCCAAAATCCTCGTGGAGCATCCTTGGTGCCATAGACAGGCTTCCGTGCCACAAGCAGTGATCCGGGCGCCACTCCTGGTACACCATCTTTTGGTAGGCTCATGATGAGCATTCTGGAAAGCCCAAGCCCTTGTAGGAACGCCGCAGTGATGTCTCCACTGTGTAGGCGTAGGCCATTGCAGCTGGCGAAGGACAGAACCATGCTCAGCATCAAGTGAGATGCTGTTGGAGAGTCAGTGCGAACTCCTCCTTGATGTGCCTGGTTTTCAAGATCTCCACGTACAACCAGGCGGCTTTTCAGTTGTTCTTCTTCTCCTTCATCCGCCTTGTTGACATCTACCCATCTCATGGGTGCCACTTGTGCTCGAGGATGCTTCTTGCGGAAACGATCAGCATCTTGAGGTGGGATCACCTCACAAGCATCGAAGTTGGTCCAGTTGGTCCATTCCTTGTGCCTGGTTTGATCAAGCTTCGCCTGCATCTCTGGTGAGGCCTTGGAGTAGTTGATCTCCTTACTGCCGGCACTCTTCTTCTTGTAGTTGGTGCGCCGGGCCAAGAATCCTCGCAGGCAGGTCGATTGTATCTTCTGGCGGCGGTTCTGCGTAGCGTAGAAGGTTCTCGGCGGTGTCCTTGACCGTTGTCTCGAAGATGAACTGGATGTAGGATGTCCATCAAGTCCTTCCAGTGATCTCCACATAGATCGCTGCAGTGGTGTAGGCGTAGTAGTGGTGGTTGGTGAGCCTTCAGTTGTTGCTCTTGTTCGCTTGGAATCCGGTTCGATGTCTGGCTCCTCCACGGATGAATGTCGTGGTAGGTCTCCAAGTTCATTCATGGCCTCTTGAAATTCATCGAACTCGACCTCTTGGTCATCATCAGGTACTAGTCCTGGAGGTTCTTCTGGACCTTCGGCTGGTACAGGAACTGCAGCTGCCTCTTCCAGTGTGAGTGGGTCTGCAGGTAGTCCAGGTGGTGGTTCAGGATGTTCATCTCCAGGTGGTGTTGATGTTGCCACCGCTGGTGCTGAAGACATTCCTTGTTCAGGTTCTTCTCCTGGTTCTGATGCGCCTGGAGCTGGATGATCTTGATGTCCAGCATGATCTCCTCCGGGGCGTCCCACATCCAGGTAGGAGTCCTGATTCTCCTCGTCAGACTGATTGGCCATCAGATCATCGGCGAAGGGGACTTCATCTTCATGGTCCTGTAGGATCTGCCGCTTCCTCTTGCGTGATGGTCGAAGTTCCAGGAGTTGTTTCGCCACAACTTCTCCTTGAAGAGCTGGTCGACATGATTCCTCATTGATGGTGATGGGAACTCCACCATGGATCAACCAAAGGTTGCTGCGGCCTTCTCGTCCAATGACCCGTGCTGGTCCATACCAGCGTCCAACTCTAAAGAAGCATACCAGATCTCCTGGTACATAGGGTCCACGAAGTGGCGTAGATCTCCGCAGCAATGAAGTCCGGATGCGGCGGCTGCTGTCGGCATACTCAAAAGCTTCCTTGGCAGCCTGTCGGATGTTCAGTTGTTGTGCGAACTCGGTTTCTCCCGTGACCATTTCTTCATGAACTCCAAGACGGTTGGGTGCTTGTTCAACTGTCAGGCTGGTCACGTCATCTGGCAGCTTGCCCATGACCCATTGAGTTGGGCTGAAACCTGCATGGTTCACACGACAGTTCTTCACGAAGGTGGATTCCATCACAGCCATTCGCATCCCTGAGATGCCTACGATATGTCGTGCTGCCACCGTGTTCTTGATGATCTCCTTCAGAAGTGAACCTTGACGTTCTGCTCGACCGATTTGATGATGAGCCTCCGTGCCAGCGTAGCGGATGTAGACCCCCTGTGCAGACATAAGAGCAGCAACTTGTCCACGGTTGGCCACTCCTCTATCAACAGTCAGGTACTTTGGAGGGCCAAAGTGGGTGAACCAGTGATCTCGGAAGATCTCTGCACACTTTTGACTGCTGGGAGTTCCGCCCTTGTCGGAGACGATCCAAGCGCTGTGGTACAGTGTGCCCATGTCGATGATGGAGAGAACGGTGTACCTGTTGCCAAGTCCATCTCTCACCTCAAAAGCATCCGAGGTGATCTCGAAGTTGAAGGTGTATGGACTTGGTGGTCGGACAACAGGTCGTGGCTGTGGCTTCTTATGGTGCTGGCATATCTCGCATTTGAAGTACTTCACCTTGTTGATAACTTCTGGAGCTGCTCGAGCGACACGGAGCATGCGAGCCATAGCACCAATGCTAGAATGCCCAGTCATTTGATGTAGTCGTCGGAGAGCGACTCGTTGGGCATAGGGTAGGCTAAGCCACTGTTTCTTCCGCACACGATCTCCTTCTGTGGTTCCAGGTTCTCCCTCACGATCTTCTTCGCCTCTCAAATCATCTTCTTCAGCTCGGTGTGGTAGCGGAGGATTTGGTGCCAGGTCCTGCTCATCGTAGATCTTGTCCAAGGTGCCCAAGGGGTTGTCCTCCATGACAGCTTCAGCTGGAAATGCCACCTTGGTAATGGTACCTTCAAGATCACAAAGAATCCCTTGCAGAATTCCTTCACAAAAGGGACGTGGCCATTCTTGGGCTCGTTTTGTGCGGTTTGATCCCTCGAGAGCTTGGTGTTGGTGATCTCCAGGGCATAGTTGTGACATGTTCTCCTTGATGCCCAAACTGGCGGTCATCAGTCCAGTAGGCTTCTTGTTGGGCATACCATTATCTCGGTCCTTGAGACCGTAAGCACATTGGTCACATTTGATCACCTCCACGATCTCGCCCGTCATAGGGTCAGTGATGTGGTCCTGTAGAACTCGAAGAAGAGCAAGCGAGTCCCACATCTTCGACAGCCATGGTTGCTCCAGCAACACTTGCCGCCCTTTTGCCACTCGGCTTCGGATCACCTGCGAGATCCACTTTACCACCGGGTACCATTCCTTCCTCTGCTCCATAATCTTGTTTGCAGTCTCCTCAGACTTGCTCATATTGAGCTCTTGCCACTGGCACCAGGGGCCACAGAGCGGCGACATGGAGATAAGGTACGGGTCGTCCTTCTCGATCTGCTGGTCGATCGTGTCCCGGTGTTCCTTCTTCCGCAGGTCGGTGCCGTCATACAAAATGTCGACGGGCTGTGAAACAGGGTATCCCATCTCGGAAGCCATGTGAGACAGGATGGCTGCTCCGGCAAAGATCTCTAGTAGCAGCGTGCGGCAGCCTCGAGGCATCAAACGAGGTCTTACGCTTTTGTGTGAGGATCGTAGCAATCCCCACATGTGCTGGTCCCTCTCCTTCACGTCCTGCACATCCTTCTTGAACTGCTTCTTCTGGCCCTTGGTGAAGACGCGCTTGTGCTGATGCATCTCATCCACGGCCATGTGGGTCTCATTGACCAGTTGGATGTCTTCCTCTGGTGGTGGTTCCTCTTGCTCATAAGTCATGTTGTGCTCCTTCTCAAGGTTCTCGGTGTCCTCGAAGTGCTCGGCCACCAGGCCAAGATATCCGGGAATGAGCCGGATTGCCAGAAGTCCATTGCGAGCCACCAAACAGAGATCACTGCCAAGTACGGTGGAGTGTACATTTTGGTGGTTAAGATCGATCACAAAGCCAAGCTGCTTCTGGCTCTCCACGCTGAGCAAGAGTGGTGCATCGAAGGAGGCAATCTCCAAGGATACCAAAGTTCCTCGGGCAAAATCTCCATTCTTCATCTCGAAGCTCACTTCGAATTCACGTTTTCCCACCAGCTTCATCTGGCCGCCAATTCCCTTCATGCCAGGTCCAGAGCATGGCTGTAGTGGAGGTTCAGGTGCTCCGGTGGCCTTGAGGTATTGTTTCAGCCATTCACTTCCGTGACATGTGGCATTGCAGCCAGTGTCCAGGATGGCCACCAAGTTGTCTTCGCTACCACATTCTTGGTGATGTTGTGCCATGTAGCCATAGTGAGTCGTCTCTGGGATGGCAGCTCCATAACGATCGCGTCCTCCAGCCTGCATGTCCTGGAAGTACTGGGCCAGACGGATCATAGCCTTGGAAGGTTTTCCGGTTTTGACTTCGCCAAAAGCCAGCGGACATACCCTTGGTCATTCCAAGCTTCATACTGGGTTTGTCCTTTGTAGAGGCCAAAGCTGATGGTGCGACGGCCTTCTTGCTGTAGTGAATGAGCATGTGCTGGCGGAGTGGATGGGTCCGGTGTAGGCGGATCGGTCCAAATGGCCTGTGATGTCGGTGTCCTGGTAGGCAATGACGGAGTCTGAGTTCCTGAGCCTGCCGGTTCCGTAGGAGTGTAGTCCTGACCTTCATGTGCTGGTCGGCCGAGGACAATGTTCTCACACATCCGGAGAAGGTCAACCAATTCGTGATCGGTGAGAGTGAATCCTTCTCCTTGTCCTTCTGACTTGAGGTCCAGGGAGTGGTTGAAGAGTCCACGGACACGAAGAATCTCCTCGGAAGTCATCTTCCGGCTTGAGGTTGTCGGCCGGGTCGTCGAAGAGGTCTCATTGGAGGCCGTTGACGGTGACGATCCCTTGCCGGAACTCTTTCCTCCATTCACAGGGCCGCTGCGGACTTCTCCACATTGAAGACATGTGCGCTTCCAGCGAAAGCCATTTGTGCCATGCCAGCTCACTCGATGATGGTTGCATCCTGGTGCAGAGGATGTCTCCGAGGTCATAGACCGAGAATCGGCTGATCCCACAGGGGTGCGCTCCAAGATAGTGCCACAATCCTTACACTTCTTGACCTTGTAGAAGGCGTTGGATCCCTGTCCGGTCACGTTGTAGTGAAGGCATGCTGGCTTCTTGTTCGTCGGCTTAGTCGTTGCCGATGCTGGCGAGACCTGTGATGGTGAGGTCTCATGGCTGGTCCACTGAACTGGTTCTCGATGTGGTCGAGGATCGGGTTCTTGTGGTCGTGCTGCACGGGCTTGAACTTCAGCAGGTGGTTCCGATGGGGTAGTCGAGGAAGTTGGGCCTTCAATGGACAGAACTTCTCCTCGGTCTTCTCGATATTCAGATACTCCCAAAGCAGAAACCAACATCATCATGTCGAGGCCCTCCTGTGACACTGATTGTCCTTCTCGCACGTGGGATGATGCCACCAAAGACCATTTGTCTTCCTCCTCAGGTGAACTCACAATCTCGCCCTGCTGCAACTCCGTGGGAGGCGGCACTGCTCCAAAGATGTTGAAGGGTCTGCGATAGGCCATAAGAGCGGTATGCTCCTCGGCGGTCTCATTCTCCCGGACGGCGAAGAACACAGTGCGAGGCTTCGCATCTCCAGATCCTTTGCCCTTTCCAGAACCTTTAGGCGATTTGCCTTTTCCTTTGCTTTTCGGGCAACTAGCATCTCCACTCCAATATCCCACCTGTCCGCATCGTCGACAAGTGGTGCGGGATTTCAGGTTCTAAATCTTCTGTTGCCGTTCCTGGAGTGTCAACTGTCCTGAGACATCAAATGCTCGGCCGCTTGAACCAGAGGATTTTCCTTTTCCTTTGTTGTGGAAGCCCTTGATGCCCTTCTCCTTGGCACGTTCACGTGCAAAGTAGGCTTCCTGTTCAGCCTGGATGATGTCGGCCGCATATTCCATGGCTTCCTCATCGTTCATATCAAGTCCTTGATCGGCCAACATGGGCAAAAGTATCCCTTCATCCATCTCCTCGCCGAGGTCGTTATCCTGCCAGTCGTAGTTCTCCTCATAGGCGTAGTGTGGTTGCTCGGACTGGTAGGCGTTGAGGTCGTCGTACGGGTCGTGCTCATACTCCTCGGCTGGGTACTCTTCAGAGAAGTAGCCCATTCCATGTCCACCTCCTTTTCCTCGATGACGCCAACCTGAGCCTTTCGGCCGCTCAAAGCCAATGCTGCGCCCTCGATGTTCTCGTTCGTGCAATCGAGAGTGCTGGGCGATGAGCTCGGATTGGATGCCGGCCATGGTGATCTTTCCACCCAAAGCTGATCTGATCAGTAGGACCTATTGGTCAGTCAGGCCGGCATTGACCAGAACTTGTTCAGCCAAGATCACTTCCGGCAACTTCAGCTCCTTGTCCAGGTCAGTCAAAACCTGGTACCAGGCCTGTCGACGGACCAAGTAGGTCGACATCGGCTCGGTGGCGTGGCTTGGCGGCTAAGGATGCCGCCCTCACGGGCGCCGGCCGCGTAGAGCTCGCGTGCCTCTTGTGCCCTCCTTGGCTTCAATGAAGTAGCAAGGGCATCGAGCAGCTTTTCCGCGCCCTCCTTGCTGGCGAGAATAAAGTAGGGCATCTGCTGGGCGACACGTAGTGCGGGGCCTAAGAGCTGCTCCACTAGGCGGACAATGGTCCTTGTTTCTTCACCTCGCTAGGATCCATCTCAGCCTCTCGTGCCATGCGGGCACGAACCCGCCAGGTGTATTCACCTAACCTGGTCGCTTCTCCATTGAAGCGTGGAATGCCACCAGCATTCTTGCCCTCGGTGCTGTTCTACGTCTCCTCCTCCTTAATGAAGTTGACATACCTAAAGGTGTCAAGAAGCGCCATGGGTGAGCACAACGCGCAAACCGTGACCGCTAGGGCCGTCACGAAAAGGGTCGGGACCGGGGTCCCTGGGAGCCTTGGTAGCTCTGCTACCAGTGTCGAAATGAATCCAGCACTAGTAACAAATATCATAGCGCTCTTTTCTTGAGCCATCGCGAATGCGAAAATCGGATGCAATCTCATCAAGCTAATCAGGTCAGGTCCATGAGCAATCCGGATCAGTGCGTGACATGTTCCTAATTTCACCTTCGTTTTCACAGATAACATTATAAATTATTTTATCTAAAAATATAACTGCACGTCTTATCATCAATAACTATGAGGCTCTTTAGTGAGCTGTGCGAATACACGTCCAATTATGGATTTGCCATTGGGTCGAAAAAATCCAGCCTATTTCTTAAATAAACAGAATATCATAATCGTTCTAATCATTCCAAAAAATCCATTTATCATAGACCAGACCATTGCCTATATTCCATAAGGAGATTCTAAAATCAAAGGTTATAAAAACAATCCTAGCTATAGAAATAATTTTAAATAAATCATCATTAGGAGCGAAAATACGAAAACACATAAGAATTTCATAAGCCCAAAGAATTTTGCCTTTATATTAAATTAACCATCTCGAACAACTCGACAATAAACACCTTTATAAATGCATTTCACCTATTTATATCTAAATAAAAATTATCTATGACCTAAACCAACCATTACCCAGACCTCAAATAATTTCGTACGAATAATATAAACCTAAAAAGTGCTTTCATAAATATTCCTCCCGACCTATAAACAATCGATAATTCTCATATCAATTATAATCAAACAAGCCATTCAAAAGAAAAATATCCTCGGATTTAAGACCGAAATTTCCAACAAAATAGAAATTACCACCAAAACAACGACAATCAACAAAAATCACGATATATAATAAAACAAAGAAAAATCATAATATTACCTCAAATTACACCTTTTAACCCTAAAATACTAGTTATTTAATAATATATCTATACACATATATATATGTATTAAATTTAACTATTTATATATTATATAATTTCATTATTTTGCAATATTCATTCTATTTTTGTATTTTTAGATTATTAAATCTATAATTATTAATTTATAATCTTTAATATTTATAAAATATATTTGATAAAATGTGGGCGTAACAATTTGTAATTCCAGATCCTTCGCCATTTCCTGGATAGCGTAGACGCAAAAAATGAGGCGAGCAATTGTATTGATCAGCTGAATTTTCTTGCGTTGCTGTTGAAAGTAACTATTTTAGAACTGCTAGAAGCTGAAGCAAACATGAAATGGAACATGTTCCCTATAGAAACGATGCGACTTCGGGAGTGATCCAAGAATTCGAACCATCAATTCCCCACCCGTTTGACCAACCCATTGACCCGTTGACCGGTGGTGTCAGTGGGAGTTTCCCAGCATCCCGTTCTGTGCAGACCTCTTCTCAAAGCAAAGCAGCAACCACCGGAGAACTCAGCGTTTTCCTCATCCAACCGCAACCGAACCCGGTGGACAGCAGCCATTTCCTTACGGAGCATCACCATGATGAAGCCGAAAACAAGTGTCCAAAGATGTCCAAATTGATCGACTAAATTCACCAACATGTGCCCATCACCAGGGGTGTTTGAGATAATACCAAGTTCTTCAGATGGAACTGAGCATTGTAAGGACACGAAGTCGACTCTTCTGATGCCCCCCAACCAAGCCTGCGTGAGCAAAGCCACCACTTCCTCTGCCTGGCCGACACGCATGGAGGTGAACAGGGATGTCCAGATACGATTCAAGTTCGAGAAACAGATCCAGCAATTAAAAGACTCTAGGCCCAGTGCGACTGCCAAAAAAACACAAAATGGATTGCACCGGCAATTACACCAAGTAGCAACTACAGTAACATCAACTATAACGACTAAATTTTCAGACAGAAACACGCAAGTCATTCACCAAAAAGGTCCATGGCAGCTCCAGCGACCAAGAGCGGGTCCAAGAACACCTGACTCACGTGACTCACCTGACTCACGTGTTTCTTCTCTTCGGGCGCTCCGCGCCGCGCCCGCAGTCTCCGATCGGAGGCGGAAAAAAACAAGTCGGATGACATACTTCGTGACTTTTGGTTAGAAATAAGTAGAAATTAGCTAAAAATTAGCTAGAAATAGCTAGAAATAACCTAGAAATACCTAGAAATAGGTAAACATTAGATATGTCTAAAATATGTGGCTTCTTATGTGTTTTAAATGTTTTTTGCTCTTCCTATGTTTTCGTTTTATTAACAAAAAAACGTGCTTTCTCTTGAACATATACCAGTTTCTATAAAACATTTCTATGCGGCCTAAGGGACGCTCTGATGCAGCAGAGCGGCCGTGAGGCCGCTTTCCTTTTTTCTTTCAAGCAGCTAGCCATGTTTTTTGCTAATTGGTTTCGACCATTTCACATAGTATTCTTTATCTTTACCGCCACGGCGGCGTTTTCGGCTCTCATTGCCCAAGGAGCCCCACTCCTTCAAAGTTTTTTTTTCGATGAGCGTTGAGTACTTCGAGGTGTCACCATTCACCTGGATCCAATGCCACTTCATCAGAAAGATCAGATCCGGCTAGATCTCTATTAGAAAAATTGAGCCAAACTTCAATACATCATCCAAATTATGGTTTCAATCTATCTTTGAAAGTGTACACAAAAACTATATATTCACAATTTACAAAATTAAACATAAAATATTGATTGTTTTTTCTTGATTGAAAATGAATGTATTGAAATGTATCGGAATGTATCGGGTTATCCTGGGGGCTATGAAAAGTAAAGCCAATACATCCAGATACATTCCGAT
>CAXAMN010023184.1:806401-817554 GCA_963970005.1 Durusdinium trenchii | reverse complement strand
AAGCCAATACATCCAGATACATTCCGATACATTCAGATACATTCTGGAGGCTATGAAAAGTAAAGCCAATACATCCAGATACGTTCCGATACATTCAGATACATTCCGCGGCCACGACTGCATCTTAAGGCGACAGTTGTGGAACTGGTCCTCCCTCATCTTTTCATATCTACTGTTCTCTTTCATGCAACCAGGTAGCGAGCCACCGCCGCCAAAAACTGCTGACATTTCGCCATGAAACGCAACTATAACAAACAATTCGCGTTTCTGCCAACCAAAAACTACAGCGGAAAACCGCAACCGATCCAACACCAACGCGCAAAAAAGACACAACAGAGCGTCCCCGGCGCCGCTTGACAACTTGACAAAGCACACTCATCACACAAACGCATGCGTCCAGATATATCTATTTGAATATAGTATTGTTGAAAAAACAAAAGAACATAAGTCGAACTTTTCATATTGAAGGTTTAAAAAGTGAAAACTATATACACAAATAGCTATAGAAGTAAGTAGACAGTGATTGAAAACAAGCAGAAATAGCTATAGAAATAAGTATAAATTAGCTAAAAATTAGCTAGAAATAGCTAGAAATAGCTAGAAATTACCTAGAATTAGCTAGAAATAGCAAAAAATAGCTAGAAATAAGTAGAAAATAAGTAGAATAAGTAGCCTCCAACATAAGTACCATAAGTTCACAAGTTACTACTATGTTCCATAAGTAGGACTCTGGTACTTATTGAACTTATAAGTTACAATATCAACTTATAGAACTTATAACATAACTTATAGAACTTATAGTACAACTTCAAGTTACTTGTCACAGCTCAGCTAGCCACAAGTACCACAAGTCACAGGGTAGGCCACAAACAAGTGAGGAGACACACAAGGCACAGAAAACACCAATCAAACGGGCAAACACGCATGTCATTTCAGTCGTCTCTAGAGGTCAGAGCGGTCAGGGCATTCGTCTCACAGAGGTCTTGCCTCACATGCCAGAGTTGGAACAATGTCCATGAATGAAGCTTTCAAACTTGGGAGGAACTGATGCTGGTCAAATGGGACCAGGATTGTAGAGGGCGCGTTTATGGTTCCAGTAACTATTAATCCCAAGTACCTCTTTAAAAAACCTCCCCAATTAAGAAATCACCATGTCCGAGACCCTAAATACAGTTTATACTATAATATTTGTTCTAAATTACCGCCCTTTCAAACCGCCACTAATAAACTACCAACATTGCCGATTTCGGAGGAGTTTTTAAATTAGGTTCCAAAAACATCGTCCGCCCTGTCTATCCACCATGACACGCCGCGTTTACACCAGCAAGCTTTAGTTGTTAGTCTAATGAAGAATCACAATTATTCTAGTAAAGGTTTTTGTAGGGGAAAAGGAAGACCCTTCGATCTGTATGTTTTTTAAATTTTTGATACGAGTTTAACAAATGTGTTTTTACAACAATTTCCTGGGTTGCTTTTTGGTTTTGAAGCTCTTCCCAGGTGAACCTATTTTGGACTCCCCCGATTTCAGGGATCCCCTATTTTAAAAAAATGCGACCCAGGTTTCCTTATTATACCCCTGCAAGTCTGGGAGTCCAGTAAAACGAGGTCATGTGCAAACGATCGAGTTTTACGAGACGATCGGAAGCACGCCCCTTCTTTCCACTCTCCATCAGCGTCGGTGTCAATGAGAGCAAAATCATGCAAAATCTCTATAGATCCAAGTCAGTGACCTGATGGATCATACCCACACAGTACTCGATGACATAAGGGACCAGGTTTTGCATGTTTTTGGTAGGTTTTCGAACCCACAGTACACCAATGCCTGCGTGTTTATTCAAAAAAAACATCCCCAAAAGCAGTCCTCCAAATGCGCTTCTTTGCGCATCTCACCTGACCAAACACGTGCAAAAAAAGCACATGCAAACACGTGGAATTGGCCCTGCAAAACCAACTGACCAGGAATGGTCCCTACAAAACCCTAGGCACTGTAGATCAAAATATACCGTGAACAATTGCAAACTTCTTTCACCATCCTCCAACACCTGGCCTCAGCCTGGCTATCTTGCACAGATAGGGTTCCATGTGACGGCCAGAGATGCTCGCCGACACCTTTTTCAATGCCCCTATCGTGCCCTCCTCCGAGAAGCAATGTGCAAAGCGGCTGTTGTATCCTTAGCCACATGCGCCACAGAAATCAGCTGGAGCCCTCACAAAAGCACCAAGACATCCCCACCAACAATGGAAACCCTACCAGGAAGTAAAGCATAGGAAAACACCAGGGTGGATCATCAAATCAAGGATCTGAACTTGCGGGTGCGCTCCAGCAAGTGCTTGAACATATATGCATTTTTGGCTTTACAAACCAGCACTGCATTCCACAAACACTGCCACAAGATGAACATAAAAAAACAAACGTTACCAACAATTCTTCACAATACAAGTAGGTTGGAGGCAGCACAAGTGTCTGTGGAATGACCTCTTGCCTTAACTTCGCACCCTTGTCTTCGCGCACAAGGTCTATATGGGCAGCTACGCCCAAAAATTCAGGCCATGCCATGCCCTTGGCGGACGAGAATTTGAGGACCATCCAACGCACAAATGCAGGAGCAATTCGTGGCCAGCTTTGCAAATATCGATTGCAATGCATGACGGCGGCAGCTTCAACTTCTGCCAGTACGAACTTGCGGGGGGAAGCATTTCGCGCCCTGGTCACTGAAGCCTTAGAGAGTGAGGAAGACTGCGCTGCATGATGGTGCCAAAGGGGCTGCATTGAGGTGATGCGGCAAATCCTACATATGGGGCTATGATCCAATGCAGTCACAAGTGGCAAATGAGGATGTCAAGCGCATCATGCACATGGATGTCAGCTGCCCTGCTCGCAAGTGCTCCCACCATGGGCACAGCAGGCACAGCACTCTCAGCTCAGAATGGCTGCTTTTATGCCATGAAAGCTACAATGCCAGGCACCAACCACAGACAGATCTTCAATTGGTCGTGTCGATGATGACCGAAGGCCGGTGGTCAATGGCTGCTTGTTGTGCTGGCAACGCACGGGCCACTGTCCGGGCCGTGGTCAAGGCAGCTGATCTATGGCTGTCAGGTTAATGGTGCAATGCTGATGCTCTGTCGTTGCTCAGAAACGCAGGCCATGTGGAACCAATGGACTTGGGATCGCCGCGCATAGTGCGCATTGGAGCAAGCGGACGAATTCGTGTCACACTAGATCAAATTGTCAGTGCAGCACATGCCTGCTCCAAATGCCAAGTCTTCAAGGATAAGGTGAAGGAGGAAGTTGTCAGAAGCAATTCAATCAGCACAGGTTCTGCAGCATGTATCGAGAGAAGGCTCCGAAGGAGGTTTAGTGCCACTGATTCCAGCAGGTTCCACAGCAGGTTCGAGAGCAGGTTCCAGAGCAGGTTCCAGAGCAGTTTCCAGAGCAGTTCCAGAGCAGGTTCCAAAGGAGCAGGTTCCAAAGCAGGTTCCAGAGCAGGTTCCAGGAGCAAGTTCTAGAGCAGGTTCCAAAGCAGGCTTCAGAGCAGGTTCCAGGAACAAGTTCCAGCTACCATTACGCCATTAAAATATGTGGAGGGCAGCCCAGGGTTAATCCTCCCGGAGGTATAGTGTACAATTCCTATTCTGTCCGTATATTGCAGGCGATGGGCGGCTCCGAATATTTAAATTAAAAAGCAGCAGGATGACCAAAGCACCAAAATATGGGCCGATGTCCAAGGACTCAATTCGATTGACCGGGTCGAATCTGCATGCCTAATTCTGGTACGATCCAGTACTAGTTGCATGGGACATCGTGGGACAATGATCGCAAGAAGAAAAATCTCACCATCTGGCCTGGCCTGGGCCTCCTTGGATGTGACCTTGTTCTGCCCGAACACGCAGACCCGGTCCCGGACGAACAGGAAGGTCACGTCCACCTTGAAGATTTTGCTGTTGAGCTTCCTCTCCACACTCACAAAGGAGAGCTCAGGGTGCCTCATGGATCGTATGAACGGACCCCACAGGAACTCACCATGGATCTATGAACGGACCCCACAGGAACACCCCGCAAAAACATGCTGCTGCCAGTAGGCAGAGAGGATTTTTCAAGGTGTTCTCACCAGTGCACCCTAAAAAACCATTGACCCCAAGCCAACCCCACAAGAACCACTCTCCAGCTCGAGCACACTGCAATGCGTGCCAGGAGAAGACAGAAAATCTGTCCCGGTAGCTTGGGGGTCTGACTCGACAAAGAGGTACCCGTTCAATGTCGAGAAAAATGTAGCTGGAGCCAAAGGGACCAGGGATTGATCAAGGGGTGCTGTCATCCCAAACACTTCACCCCAACCACCTGAACCACAGGAGGAGGGAATAGACAACTTTTTTTGGAGACTATGTCTCAAATGACTTGCGCCAAGAGCTTGTTCGATCATCATTATTAAGCACATTTTTACACAAGGGTGACTGACCTGGGAGTCTCCCAGGTACAAGTGAGTTTTCAGGTCCACCCTGGTGTGTGAAGCGATCAGAGACTTGAGTTTACACCAGTCCAACTTCAGTGAGCATGAGGTCTTTGACTTGCAGGGCCTCGTGTAAACTCAAGACGTCTCTGATTAAACTCACATCGGACACGTGACATGCCGGGCCGTCGGAAGGGAGCCGAAGACCGGAATTGAGTCATGCGTTTGTTTAAGGCTTCTCAGAAGATGAGTATAACTGGCCATGCCCTCCAGGTCTAATGGTCTGGTAAAACTAGATCTAGATTATATACCCTCCAGGTCAAATCGATGGTCTTGAAAAACTAGATCTGATATAAGCTCAGGCAAAGATCCATGAGATCACAGGGGCACCTGCTGAAAAAGAGGCTCTAGATGCAAGCCACTTTGCCCTTCGAAATCATCTTGAGGTATCTCTTCTCCCGAGTTCACAGGCTCCCAAAACCTGTACATTTACTAGCAGGTCATTGGAATTTGGACCTATGGGTGCACAATGGCCCCACTAAACTACAATAGCTCAACTCTCATCAAAAGTTGTCAAGGGATCTCAAGGGTGAGAAGTCCAAGGGTCGGGGATTTGCTCGAGCTTCGCCAACTCCTCAAACCTCACCGCCCTCCCATCATCCTCCAAGCGGTCTCTGTAGAACACCTGACCGGGTGATGATCTCATATGGTTGATGGTCTCCAGAGCTCAGTACTGAAATCATAGCGATCTTCATGATGCAAGCTCTGGTCTCGTATCAGGCAGGACTACTGCGCTTGAGCGAAACACCAGGCCCGAACGTTTCACATCATCTGAGATCAATCTCTATGACGGACTTCAACCGCTGGTCCATCTGCAGTAGTGAAGCAAGACAGTATCGTCATCCGATGAACTGACAAAAAGCCGAAGCTCAAAGACAAAGTGGCAAAGAACTCTGGGTTCGCGTATGTTCGTGTGTTTGCCCATGAGTCTTGATTGGCATGCTTCATAATTGTGCCAACCATGTTTTCATTGGGTCATTGGGCACAAATCCAAAATGGAACACCTCCAAATTGGAAGGCAATTGAGCGGTGGGGAGATACCACCACAGAAACAAGTAGGGGAGGCAAGCCGGAAGACACGTAAGGAGACAAGGCAGCAGCAACAAACAAAACGCCGATCACGCAGGCAAACAAGAGGGGAGACACTGGCTGTTTTGGACCTGGCGAAAACTCTGACCCTGGTTCTGCAGGATTTATGTGACAGCGCAAAGCAGGGCTCATGCGGGGAAGGAGGAGCATTTGTTCTTCAGCGGAGACTTGTTCTTCGTCCAGGAAAAAGGGTTTGACTCTCTAGAAGATACTTCATAGGTCCCCTTTCATACGCGCTTTGTTTCATATACTCTTCACAGACATGGCAACTAAATAAAGCTTGTCTTCACTAAGAAAAACTAAAGAAAACTAAGGACATCTAAAGAAGCCTGATGTCAAGAGATAGTTCAACTGCCACAACTCTTCCCCTGAGTAGCCCCTTTTCACCACTCTCTAGTCTGCAGGGGAAGGTCAGCAGCAGTGGAACCAGCACCTGCAGGCATGATAGAATCCAGAAACAGCAAAGTTGTGCAAACAAGTGGCCACAGTAAGAAAACAATGCAACTCTTCCACTCTCAGTCAGTTCCCTGGAGAAAAGACACAAATCTGTGCAGAAAAACAAATGCAGCTGACCCAATCTCAGGTGCCAGAACCTTTTCTCAATGGGCCATGTGAAACATGTCTGGGAGGCAACCAAAGGGATCTAGTATTTTGTGACAGGTGGCAAATCAGTCACATGCTTCTCCATTCCTTCATAGACTGCATCTGGAATCTCTCCAGGTGTTTGAGCCACTTGATTTGATGGGAGTGGCAGCTCATGTTGAAGAACTGTCCACTTCTTCCATGCCCACTCATGCACTGCAGCCAAACAACTCTTCCAAGGCCTTTTCACAAAAACCCTGCTGAAGTGTTTCTGCTGCAATGTAGCTGTGGTCAAAAGAGGTGAGTCATGTGGATAGTAGGCCACAAACCTGTGATCATTGAAGTTGATGCGCATTTTACACCCTGGAGGTGTGATGTCAACAAAAGCATCT
Organism: Durusdinium trenchii; assembly: GCA_963970005.1. Classification (NCBI taxonomy): domain Eukaryota; class Dinophyceae; order Suessiales; family Symbiodiniaceae; genus Durusdinium; species Durusdinium trenchii. The sequence goes on along the minus strand of CAXAMN010023184.1, from coordinate 810,980 downwards.
TCAGGTGAAGAAAATACCTTTATTCTCTTTTTGGGTGGCTGACCACATGCAGGCTGCTCATCCTCCCCAGAAGGCTTTGAAGAAGAAGCCTTGGTGGTGGTAGTTGGTGCCTCTGGTGCCTGCATGCTGGATGAAGCTGGTGTTTCTGCTCCCTTTGGTGCCTCCACTGGCCTGCTGGGTTCAGCAAGTGTTTCTGGTGCCTCCACTGGCATGCTGGGTTCACCAATTGTTTCTGGTGCATCCACTGGCATGCTGGGTTCAGCAAGTGCTTCTGGTGCCTCCACTGGCATGCTGGGTTCACCACTTGTTTCTGGTGCATCCACTGGCATGCTGGGTTCAAAAGGTGTTTCTGGTGCATCCACTGGTATGCTGGATTCATCACTTGTTTCTGGTGCCTCCACCTCCACTGGAATGCTGGGTTCAGCTGGTGTTGCTGGTTCAGCTGGTGCCTCTGGTTCCTCCACTGGCTTGGTGGGGTGTGCTTTTTCTGGTGTCTGTTTTGCTTTTGCCTGGTGCTTTGCCTGTTTCAACACACTCTTCAACACATTGAGGAGCTTCTTTTTCTTGCTAGTGCCATCAGGCTTGGCTTTGGCTCTGCCCCTTCCTCTAGCTCTGCCCCTTCCTCTGCCTCTTCCCCTGGCAGCCTTTCTGCCATCCACAACTGCCTGTTCTGCTTGCTGCTTCTTCCTGGCTGCTCTCTTCTTCCCAACCTGGGCTCTGTATTTCTTCATCTCTGCAAAATTGGTGTCATCCTCACCCAAAATGGACAGGATATCATCCAGGTCTGAGTCACCCTCTTTATCTTCTGCTGGCTGTTTCAACTTGTTTTTTGCAATGTCCTGAAGTTCCTTGTCATGAAGGCAAGTCTCTATCAGCAAGGCCTGAAAGTCTGCCCTTTTCCTAATGCCCTTGAATGCAACACCAAGCTCTGCCAGCAAATGCTTCATCTGCACTACTGTGAGAGGGACCCCTTCAGTGCAAGTCATGTGAAGCATTGTTTGGGGCTCCCCACATTTTGTCCACACCATGGGCCCTGCTCCACTGTTCAACACAATGGGTTTGGTGGGCACACAAAGCCAATCTGCAAGATCATAAACAAAATGCCACTCTAGCAATTCTCTATTGGGGTCCATCTTGTAAACTGGCTTCCCATCTGTCAAGGTGACCCTGAGCCTCCAAGTCAGCATGCCATATTCTGCAGCAGCCACCAACTTGAACAAAGAGCCTGTGCTTTTCATGGCCAGAACTTGTCCTGCTTTGCCTGCAAGGCAACTCTTCCAAGCTGATTCCAAAGATTCCTTGGGGTAATCACCATTGTGGTATTCAAAGAGCCATTCTGTGGCTGCAAGAATTGGGAACATGCTTTGGGGTGAAGGGTTGTGCCAACTCTGACCTTTCTTCATCATGTTTTGCATGGACAGTGGCAGCTTGTGGTTCCTTGGCTGCATGTGCAAGCGAATTGGTGTGCTGAAGACTTTGGAGCCAGCAGAAAACACCTTTTTGCTTGGATCCACTTTGACTGTCTTCACCCTTCTTTGCTCCAATGCATTGCTTTGGAGAATGGACTGAAAAATCTTGGTTTGTGCAAGGGTATTCCTTTTGTTGGAGCGCAATGTGTCTTTCCCACTGTTGTGAGCAACTTCAATGAGCCTGCTGTCTCCAAAGTTCTTTGCTAGCAACCTTTGCAAATGACAACCTTTCAGTGAACTCTCCTCATAACATAGAAACAAAAGTCTGGTAAAGGGGTTCTTGGTCCAAGCCAGAAGTTTCAAACATGACATTTTGCCACCATTAGCCACACACTCTTCTGCCTGCAACAATGTCCTCCACTCTGTTTGCACTTGTAGCAATGCTTTCCCAGCCAACACTGGATCATCTGAAAGGGTTCCATTGTAGCGACATGGGGGCAACAACCTCTCCACTGCAAGGCTCTTCACCCTGGCATGAAGCAGCTCATCAAAAAAATTTCCATGATCTTCCACCAAAGATGCAAAATCATCCCCTGGCTCCTCATGGAACTGCTTGTCAAGCAACTCTTGCCTCCAACATGTGTTGTCAATCATACCTTCAATCTCCTCGAGCCATGCTCTCTGAGTAGCAGCCTTGAGGTTGAATGCCAATACCTCTTCAGGGCTGCAAACACTCCTAGCCCTCTCAGCATAGGCTTTCCAAGAAGCCCTGCACACTTGAAGCAGCATGTCCTTGAGCTCTATGTTTCTTGGGGTTATCAACTCATACCCCAATCTCCATCCACCCCTGACCTTCTTCAATGCACTTAGCTGTTGGGCTGCTGTTTTGGTTTGGTCATCAGGCAGGTCCCCCCCCTGGGGCTCCTCTTCTGGTTGTTGCTGATTCTCCTCAACATGGAAGTCTGATAATATGAGCTTTGTTGCATAGAATTGTCCTGTATACCATGTTGCTGACTCAAACCAAGAAAACCAGCGCATAATTTTCACCAATGGTCCCTTCTCACAGAACCCTCTCAGGGTGCTGAGGGACTGAAACAAATCTGCCCTGCTTTCAGCATCAGAGGGTTCCCTAATGCCTTGCTCTCTGCAAATGTCATACATGGCATCCAAAAAGTCTTGGCTATCACAGGTGTGAGTCTCCATGAAGTGGATCAAAGCATCCTTCTTCCTCTCAAACCATTGAGAAGATCCAAATGGCCCATATGGGCAGTTGAATGTGATTGTTGTTTCCAAAATGCAGCGCCATGGAAAGGACCTTGCTTTGCGACATGCTGCCTTGATGTCATTCCAACACCTGTGAAAACAATCATATATGCATGTCATGACCACTGCACCCTCTGGAGCATACTGTAAAAAACTCAATGCAGGTAGGTTCTGTGGACCCTGGTCTGAACAGCTGATCAAACAAGGGACCTTGGACAGGTCCATGTGTTCAGGCACCTGCCTGACTTTTGCACCAGTGATTTTGTCCACAATCCAGAAAGTCCCTGTGTCATCTTTGACCCTCTTTTGGTTTCTTTGCAGTGGACCCAGCAAGAGGCCTGTTGGCACCTGGAAAGAGCTCAGTGGGCACCCAATGTTGGACAAAGCCTTGGACAGTGCCCTGACTTCCTTGTAACCCTGAAGCCTTGTAAGTTTTCCAGCCCTCCCATCATCCTGAAGTTCAGTGTGCAGGTCTGAAACAAAGACCTTCCTGAGAGGCTGGCAAAGAAGGTATGCAGCCAAGTCCAAATCTTCTGAATATACAATGGCAACCATTGTCTCAACTCCAGAGTATGTTGAAGGGTCCCAGCTCACAAAGAGCTGGGACTGCCCAGCAAACAACTCTTTGCACTTCTCATAGTGGAGAGATGTTTCCAAATAGGCCTCCATCTTCATCATTTTACAATGTTGGCTGATGAGGGTCTTGTGTGTTTTGGCAACTCTATATCTGAGAACTTTCTCAGTCTTCACCCTGTCCAAAATGATGAACTTGTTCATTGGGTCAGAGTCCTTCCTGGTGTACCCCTGTTTTGTCTTGAGTATTGGGAGCTCTGCAAGTGGTAGGCCAGTGAGGCTGTTGGCATACATTTCCAAGTTGCCAGCAAGGAACTGGATGAAGGCAGTGCAAATCTGCTTTCCCATTGTTTCCCACAGCCTTTCACCACCCCTTTTCATGGATGGGTTGGTGGCAACATAGAGAAGAAACAAAAGGATGTCACACAAAGTGGCTGCATCATGTTCAGCTGGACACTGCAAAACATATCCCTTCCATGACATGCCAGACACCTTTGCCCACAAACTCTTGGCAGCTGACTGATTCAGCACATTGGACCACCCAATGCATTGTCCAGCTTCATTGAAAAAAAGATCCAGCAACTGTAGATTGCCACCACTATCATTGCAAGGCACTTGGAAATGTGGCACAAGCCCTTGCCTACTGGCAAAGCTGAAGGCAACCCTTGCGCAAGCAAGAAACATTTGTACTGCTCTTTGCTTGGTGTGGCTTTTCAAAGGCTTGCTCTTCAAGCAAGTGATCAGCAACACAAACAAAGCCCTGGTCTCCACTGTATGCTGTTTCCATGGTTCTGCCTCACTGGGTTGGTAGCCCTTCTGTTTGTAATGAATTTGCTCTGGTGGCACTTGCAACTCCAAACACTCATTGACCAGAGCATCCATATTTGCCTTTAAAAATGTACCCCCCATAGGAACCAATGTCAAGCCCTGCCTGTATCCTGCCCCACAACCATTCTGCATTGTCATTGCTATTGAAGTATGCCCTTAACTCCAACCCTTCCTCCTTAAGAGTGGCAACTTTGAAGCCAGGGTTGTACAAGAGCTCATCATCTGCCTGGGCCTCTGCTCCCTCCACATCATCCATGGTGCATCCATGGTGTGGAACATCAAAGCATTGGTAAAGCAAATGGAAAACACACCTTGTGAGACATACAGGCACCTTGTGTGTGCTCAAGGCATTTTGTGCATTGCTGGCATGTGATTCATCCCTTGGTTGGTTGGTGTTTCACTGCTGTGCATACCTTTCTGTTTTCTTGGTTCATTGATAGATATGTTCTGATATGTTATATATATCCTTACTGTATATATATTGAGCCCAGGCAGTCTACAACATT
>CAXAMN010023184.1:775089-804382 GCA_963970005.1 Durusdinium trenchii | reverse complement strand
ATCCCCTTCAGCCTTCTTCTTTGCATCTTCATCTGCAATTTGCTTCTGTGCCTCTTCAATGAGCTGTTGCTCCTCTTCAGCCTTCTTCTTTTTTGCTTCTTCAAGCCTGATCCTCTCAACATGCTGCTGAAGCCTCATGGTGTGTTCTTCAGCAGCCTTCTTCTTTCCCTCTTGAAGCAGCCTCATTTGCTCATGTGCCTTCTTCAGCCTCTCCTCTTCAATCTTCTTCTTCTCCTCTGCAGCTTTCTTCAGTTCCTCCTGAGCCTGCTTCAGCCTTGCCTCCTCTGTCTCCACCTCCTCCTTGGCTTTTTTCACCTCCTGTGCATTCTTCAAAGCCCTCAGTTCCTCTCTAGCCTTCTGCTTGTGAAGGCCCTCTTCAGCAATCTTGTCTTCCTGCTCAACAATTTCTTTGGCCAGCTTCCAAATCTCTTGTTCTTCCTTCCAGAGCTGGTCCTCATCTTTTGCAGATGCTGATGCACCATACTTCTCCAGCTCTGCAACCCTCATCATTTCTTTTTCCTTCCTCAACTTCTCTCTGGCCTTTCTCATCCTCTCCTCCCTTTCCAGCTCCACACCCTTCCCAGCACTTGGGCCCACCACCCCATCAGCCCCCTCACCTTTTTGTGGGCTCTCTTCCAAAAGCCTTTCCAAGGTCTCCCTTGCTTTCTTCTCAGCAGCCAGTGCAGCTGCAAGCTCAGCCCTCTTCTTGAAAGTATCACCCACAGTCTGCTGCTTGGGTGCAACCACCTTAGATGGTGGTGGTGGTTCTTTCTGCAGTGCCTGCTCCACAACCTGAGGGCATGGCAAAGGGGCATCCCTGGAAAGTTTCTCAGTGTTCTTACATTTAGTGAAGGCTTACATGGCACCCTCACACTACTAACCAATAAGCCTCACCTATTTCATGTGCTTCTAGTCATTCATTTGACTGGGAAGGGCAAGCCACAAACAAGAAGACAGTGAATGGACAATGCCAGTCAGTAAACCACAAACATTGACTCCTCCCCAGCAAGCCTGGCCAAGAGATTCAGCACCAAATATGTTGCTATACTCCTCCATCATTTGGGTTTTTTGGTAGTGGCCTTCAGGCAGTCCTTAGCCAAACAACCAAAACATACCAAGCCACCACATCACAACTAACTTGTGCATATCACATCTCATAGCTTGCACACACCTTGCACTGTCACAACTGACACCACCTTCAGTTGCTGCCACACCCACACCTGAATCTGCACCCAAGCATCTGCAGCAGTGTTCAAAATACAAAGATGCCCACTGTGCTGTCATCTGGCTAGCTGCCATCTTTGCCTGAGGGGCTGCAGCTGATGTGTGTTTTTGGCTGCAGTGGTTTTGTGTTTGAGCTTTGACTCTAATTGTAGCTGTTGTTGTTTCTTTGGTCTGGCCAACCAACACACACACACATGCTACCAAGTCACCACAGCATGGAACCATTTTTTCACACCATCCACTCCAGAGAAAAATCTCAGTGCAGTTGATGCTGTACCTGAGTGTTTGGTGCTTGGCCACCTCTCAACAAACCTTCAGTTGCCAACTTCCAATTGAACATATTATTCCACAGTGGTCCACATGCAGCTGCTTGCAATCAAACCACTCAGGGATGCCAGTAGTGCTAGGAAGGATCATTTTGTACTTTCCATCCCTATAGGCAAACATTGCAGGGCTGGATGGAGGCCCCAGGATGAGTGCCTCTGAGTCCCTGCTTCTCACCTGCAAAGAGCCATCATTCCTAGGCTCCATTTGCTGGCTGGCACAAGGCCCCCAGCTGGTAACACACACACACACACAATAGGCAAAGGAAATTCACTAAAGGCTTTCACACTAGCAGTATTGAATGTAGCCAAGCTTCATTCTGACACCTGTGAACTCCATGGTTGAATTGGGGATGTCACCACCAGCGCCCTTCTTCTTCCTAAAGCACCACTTCTATGGGGCACTTGGCTGCAATATCAACAAACAAACATGGCCAGCTAACAAACAAATGGTCCTGAACAGCTGGGTCCATCCCAGCTCCTCTGCAATCTCTGCCACATTGGAAAGGTCAGCCTGGGCTTCACCCCAAACAGGGCCATAGGAGAAGCAAAAAGACACCTGATTGATTAGTCCTATATGCACATTGTTCTATTTAACCTCAATGGGCTGTATATGTAAATTCTTTTGTAATTTTTACTGTCTCTTTATATATATATATATAATATAGCTCTTGGTGGGTAGCAAGGATTCCAGGAAGAAGAAACAAATATAAACTCAATGAAATCTGCACAGATATGATATAAACTCAATGAACTCTGGGCACAGGGAGTGGACAAGGCTAGTGGCCCACCATGCCACCAGTGTACAATGATCATGCAGTCTGAAAGCACAGCCAAGCAGCACTGACCTTGGCGAACCTGGCATCATTTGATGCTGCCTTCTTTTGTGCAGTGGCAGCCATCAAGCTTCTCTTCCTGGGCCACAGCATTGGCACTTTCAGCAACCTTGCTTTGCCAAAGCTAAAACCCTTTATGGCACCCAGTGACCCAGTGCTCTACTAAACTGCCCTCTGCTGGAAACCATTAGATCTTTCACATGTGTCAAAGGTGAACCTCTTTGCCAAAGCTAAACCCTTTATGGCACCCAGTGACCCAGTGCTCTACTAAACCACCACTGCCAAGCTTCAACTGCCCTCTGTTGGAAACCATTAGATCTTTCACATGTGTCAAAGGTGAAAGCCCACTGCAAATGAAGGCCAACTGCTCCAGTGTGAAGTCATCCACAGATGCCAAAGTACCTGCAAATCCAACTCTTGACTCCACACAGACTCATGCACTCCAACCCCTCCTTTGCAAGCACACCCACACAAACACTCTCTCTTGCCAACTTGGTCATTGATGCCCAGTAGCCTGCATCCAGTTTCTCTTCTGTCATGTGGCAGAGTTGCCTGATCCTCTCCCTCCTGGTCCACAATATTTGTGGGTTGAATGAATGGCAAGACTCACTGCATAACTACAAACAATATTGTTCACCAAACTGGATATTGTCCTGGCCTGGGGATTGTGTTCTTCCTCAAAGTATGGGAGGGCACAGGCTTGTCAGGCTGCTTTCCCTCCCACCTGGTGAAGTCAGGTCCCAAGCAGGTCCAGTACCTTAGTTTGAGAAAGCAGCCATGGCCAAAGTCTGTGGTAGTGCAATCAATGCACCCACATCAAACACAGTTTTTGTTATGCCATGGTTACCAAGATTGCTTTGATGAATCTAGCCAAAACACGATTTGAGCTTTCTCTCATCAGTGTTGGCAAAATCTGATGTTGAAGAGCTGGATGGAGAAGTGCTGGAGCCTCCAGTGGCCAGGCAGGGCTGGTTGCTCCACAATTTCACAGCATGAGCCAAACTGAAAAACATCAGAGAAACAAACATAACAAAGACTGAACAGTGCCTTTCTTGGTTTTCTTCTTCTTGCCAGTGCTTTTCCTTTTGCTCTTCTTGGCCCTATGTCCTTTCTTTGCCTTTTTCTGTTTGCTTTTCTTGCTTTTCTTTGTCCTTACAAAAACACACTCCAAAGAACCTGATGCATGAACAACTTCCCATCCACTCTGACTACAAATGACTGACAACCAGCCAAGAATCTGCAAACCTACCGAGTCTGACCCACAGTACCCAACCTGCCTGCATAGTTAGTTGCACTACTTTGCATACCCAGGTTCCTGCCAGAAGTTGATGAAGACTGTGATTCCTCCTCATCACCATCATTATCATCATATTCATCACCAGGGTCAGTTGTTGGCACTGTGCCTCAAATCAATTGCCAATCAAAACTACAAGAGAGCCTGTACTCTTAGTGGTGGCCCACAATTATATCTCAAGCTGACCAAAATGCCAGCCCAGTGGCTCAGTGATTCACTCAGTCAACCAGTATTATACATTACATATGTGTTGGGTCTATCCTGATGGCTGTAACAATGGATGATGATGGTTAGTAAAGGCCTTGTCCAAAAATAGTGCAAACTGTTTACTGACTGTTACTAGTTAATAGGACAGGCCCTACATATGTGGGCTTAGTCAGTAACTCAGTAGTCAGCCCTGGCATATTTATACTTAAAGTTCATTATCATTCATTCAATCCTCACTCAGGGTCCAAGCAAAGTCAATCAGGCCCCAATTTGTCAAGACACTGCCAGGAGGTGTAGGCACATGCTGCCTCCAGCCAAAGGGGTATGCTGTCTGCCTCAGTGCAACTGCTACATGGAGCCACAGCCACTCTCATCACCCCCACAAATATCTCAACTCAAGACATTGGTCACTCCAGCATGCTGAACACAGCCAGACCCCCCTTCTGCTAAATGTCACCTCCACAAATATCTCAACTCAAGATATTGGTCACTCCAATGTTGAACACAGCAAGGCCCCCCTTCTGCTAAATGTCACCTCCAGAAATGTCAGTCACCCCCACAAATATCTAACTCAAGACATTGATCACTCCAGCATGTTGAGCACAGCCAGGAGTATAGGTTTAATCCACCAAGTTGAAAACACTTAGGGCCTTATTTCTGCACCAAGATGCCCTGGCATCATCCCCCAACCACCTCCAGGAGGAACCATGGCCATCCCATAATTGGGATCAAATGGAGGGGCCCTTTTGGCCTTCTTGTGTCTAGGCATGGTGCCACTGATCAAACCATGGCTGCAGTTCCTGGCAATGATGCAAGCCATTGGAGACAGCGCACCCTCTCCAAGCTCCCCTATGACCATTAGATTGTGAGCATTGGCTACCCACATTGTGAGGGCACTTGCCCCAGACTTTCTTAGATTTTCTTAGTCGCCCAGATTGGCCTTTGTGGCCCAAAGAAGACATCAAATGAACAGCATGACAAAGACACCTTAAGAATACTAGAAGTGTCTTGCGGGATCTCAAATCTCGCACCACCTGGAAAAAGAACTCCCGCAACAAACCCATGACGGCAAAAAATGGCTCCACCTGACGCGGCAGTTGATGACATCTGCGACAGTGACGGCTTTGGACAGATGTATTCTCTGGAGGTGTCCTCTCCCTATGTAAGCTTTTTCAGGGGTAGGCAACCGTCTAGATGCTTGGATCCATCAAGGACGATCCATGAGCTTGTACTTGCTTCTGTCTCCCAGTCAATGCGTATGAGCGCCTGACGGAGAAAACATTTGATAACATTGACATCATCTAATCAAAGCAGCTAGCAACTGGATCGTGCTCTTTGCCATGACCAGGCACATGTGGTATGTATAAGTGTCTTGCGCTGGCTCCTTTCCAGTTGCTGCAAGAGCAACTTGAGAACGGTGGCTTGGCTGCGGCTGCGGCATGCGTTGGTTGCATTCTGACAGACCAATTGTCGATGCAGTGCCTGCGATGGACAACTTACAAGGAAATGGGACCAGCAAGGAGTCGTGCGCGCATACACACAAGAATCTCACGACCAAACTAAATGAATCTGGCTTGATGGTATGTATGTTCCTACACGACACATATAAAGTTTGGCTGTTTATGTGCATCTCCTGCACGTTCAACTACCAGTGAAAGTGAGCACAGTCTTGAGTCATTCAAACAACTATCCTAACTACTATCCTTCAACCCTAAATAAAATACTCGTGGTATAAGTCACAAGGACCCTCTTTGCCCTCAATTTATGAAGCAAACAAAAGGGATCCAACTGGACCTCCTTCAGTCATCCAGCGTCAAAGAACCTAGCGCCCAGCTGAACCTTGACCCCTGGTGTTTGGCGTGCAACAGAAACCAAGGAACTGGTTGTTTGGATGGTTTTGGTATGCTTGCTCGCATCTGACCAAACATAAGGAATGGCTCCAACAATTTCGGAGAGACCGTCACGAGACCCACAAAAACTGCTGCAAGTGAATCTGGGAGAAGTACCGTGCAGGTTTAAAATCGCTTTAGAATGGTTCTTGATCGGGTCCTTGATTGACCCGGGGCGCTTTCTGGGGCGGCATCTATTCCGGTCCCATTGGTCGTGTCTGGGTTTCGAGGACCAAATTTGCTCCACCAGTTTCTCCACTTTCTCACCCTCTTCTCTTCCGCGGTCTCAATGCCCAGTCCGCTTCTCCCTCGTCCTGCAAACGTGGGGATTGGCCCATCGGCACAGCGTCGAATTAGACAAGGATGCTCCTGGCATCTTCTGTACATCTAAATAGGTCTATCAATCATCTAATAACGGTTGCTGCGATGACATGGGGCTGATTGGCCAGCTGCTGGTGAGTTAACCGGTTCTACGGAATCCAGTGATACTATAGTCAGACAGTGCAAAGCAGGTCATGGGAATCCCCAGGTCTGCCGCATGAATTTTCTTGAGAACCTGTCGACCGGTTCAGTACGACGTTACCGTTGAGTTGCTGTCGAACCGGGTTACGTCACTCGTACATCGAACCCCCGCAGGTGAAGAGGTGTAAAAAACGATGTTCCTCCACCGGTGAATCCCATCAATCACCCGAAAGCCCAACAGCGCGGGTCGGTCGGTCGACCTTTTCTAGCAACAAAGAGGAAGGCAACGACTGGGAGGGTTTGGACCCCGGTGGCCCCAAATGGGCCCATGCGCCAATCGTGACTCAAAAAGACTAAAGATCGAACGGAGTGACACCGCGATGCGTCACACACGCCTGCGGTTTCACGCGTTTTTTTTTGGCGCTGTGAGATCCTTTTGGACTCTTTTGGATAGGATTCTGGTGCGGAAGTGCCCTTCCAAGAGCACTTTCTCCATCTTTCTCCGGAGAGTCTATCTAAGTCCATGTCTGAAATCGATTCGTCAAGGATGGTGTGATCCAAAGCACATCCCTGACTTGTTAGCGCAGCCCTGACTTGTTTCGTTGCCCCCACTTGCGAGTGAACAGGAGTGAACACCCAGTCATAGACTGACCCATGCCTTCACGAGCCCTCGGCTGGCACGAGCCCTCGTGGAGAAACCAATTCCCTGCAAAGGCCATGTGAGTTTGGCTCAGCCCTGCAAACACAACGGTGAGGTTGCAAAATAGATCAGCTGCAAAGGCCACGCGGCCAAGCTCCAAGTCATCACATGCTCCAAAATAAGTTCACGATCACAGCTGCAGTTCCCTTGCAGCTGAGCACTCGTGAAGAACCCCCAGTTAGTTTTCCGGTGGTGCGTCTCAGAGGCCACCAAGGTTCACATTGCTCTGTTGCTTCATATGTTCTCTGCTTACTGTGGTTTCAACTCACTTGAAAAAGACTACAGTGACTACAGTAGTCAGTGGGATTCAGTGGGTGTCCATCCCAAGGACCGAACTTCGGTCATGCATCTAAATCGTGAAGAAATCCCTCCAAGAATCGCTCCTTTCTACTGCGCTGCGATAGGTTGCATATCTGGGATTGGTCAACATGGTCAAACGATATCGATTCCGCAGATTCGATCTGGGTCGAAGCCTCTGAACCAGGCCATGTTGGACTTCAAGAAACGTCATGTGTCTTTCATCGAATGAAGACCCACGGACTGGCTATGGGTCTGGGTCCGGCATGCTCCGAGTTTTTGGTTCGTCCAAGAAGCTCGGGGCTTCTGCTCTGCACCCAAAATTCCCAGATCAGTCTTCACGTCAGCGTCTTCTTGCGCGGCCTGAAGAGAATCTGTGCGGCCGAACTGCGATCGGAGCCCATGGATCGGAGGAGTGTTGAAACTTGAAACCTGTCGATGGAAAGCATATGCAAAAAATAACACTGTGACGTCTGTTCCGGGTAGTTCCGGGTAGTTATATACACCAAATCCGAACACTTTTCCGACTCACAAAGGTCCTTAGTCCTTGATCTGTTCGGAGAACTAGTCACTAGTCACTCCTGGACTCCATCAGTAACCTTGGCCACCCCCAGTCACACAGTCACAAGTTGCACCACAGGCGCGACCAAATCCCGGCCCCGGCGAACGAACCAACCGGCCACACAGAACAACACCCTTCGCCCAGTCCCGGCGAACTCCGCCCGGCCCGAACGAACGTCGTGAGGCCTCAGCAGTGTGAGGTACGGCTGCGCCTCAGTTGGATCTTGGGCACCTCCTTCTCCTCCGCGAGGTCGGCGAGGGCCGCGGAACGACCGGGGCGGAACGACCGGGAAGTGGAAGAAACCGGGAAAGTGGCTTGAAGCGACCATGCATGAAAGGCGCTGAAGTGAGGAGGTACGAAGTTCAGCGGTGTTGTCAGAGCTGGCTGTATTTCACACAGAGTAGCGACTCTTGATTCTATTTCAACCCACAAGCCTAGATGAAGTCTTACCATCCATGTATGCGGGGGTTGAAATCTCATCCAAAATCAAATGTCTACATTTCGCTGGCTCCGACGGGGGCAGCTCCAGCTTCGTTCCGCGCGGAACGACGCTGCCCCAAACATGGACGAACAGGACTGCCGCTCATTTGATCAGGCCAGGAGTGGTGCCAGGAGGGTCAATGGAAGCATATCTTCCAGTCCCATGGACTGTCTGCTGTATGAAGGGGTGCCCATTGGAGGATAGGGGTGCCCATGAAAAACACTCACTGGATGCGACTAAAAACCACCCCTCTGGAAATAACAAGGACCCCCAAAGCTGTAGATTCTCTGCGAACGAGTAGAGAACGATCCAAGCTCTGCATGCGACCACATGGTGAGGGCTCCCATGTTGTAGAGAACAGGCTGACAAATGATGCGTATCCATTTAAAGTAACTTGTATTAACTTCTTGTGGTCCACTTCCAAGCTAGACATGTTTGAGGACATGGGACCACAACCCACCACGGCCCGCTTTCACAAGTCCAAGCGAGTCCAAGCACCGAAACCGAGCGACGACGCTCTGTGGACGAGTCCCATCCACCCCGGGTTCCGGTCGGTTTGCACCTGGTAGCGCGGGGGCGTGCCCGTCAACAGCTCCTGCGCTCGGCTCTGCTGCGCCGAAAAGCGCTTGGCCGATGGATTCCGGGATCAAGATGTCGACTTGTAAAGGCGGATCTGTGGAATTGGCGGATGGTACAACCCAGAGGTCGACTTGCAAAGGCGGATGTGAGGGATTGGTGGGTGGTACAACGCGGGGTCCAAGATGGAGAACGCGTTCCAAAGAATGTGAAAACACGTGGCGGCTCTGTCAAACACTTCACGTTCTTCTGAAGCTTTCTATGAACTCTGCTGATCTCAGCTTTGAATTTTACACGTTCTTTTATGGTACAACAAAAACATTTCATGCTCCAGCTATGTGTCTTCTTCACTCCACTTATGAATCTTCATCACTAGTCAAAAACCGCTTCAGGTAACCTCAGGCTGATGACCTCTCTACTGACCTGTCTTTGTCAGAAGTTCCTCAGTTTTCCTGAAACCTCATCTAATCTGTATAGTTCCATGATGGCTGCACAAGGACATGCAGAAAGATCCTGCCACTTATGGATCTTATGGCACATGTAACTTGACTTGCACAAGAAAAGGTGGCACATCCGTCTCTCCTGCTTCTTCATCTGTAGCATCTCTTGCCAATACTCATCCGCCAACTGCTTCTGCCGAAGGGCCTGCACCCCACACCCCCGCACCGAGGGGTTCACCGGTTTTCACGGTTTTCACGGCGTATACTTGAGACACGCGCGGCTCCTCGGTCGCCGGAATTGGTTGGGACCCGCAGAAAAAGGTCCATCCAGTCGGGAGACTCGTTGAAAACACGTTGTGGTCCTGTTGGCAACGAGTGATTCGTACGGGCCTCAGAAGATGTCTTTTAAAACGTCTCTTTGCAATGTCCAGAACATTCGACATGTCTACAGTAGATCCCAAACACGAGCGATGAGACTGGCATACTTGCACACATGATTTGGGTGTGCTGATTGAAAAGGGAAGCATATATATATATTATATATTCCAGTCCCATGGAGAGTTTGGGTATTGGCTGACCCGAAACTCTACATCAAAGGCGAACCTTTCCACTCTCTGCGGTTCGTGTCTGTCGCTAAGGCCGTCCTCCGCTCGGCAGCGGCGGTTCTCCTCCTCGAGCGCCTCGTGGTGGACCGGCCCACCGTTCGGAACCACACGGGGAGGGTCGAGTCTTGGTAGGATAACCCCAGGTTTGAATTGGATTGAGCCCCTCCCCGATTGTTGGAACTGGAGGATTGATATAATCAAATCAAGAGTCTAATTACATTACTGTGAGTCGTTGGAGAGTCACAGGGACCCAGTAAAGAACGAGTGTGCTTCTGCATCTGCAACCTATGGATCTCTTCCCTCCCACCTTCTCAGATCTACCTATCCCTCCCTTTGGCACGTTCACGCTATTTTCCGTCGCCACGTTCTTCTCCGTTCGTTCACCACCCTTCGCCGGCGGGATCAGGACTGGCTCGGTTGTGTTCAGCATGCCATCCAGCTTGCTCCGCCCTTCTTCGGTGCCGCGAACTCGTCGCACGCACCACCGCCATCAGCCTTTTGCGAGATACCATGCGACCTGCGCAAGCGGAACAAACAGGGAGCATATCTAGGTCGGGATGCGTTAGACCTCTGCAAGCGCGGCTCGTTCTGGTGTGTTGAAACATTAAATATTTGCATACATTGGGGTGGTTTCAGGGGTCAATGCATGCATATTTTCCAGTCCCATGGAGTGTCTGGGCATTGCACTTCACAGGGAGCATCCACCAAATGTGAGTTGCCCAGTGGGAGCCTTGACTTTGAGTGGTGATCCACTGAGCCCGGTCAAGCAAGACTGGAACCGGAAATGGAATCACCCTGGCCCTTTAAGTGGAAATCTTGGAAGAAACTCCTTTCCAGAATTGGTTTAAGGGAAAAACCTACAGGACACCCATAGTTTTGGGGGGTGAACACCCATGGGTTTTCTGCAGGTTTTCCCTTCAACCAATTCTGGGACTCTTGGATTGCCTTGAGGATCTGTCAATGAAATGGATCGGGATATTTTCACGCGAGTTGTCGCCCAAAGAGGTGGATGAATGAACGCGATGCCCAACGGCCGTCATAACAAATGGATATTCAGTTCATTCTACCCAGACACTCCATGGGACTGCCATATATGCCGATCAGTTGGGGTGGCTTTGGGAACTCCAAAGTTTATCAAAGTCTACCTTCCGGCAAGCCCACGTCCTCCAACTCCATCGGCGAAGTGCTCTAACTCCACTGTCACTCACTGGTCGCCCTCCGCCCCTCCTCCGGCCAGAGCGGCTGCGGTTCGCTGCCAGCGCGGCTGCTTCGGCTTAGAGCCCGCAGCTTTCCTGGACACTGGAGTCGTTGATGTCCGGGTGGCTCAAGCGCCACCAGTCCGCCGGCAGATCCTGTGATGAGCCATTCACTGCGGACGATGTGTGTGTGTGTGTGGCCCGTGGCAGGGGACGATGGTGTGGCAGGGTGGACAGCTAGAGAGACCGTCCAAAGAATGAACAAGGGGAGAGACTGCAGCTCAGTGTTGCAAATGATGAGTGATGTAGACATTGAGTTGAGCAGTCTTGAAAGGGCTTCTCTCCTATAGGGTATCAGAACGAAACAACAAGCATTGAACCTGTAGAGAGGTGTGGGAGGGGGAAGCTGTAAAAATTAGCAGCTGTGTGCACTACTTAGTTGGAGTGACTAAGTTGATTCTACTTCCAAGGGCATCTATGCCATGTAATTACACCGAAGGACAACCCAAAGTCCGAGTCCTATTGAATCTGGCTTCCACTCAAAGGATGTCCCTTAATTGAACTTGTATAATTAGCAATGAACTCAAGGCGTGCATAGGACTTCCACTGCCAAATCGCACTACTCTCAAGTTCGGCGCAGCATTTGGTTCTCCTGGGTGGTGGCCTCGCAGGACCTCGAAGCAACTGGTGGCCCACAGGCGAAACCTTCCACGTCGAGTCTCCCGACCTCTCTCGCCACGTCCGTCCGGGACGCGTTGCATCGATCCTCCAAAGACGCCTCCCGAAATCCCTAGTTTTGCCAAGTGATATTCATTCGAAGAGATATTCAAGGCTATAACTGAATGGACAATGGAAAAACACCTCCCCTCTTGGTTGGCCATCAATTTGGGGTCCAATCTCTCCAACGGTCGAGACGGTCGAGACGCTCGCTCCTGCGGCACCTGGTGCGGCTGATGCAGCACGGGGTGCAGCTGACCAGGGCCACAGCACTGCCACTCGGGGACGTGGCCTGGGCCTTGGGCAAACGCTTTGGGAGCTCTTGAACTCAGCAGCTCAGGAGCAACCCATGTACTGTTAGACAGCAAAGCAAACAGCAGAATTGTTGCAAGGCCGTACGAGGCATGTTCCAGCGTTCTAGTAAAACAGTCCGTCTTCCCATTTAACAGCTTTGTTGAAGAACCCCAGGAAATCGCAAGGTTGTACAAGGCATTACACTTTGTAGGATCATGTAGGATCACCCCCAAAAAAGCCGTCGCACGTGCTTTTCTTGTACCAGTGTGGGATCCTCTGACTATCCATGGTGCAGGGCTTTTGCAAAATCTCACTGCACCAACCTTCCGCCCTCCTGGTCTTGATGTCCAGGTCGCCAAAGCCGGCACATCCATTGCGACACACGGGGCAAAGCTTGTCACAGTGCCCTTTGCCGTTGCACGTGAAGCCTCGGGGCAAGTGGTGATTCCAATCCAGTGCGATGTCGCCCGTTCCAACTAGCTCCGTTTGGAGGGTGCTTGGGGTAGGTGACTGGCGGGGTCTGCCCCTACCGACTTCGGATGTGGGACGTCAGCCCTGAAGTATTGGATCATATGGGCTCTTACACCAGTTGCCGAGACATCGTTGCTCAGGAAGCAACACCCGAAATCCCCCCAAAAAGCATCGGTCGTCTGCGGTGCTTTGGACGTGAAGAAACAGGACACATCTCTTAAGAGTTGGCAAAATGGGCATCTGGATTTTTGTAAGGGACCGGATTGTGAATGATATGGCCCCACTGAAGCAGACATGGAGCGCACGTGCGAGCAGATGGAGGGGCACAAGCCCACAGACTCTTGCGGACTGCTCACCGCCGCTGCGGCCGTATGACCGCCAAGTTTGACTGTAAGGGACCTTTGTACGTTCATTGAGGAAAAGACCTCCAAAAGGACACTTCCATCGATGTCCATTCCGAAAAAACACAACACCCCCGCAGCTCCTTCCAGGAAGCGATCGTTCTTGTCCACACAACAGTAGGCCTTCATCGGCGCTGGCAGCCATCGGAAGTTCTGGAAGCCTTGGCATCGCCCCAGCTGTGTCCTGCGTGGTCGTCGGTCTCCCGCCTTTTGCGGGCAAAGCGCCTTATGCGGTGGAAAAGAGGAGCGCCTAATGGACGGATTGCTTTTTTGAAAGAACTCGCCACCGGTCACCCTCTCTGGTTGTAATCATTACATCCACACTGCCAAAGACTTTTTATCACCCAATGACTCAGCGTGACCCCCAAGGTACACCCACCCATAAGGTTCGCCTTTGAAGTCAAACATGGTTTGTAATTCTGGGAATTCGATGCTTTGGGCATGTCTTCAGTCTTCCAACAGGATGAACACTTGGAGACTTCGAATGTATTGGTTGAAAGTTCGGAGACATAATTTTGGAAGACCTCTGAAGACATATATCCCTAATAAGGCGTAAACACACTAAGAAGGTCTCAACCAGAAAACGTAAATAGAAACAACTACTTCACTAAGAAGGTCTTAACTCTTAACCTAGAAAAACAAAAGACACCACCACTTCATTGCCATCCATAAAGCGTCCAAGCTCCTCATCCCACACATCCAATCCAGAAAAAAGAAAACATAATCCTTCGTCCTCACACAGCACGCACTGCACGTATCTTCGGACAAAAACACGGAAAACCACCGCGGCCCCGGGCACCTTCCAGGGATGTCGTAGAGCGGGTTCGATTGGAGCTTGATCCCCTCGTCGAACCAACCCGCCAAGAGGAGCCCTATTCCGCGACGCGGATGCAGCACGCGACGTCATTCGCGCGACGGTACCAGAGTGGGTGTCCAAAGCTCGTCATTGTATAGTGGTTGCCCATCAAGCACAACTCCAAACATATATATATATATATGTTTACGTTCGCCGGACCCAGGCTAACTCTGAGAACCATCACAGATATGCTAAGTGGTTAACATAATACGTTTACAATGATCGAACGGTCTTTTTTGTGTCGAAGGCCTACCGTAGCCCACCGAACACATCGCACTCTGCCCACCGAACACATCGCACCACTCGGTGGATGATCAGCTTTTTCTTCGGCCAACCCACCGACTTCGGCTGCCCGCCTAGAGAGCCTTCCGGATCACAGCGGCGAAGCCAGTACTCCGGGCGGAGCAGGTTGCAGCTGGAGGTCTGATGTTCCTGGCGGCGACCGCGAGGTGCCGCATCACTTGCGGGAAATATATCTGCGAAATTCGGAACGCGTGCAGTGACGGGCATGGATCGGTGTTGCGGGGGAGGTAGGTGGAGAGGGAAGGGTGAAGGGTGACGAGCGAAGGAAGCAACACGACAGTCACTCTCCGCCATCCGTCCTTCATCAGCTTGTACAGGCACGGCACCACATGCGCCGGATAGAGTTGCAGCATATCGGAGCCCGGGAATTTGTTTCCCAAGAAGCGCGTATCCACCTCCATGCCTGGTACTGGAAATGGCTTATTCAGGGTGGGTTTATATGGGTGATATGGGTGTGTCAGCGTGGCTTGCCTTTTTCCTGGATAAATGATTCTGGAACCTGCCCCAAGGTTGGTTGTTACTGCTAGATGTCAAACAAGTATAATCATGTATATACGTTGAAAGTTGAAACGTGTATCTAGATAACGCTGTTTGGAAAAAGCAAAGGTCGGGTGGTTTGGGGTCGGAGGCTCCAGTAGACATCAATCAACTTATATAAGTTTGTTCCACATATCTTGGTTCGATTGCACACCTGTTTATGTGGAGACCAACTTGGAAAAAGGATGAAAGCATGTACATGATCGACAGGGACGCGACCTATCCCAACGCAAGACGTAGGGTTGTTGACTCCAAAAACTCAGCCGGTGGCCAACACCGATACCGATCGAACACCCACAAAAAAACAATAGACACATATACCCTTACACGCCCACCCGCATACAGTGACATGCACACATCCGACCATTCAATCACGTCCAACAAACCCAACTGGTAGAGGAAATGTTTGCCAAAACGTCTGGATGGTTCAAGAGAACCAAAGGATTCTCAACAGCAGAGCTGGTTAGGGACGGAATTGGAGAATGCAGGATTCCAAACTGCAGACATGCTCAAACGTTGCTTTCATGATGAATCATGTATACTATTGTATTCTGTAATTTTGCACTCCTTCATCCTGGCACCAAGCTTCGCCCTCCAAGAAAGGGCAAGAAGTAGGTGTGCCGGTCCCCTCGACAGTGAGCGAAGCCGCTCTGCACCAGCCCTGGCAGCTGCAGTAGATCTGTGGTCAGGTGAATATCGAAGCCTGGGGTCGGTCCGTGGCCAGGACAGCAAACCCTGGGGCTCCAAACGTCCCAGTGGTCTTCGACCCCCCGAGACCGCCCCCCCCACACACCAGCGAAGCGAAACGGAGGGGGCGGGGTTCAGAACCCCGGAATCCAAAGAAAGTCAAGTAGACAAAGTTGGTCTTCAACATGCTTCTAGCCCGTCTTCAAACTCGTCTGGCGGGCAAACATCTTCACCAAACCCATGCAAAGCCACTAATGTCGCAACTAATGACCAATATAAGCACCAAATCTGCCAAATCTTGTCAAACTACCTACTTCATCCCTTTTTGGCTCACTTGTTTCACTGGCTCACAAAAGGTAGCAAGACATCCTCCCACAGCGTCCCGGACCAAGAGACAGAACGCACTCGTGAGGCCCATGTGTCACATAGGAGCCAGTGTCTATTGCTTTGGGGCTGTAAACAAAACGCAGGGGTCGGACCTTCTCCACCGAAAACGCAAAGGGTCCGGGTGCACATCGTGTGTTCCTCTACAAACAGGTAGTTTGTTACTCCATGATGAAGTGTGTCGACATCATCGATTGTCATCCATGATCATCCATCGCTACGTCCGTCCAGGGCACGTAGGAGCAGCACGAAGTCGTAGGCGACACCTGAAGCGAACCCGGCGACGGACGGACGGACGGGGTTCACCGAACCCACTGGAAAGCGGGGTGGAGACACCCCCGGTGCCATCGACTGGGTGAGGATGGCTGGCATACATGGAGTGCTTGGGTCTGGCTTCTCTGAGACATCCCAAGCATGTACACAAGAATATATATGCAGCATCTTTGAGTTCTATACTATCTCTAGACTTGATCCCAAGGTTCAAAGTCTGGCTCCTTCCCTCTTTCCAATTACCTGGAGTCGGTAGTTCACTGATTCTCTGGTAGATGTCACCAACCATGAGCGTAGAATTCGGACCTCAAGGCTCTTTACCACTCAATCTTCAGCAACTGGAACGACTTGCGTCGCGGCGAAAGGCAACCAAACTGGCATGATGGCCGAGTGAATGCCAAGCCAAGAACGTTTGTCCAACCGGATTGCTTTTTGGTTTGCACCCAAACCACAAAACATTGACCCCTCAGCCTTGAATTCTTCTGGCATTGATGAACATCCGTACTATATCCAAGGCCAAACATGCTTAAGCTGCAATGAAATAATATGAAATGCCCATGGAGCTCAATCAAAGCCACCTGACACCCTCTAAAGTGCGAACCCATGACTTCAATTGACTTCAATGACCCCCGCAACTTATCAACATCCATCAACTCCAACTTCTACTACCAGTCAGGGAAAGAACCTGACGGGTAGGGTCTGAGGACCCCTCTGCAACCACAGCGACCAGAGTCCAGGATCATCTTGGTGGCAGTGACCCCGGCAGAGCTTTGGTAGCAGTTCCGGATATGCCGCTCTGTCGTCTTCTTAGTGAGGCGAGGTAGGTGCTCGTCTTCGGGGCAATGTTCAGCAAAAAAGACACGAAACGGACATGGAAAGCCGTGGAAGACCACCTCACTGTTGGTAGAGACACATTGTCTTCCAGTGGCCATGCCATGCACGTCCATGATGATTTCAGGGAAATAACATGTTTCTGTTGAACACAGTCACGGACGGACACGGAAGCATTCGACTGCTGGCTTCTTGACGACTCAACGGAAACTGAACGAGTTCCCACTGCTCGCTTGAACGGATACAACCTCCCTGACTAATTTTATGTGGTGATACAATGGATGTAATCTACTGAAAAAAGACCTGCCTAAGAATCCCAAGACAGGTTCTGTCCACGTGAATAGCCCAATTGTTTCGCTTAAATCACCCTGCTCTCCGCGCACCCAGGCGCGCGCGCCACGAACCCTATCCGACTGAGCTGCTGCGCACGGGGCGACATCGATCACCGCGCTCGCCCGGAAGGGGTGGTAAAGATCCTTCCTCAGAGCACATGCTGGACAGGGTGCGTTCTCCACTCCACAGTGACGTCCGACCCATGGGAGTCGGGACGGGGTGCGGTTTGGGACCGTAGACCTAGTGGTTGACGACCGGGAGTGATTGCCCTCTATCAATTGTCAAGCAATTATTAAAAGGCCATCTATGGTGGTCTTGGTCTCGGCGAAGAGCAGGGAGGGAGAGCACGGAGGGCCAAGCCGCGGCCAAGCCGTACCAAAAGCATAACCGATGGGACTGGCGAAATTCACTGATTAACTCGGGAAACATATTGAAAAGGAGGTCAAATAATATATTCGATACGTGGATAGTCATGCATATACATACATACATATAGTGTCTGAAGTTTTGGCCTCCAGCCTCAGTATAACATAAAGTTTCTGACAAGAAACGCCTTTGGGATTCACTTCGCATGTCTTGCGCCCTCCACCAGTCGCACTTGCCCAACCAACTGTGTCTTCCAAGCATCACATGGTCCAAGTTCGACTCTTTTCGATAAGCCAAGAAGATGTCCACCTGACTGAACTGTCCGAGCAAAGCATTAAGTCTGTTGCCCACATTGATCGCACATGTGCAAAGGACGATGTCATCAATGGGCTCAATAAACGAATCAAGTGTTCTATTTGTTCCCTAGTGTTGCAAGGCAAGCCGGGTGGATGAGGGGCCCGACAAGTATACAACATTGAGCCTTCTTTTGATCCTCATGCTATCCACCTGGGGAGATGAGTACAGCAGGTCTCGGCAATCGTTTTCTTGGGCCAGGAAGAGGTGCAGGGTTTGTTCATGCAGGTCTCAAGAACATGATGGACTCCCGAGCCGTTTTTGGGAGAGAAGAGATCGGTGAAAGCGTACTCCACCTTTCCGAATTTATGAGTGGACAAACTCTCCAATTCCACCTAAAGTCGGTTGAAGGTTATCCACTGACTTGCTGGGATTGTATTTGACTGGATCGAAACGACAGACCCTTTAAATTAGAGCCAGGTGGTCCTAACTGGTCTGGACCATTGGACTTGTACCAGCAGCACATTGAGCACCTTTTCCATCCTTTTCTGTCACGTCACACGTCCCCAGGATGTTTCTTTGCCAGCTTGATTCCACAAATTGGTGATGACACGTGTTACCATTTTTCAGACTGTTTCCCACACATGAATGACCAGCTCTCGACTGGCAACCGATAATTAGCATTCTTCGGTAGCACTCATCTACTTGAGAAAGACAATGTACCGCAATGAACATATTAGATTCGTTTCGCAGCTGGGGGATGATTTCTTGCACTCTTCAGCATGTTCAGCTGTCTGAGGGTCTTGCTCATTTGCTAGGGAATCACCAAACATAACATACAAATACAGCAGATACATCATATAACTCACTCAGTCTTCAGTCTGTCCTTTGTCGAACCCCGAATTCCAACCAAACGACTGTCGACTGTCACCATTCCTCCGGACCATCAGTCAACCTCTCCAGGTCCATCATCGACACATCCCTCTCCCCTCCTCCGAAATTCCCGCTCCCATCTCCCTGGCTCACCCACGTAGCCCACGCCTCGTAGCCCGCGCGGCGCAGGCTCTCGGCCGCACGGCGGTGCGAGGCGCTGCAGAGCTCTTGGTCGCGCCAGGCGTGGCGGCCGATCTCGCCGCGGAGGACCTGGGCAGCGGTCGCGTCCCGGTTCGAACGAACGAACGTCGGTCGCGAGCTCCCAGCAGCGGTCGCGGAAGCCCTCCGGTCGCTCCGGACGTCTCCGTTTGCTGAGGCTTTTGTTTTGGGCAGCCCAAAAATAAAGCGCCGTGTGCTTTTTGGTTTTAAGTACAAGTAATAAGTCTATAACATGAACTGAAACAGTGCCATACACCATGCGCCTTGTGCCTGCTGGCTTCTCTTTGCTGGATCTGTGTGAACGTCTCTGATTCTGGGTGATGGGATCGTTGCTGGCCCACACTCTCATCCGGTGTGTAGATCTCTCCCAAAGTAAACTCGAAAAAGGTTCAACGCTCAATGTTCCTGCTTTTCAGGGTGCTGGATATGAGTGCCAAAGAACATCTTGTATCTGGCCTATCTATAATATCTAGCCTAATTATGCCTATAATTAGGGCCTAGACTGGGTCAGACCCCCCCTCTAGCATCGTCTGTGGAGGCTCCTTACTATCGTCCCATCCCACCCCCTCCACTGCTCCACCCCCTTCGGTGTTCCAAGCAGCCATGGCGATCCGCTGGGAGCATTGACTTTCCGAGCTGCGACCCAAGTCGAGCGGCACCGGGGCAGGCACGGTGGGCGTGGGCGCCGGCGTGGGGGGCACGCGCTCCTCAGTGGCGCGCGAGTGAGACATGGGGTCCAGTGGCGTTGGTGAGGAAGATGGACGGAAGGAAAACTAACTAGAAGGTACTCCGCTGATCAGCGTGGTTCCCTTTTAGATTCTATATGGTTTGAATTGTTTTTCAGCCTGCGGCGGCAGGAGGAGTGATGACGTTGTATCATCTTTCCTAATAATTATGTATTATATCTTATCTAGACTACTATTTACTATTTCAAACAATCCATGTATGGAACATTATGCGCCTACATTGAACCCCCTTTTCAACCACCCAAAAATCTCTCAGTCCGATGGTCGGATGGTCTGCTGAACCAAGTTGTTTGATTCAAAACGCCAGCATGAACCAAGCCTTCCAGCCTCCAACCTCCCCACCAGGCCGCACCTCCGGCCGCCTCAGGGGCTCATGCCACCAGTCCGGCGCCAAGCCTTTCAGCAACTCCTCAGGACGTCCAGCGGGCAAGAGCTCCAAGGTGCCCTGCCGGCGTCGCAGGGAGGTGGTGCAGAAGGGATGTGGGTTGCTGGAAACGCCATGGCAGCAGCCAAATCTTGGATGAAACGGTCCAACCAATGGTCTGACTGAGTCGATGATGAGGTCGTTTGGTTGGGGAAAGAGCTGCCATCACCTCCTCCCTGATCTTGGCACTCCATGAGCAGCACAAAGTACCATCCAAACTCTTTTCCAAGTCAAACCAAATGTTGTTCGCAAGTGGAATTCTCTTCTGGTTGGTGGTTTCAGCTCACTTAAGACAAAATATGAGTCAATGGGTGCAATCATCTCAAGTAAGGGTTGAAATCAATAGAATCAATACAAAAAGCCTGGAGGGGCCGTTGGGGTCGGCGCGTTGCTAGTTCACCAACAAATAGGTACTAACCCCTTTCAATTTACCCGGAACAAACCTGTTGCTACGTCTTGTAAAGTCACTAGGACCTTCCAAGAGGTGTCTATATAAATAGCCTCTTTGCGGTTAATTAAGGGGTGTCCAAAAACCACCTGTTGGAAGGTCCTGGTTCCTGTCGAGGTTGACTAGGGAAACCAATCCTCAACAAACAAAAAGGTGAACTGCCCATTGCTAAGGACAAAAAAGGACAAACACAACACAAAACATGTGGCCAACCTGCATGTTCCAGAATTTTGGAGAACATGCACAGACACACTGTTCAGCAGGTCAACCTACCACGGTCCACCTACCTCTCCGGATGAATCCGGTCCGCCATGGACCGGATTCGCGCCGGGCCTTGCCACAACAGCCCCACTGGGGTGGCTTTCTGCCCCACTTCCTCAGTTTCAGCGACCGGGTCACCGGGGATGAAGAGAGGAACTTGGAAGAGACGGATTACAGATGATCTATGAAGATTTAGGCCATCAAATGGATTATTAATATTAATTAAGTTAAGATTAAGATCTAGGAGATAGATCTATCCCCAACATGATTCATGGAGAATCATGGACGACTCGCACTTGGTAGTCCTATGGCACCTCATAGCTATACTTGCAGTCATGATGCACCACTTCTAAAACATTAATAAAGGGAGGTCCCTGTCATTAGAAGATCGCCATCACTTCATCGGCGATCCCAGTCCATCACCAACCATCCGCTTCGGACCACCGGGTTCCGAACCGCAGGGAACCAAACGAAGGACGCCCCCACCAAGCTGGTTCCGCCTGTGTCAACAGCAAAGTTCAGTGTAAACGCCTAGCTTTCACTTCCCTCATTTGCACGAACAGTTCTTGAGAAGCATCTCTGTAGCAGGACACTAGAAAGTCCCTGGTCAGCACACTAACATCCACATTATTTTGATTTCTAGTAAAACTATAGCTGTTGGTATTGATTGGATAGGTCGCCAGGGCTCAAGTTTTTCTCAGTCACCAACCTCAAACCCTCAGCTGTTCTCCTCAAAACCACCACCACCACCAACAACAACCACAACCCCGACCTTAACAACAACCACAACCACAATTACAATGTCAACACCAGTCTGCCAACCTTCTCCACAATCTTTTGTCTCTTTGTCTCAGCATCTTACACTCCCCACGCTTGATGCACGCATTGCAGAGTTTGTCGCACCGTTGAGCGCCTTCGCCTCAGTTCGTGACATTTCGGTGGATTGGAAGATATGACTGTGGGGCATGGCACCGGGATACCTGGGTTTTTACCACAGAACATGAGCAGCAGAATGGACGACGAGTCAGGACGTCCAACCTACCCCGGTGAGTCCGGGGCTCTGGGTGCCATATCTTCTGAAGACCACCTGCGCAACAAAGCCGGAACGCTGATGCACATCTTCAATTGTATCGAGCAGGGTTCGACGAGCGCAGAAATGATCTCGACACGGATTTGGAAGTGCAATGGATGTGAATATCTATGAAGAGTAGGACTGCCACAAAGAAGAAACGGTGACCACTGCAAATCAAGATTGGAAAGAGCTGGCAAGTACAGTTAGGAGGCTTCAACAAACGATTTCGATCGATTTTGAGATCCCGTCCAAAGTAGCAATTACATGTAATAGCGTCGTCTAGTGTCTACTGACCGCTTTTTTCCATGCCTTTTCCGAGTGGCACTCGTGCCGGTCCGGCCGCTTGCTACAGCAGTAGGTGGCCATGGGCGGTGGAAGCCAGCGGAAGTCCGCCCTCAGCGTGTGGAGTGGGAGAGGTGGATCCTGTGTGAGAGTGGGTGGGCGTGGGCGTGGGTGTGGGTGTTGGTGTAGGTGGGTGGGTGTGGGTGGAAGCATGAGTGTGGTTCTGGTGCTCAAACGCTGTGTGTCCAGCGTCCAAAACGCATCAGAAGCCCCAAAGGAGTCGAGGGGAACTTCGCACAAAGCAACTGGCTTCGGAGGAATGACATGTGTTCTTTGTTTTTGGCCACAACTCGGGCTTTGTACTAAAGGAATGCTTCTGATGGTTCTCTTCAAACTTTGACGAGAGGAATGCTTCTCCGATGCCACGCACCGCGCGACCATTCTCGGAGCTTTGTTCCGACCGAGCCACAGCCCTCGGCAAGCACCAGGCGTGGCCACGGTGCGGCCAGGGATCTCGTACAAAGGATTCGACTGGTCCTGTCGAAGTGGATTCGTACGTGATCTGGAGGTGCAAACCAGCAAGATATGGATAGTTATGGTGATTTTTTTGGATCATTTTCTCTTGTGCGTATTACCTTACTTAGCAAAACAATGGAATGGAAGGTGAACAAGATCCTTCAATCAATTTTGGCAAATCCGGTCAAAGTTGCTGAAGACCCTATGCATCTGAGATCTCACACCTTCGTTTGGAAGAAGAATCTCTCGATCGATTTTCTTCAAAAGTTTCGACTCAACTTCATGACGGTATACTTGGCCCTGGCCCTTCCGCCTCACACCCTCAAAACACCCAGTCTTAAAAAGGACGGTCCTTGATGCCAGAGTCGAACCATCCAGGGTACATCAATCCTTCCAGGGCATTCTCGTCTAGGTCGCAACGCTGATAGCTGCTCGTGCGCACCTGCGCTGGACGGACGGACAACCCAAAAGGCAAGCGAGTAGGACGGGAATTAGCTGCGTCACCCGGATAAAGCTCATGCTTTTCTCGATGGTTTGGAGTCTCTCATCCAAAGACATTGATATATTATAAGATTTATCTTCTGCCACCAAAGCCATCTCCAAATCTTCCCTTAAATCATCTTAACCTTCCAACCCTGTCTTTCCAAACCTGTTCCTCCAATCCATCTGTCACCCAATCCCTCTCATCTCCACTGCTTCCGTCCAAGCTGCTCCAGAAGCATCGGGCATCTTGGAGGTCAAATAGGCTGTCGGCTCATCGGCCAAGAACTTTATCATGCACCGCGCCACGTGTGCCGGAAACAGCTGCAGCGTATCACAAATCTGCCTCAGTGCATGAAGCTGCATGAAGCTCGTCTCGGTGGGACGTGGGCAGGGGTGGTCCCATTCAATTCAGCTACCCGAAGAATTGAGCTGTATAGTGATCAAGTCTGCATACCAAGACCCAAACAATCTACGCAGTGGCCATAGCGGTTCTTACCTACCGGCCTTTTGGCCGTAGCTCATCTTCCGCCAGTCGTTGATCTTAATCCCTGGCCCGCCCAACATCTTGAACCATCCCAAAGGTGGCCCACATGACCAACTGCAGGTCGGGAACGACCCGGACCCCGAAACCGGTGGGGTCCCCCACGACCGGAGCCGGGAATCAATTCGACTCCCAAAGGCTCAGGATGAATTCCCCACTGGGAATGACTACTCAAGCCTTCTCACGCTATAGGAGTTCTCCACTTGTTACAGCTCCAAGAACCACTTTCGCACACTTTTGGGTTTGTCTCATAAACACAGAACCCCACCCCCCTCCCCGCGCCCAGTGCTCATAGCCGCTTGATCGGCCCAGTGAACTTCTTGGAACTGTACCTAGCGAGTTCGGCCGAGTTCCTCGCTCCCGACGGTCTTTTTGCCGGGAAGAAACATGTATTCTGGGGGATCCCTGCGTGGTGAAATTGAAAGGCGGCGCTGGAACCAAAGAGGCTGAAGATCAATCGTCGCCGCACTCCCAAGCCCTTCTGAGACTTGGACGTGACTGGCTTTATTTTAACCTGCTTTCATCTGCTCACTTCAGTACATCACCCCCACAACAACGGGGACCGACTGTATACATTCTTCCACCCAAAAAATCTTAGGACTTAGGACCCTTTGAAGACCTCTCCCCGACCTGCCTACACCAACAACGCAAGACACGTGCCACCCACACCAAGTTGGTGCCCCCGCCATGGTGGCGTTTCCACACGTTTGCGGACCCTCCGCCCACGAGATAATCTGGGATCGATTTCCAATCTGCGGACCCGTCAGGTCTAGGCACTCCATGCGGCCACCCCACCAGGCTCCCCAGTAGGTGTGGTTCATGACCGGCCACTGGGCACACTCCGCCCAGCGCGACTGCAGCAGGCCAGGGGTCTTCAAGAGCTCAGTCTTGAAGGACATGTCGAAACGCGTCACCAGGATGAAGGCGTAGGAATGACCTCGAAAACACTCATGTAACGTGATGCCAGATGGTGAAAAACACTCCGTAAAATGATGCAAATGATCAGTTGGGGTGGTTGATTTCAGGGGTAATATGGTAATACAGAAACACCATACTACCATACTCCCATACCACAGTGCCTGGGTGCCTGGGCCATCAGGTCCGGGGTCCGACATGGTCCCACCGCCCGGACAGCCCGGACCACCCGACACCATCACCATCCATCACCCTGACCAAACCCAAAGGCGTTCGGCACATGTCGCCGCCGGGTTGCACGCCAAACCACCAAACCACACCGCGATGGAAGCAGTCTGATGGAAGTGAAGACAATTGAGGTGGGTCGCTGAGCGACCCAAAGGAACCACATGAAGAAGCTGTGACAGAAGGGCGGTTCGCTGTGAACGGCAAAATGGCTTTTGAAGAACCAGGTCTTGGAGCGCCAAGACGCATTTCTTTTGCTTTTGGCATGTGCAAGATTGCCCACTGGGCGCGTGCGACGCCCTCGCGAAGCCGCGCGCCCAAAACACAGCACCGACGGGGTTGGCCGCACGCGACGCGTCGCGGCGACCTCGTCCGTGACTCGTCCGTGACCCGTCGTGGGCGCCTGAGGTCAAGATGAGCTCCAAAGCCTTGATCACAGCACGGCTCTGATAGCCTTAGACAGGTGGAGACATGTCGAGACTGAGACTGGACTGCCTGGACAGTGGTCTTGTTGGTCTGCTCAGTGGTCTTCTGGACTTAGAATGAATCATTGGCTGCAAACGAGAATCTCTTCATTAGGGCCATATAGAGAAATATTCAAATTATATTCAAATTACACCTTCATGGCCATGGCAATCTAGGTCCTCTAGGTCCTTCAAAGTTCTAGGATGGATGCTCACCCTTCACCCCTGGAACCAGTGGAACGTGCATTGCGGGCAACCCGATACTTCTCAGCCGAAGCGGCAGTTTCCTCGGGCCTTGCATTCCGAATCGTACACCACTGCGATCTTGGCATCGCGCCTCAGCATACCCCAAGCAGATTTAACGGTACGTCCAAGACATAGGGAACATGACAACCTGTTGTGGTTCGGGGGCAACGCTGACGTTCATTCTAACCTTAACACCACAAAAATTATAAAATGGTCTTGCTCGCTTTTGCCTGCTGAGAAGTCGTTAGCTCAACTTCCACAAAGCATAAAGAAAACTGTAAACTCACAGAAAAACCTCCACGAATGGACAACAAGACTGTGGGACCTGGAAGCTCCAATGGGCTTGGAAGAAGGTACTTTGACACTGTGGTGTCTAGCCAAGCAGCCCGTAGGTCTCTTGCAGGAAACCTCAGCACCAACTCAGCACTTGCTGGTTGGTGTTTTCAACCCAACTGGTCATGGTTAATTAGCGCATACATGCGCATACAATGTTGAACATCAACTTAAGTTTTAGAGTGATATTCTTGAAATCACTGACCACCGAAATCTCGACCAAGGTGGTGCAAAGCGTTCCGTTCCGTAGGTTTCTGTCCCTTTGGAGCAGCTCCGTTCCGAAAGTTTTGCAACGGAAGGAAGGTCAAACACAGGAAAAAGAGTGGTCGCTCGAAGAACGACTTCGCCCTTTGGATATGACTCATAGCTCAAGCAAACCATCTTCATCCCTCAATATACTTTGTTTGAACAAACTTTCACAAGTGAAGAAGAGCTCGACTCTACAGATCGGCTGCCAGATGAGCGCAAGACAATTGGTTGTCTAAAACGTTCAAGATGAATTATTGTATCGCTATTCTAAGAGCGAAATACATCTATATGGCATGAACAAAGGGCTATCTGGCTATCTTATAGGATAGGTGACAAGATCATTTTACCTACCTATATAGGTTTTTGTTCTAATCCGCTGCCATGGCAACTCCAGCTTTCACATCGTGCTTTGAACCCACCAATCCAGCAAGTGGCCGGGTCTCTGCCATCACCCTCTACCCCTGGTCCTAATCCATAAAACAACGCAAAGTACCACAAGCCCTTCCAAACGGAAAACAACAACAACTCCCAGACTCCAAGGATCACTAAGTATACTTGTAATGAGTGCATGTTTAACACTTTCCTTCACCCGCAGTAACCTGTATACCATGGTACACGAACTTGTAGACGCCATTTGTCCGCCCAGTCCGCCCCGTCCGGTGCGTCCCCCTCGTCCGCCCGGGCCAGGCCTTGGTCGTGGTCCGACCGGCTCACCAGAACGAAGTCCACCAAGAACTGTGCTCGCCGGAAGTCCTCCGCCGCCTGGAGCTGAACTAACGCCCGTGGCTGGGAGCTGAGTCTGAGGAAGGACGCTCCATCGGTCCCCTACGCCCAGTGTCTAGCGACGCCACGGTTATTACAAAGGTGATACAACTCCAGTCTTTCTTTCCCGAGACTTTCTTAGGTCGGAACTTCTCTATCTCGTCTTTGGACTTTCAAAAAGGGTGAAGGTACTTCGCTTTGCTCAGACCCTACAAAGAGACCCCCCAGCAGACCGAAAAGGAGCTAATGATAGGTCTGGACTGGAGTCCTCAAAACGAAGAACCAAGTGCTTTTCGGGATATCTCATTAGAGAAACAAACCCTATAAAACCTCTCAGCTCAACAAGAACAGCCGGATGGATCCTGATCCTCATGGATCATCTAGCAGTTCAGCTTCCACGCAAATGCCTCTGAAACATACATAGACCGAATGGTTCAGAACCACCCACTTCAAGTACTTCCTCTTTCACTCCACTAAGGCACAACAACTGACTGTAACCCATGCCCCCCTCGAACATCGCCTGCAAATGCGTCTTGGACGCCACCTGCTGGCTCCGTCGCCCATAGCGATGCACTTGGCCCCGCAACACGAAGGCCAAGCGCCGCTTGCAGGGCGTTGAAAGCTCCTGGGCACCGGTCAAGTCGCACCGGTGAGGTGAGAGACCTTCGCTCCGGTCGGGGCGAGTACACTCCGTCCTCCAACGTAGATGGGAAGATGGCCGAAGACTCGGATGATCCGGGTTTCCAAATACCAAGCAGGTGGGTTTTCACTCCGCCATGTGTATAGTGACTTGGAGTGTGCTACCCAAAGGCTCAGAGTTTGGACCCAACCGGTTGGCTCGGGTTTTGGATCCTCACATCTATAGGTGTTTTGGAACCTTCACCAACATCTAGCAGTAGGTCTCAGGTCGTTCGGGTCACCTCTGGTGGGTAAAACACATTCTTGGTGAACCACTCCGGGTCAAGCGATTGTGCCACATGGATCCAAACGGGTGCATTTTCCGCAAACTTCTTTCAGTGCACAGCGTGATCTCAAGCAGCCCAAGCACAGTGATTGTAAACCCACCACAATGAACAATCATTACCAGTGCCACCTACTTCGGGTGGTTTATAGACCTTGCCAGTGACCTTTTGCAGGATTTGTAAGTCACCTGTTCAAGAGCAAAGTGACCTCATTCAAACAATCTAATCGTTACGACGAACCCTTTCCCGCCTCTGGTGGACTGGCCGGTGACACCACAGGCACTGGAGGTGCAGGTGCTGCGGCCAACACCGGCGGTGCTACCGCGACCGGTGCCGCTGGTGATACCGGTGCGAGCACTGGCGGTGAAGCCACGGTTGACCTGGGATGCGTGTGTGTGTGTGTGTGTTATGTTTTTGGCCAGCTCTCGCTGCTGCAAGAGCTGAGGTCATTGACCGCAGAACGCTTGGGGCTGTCAAAAAAGAAATATATAGATGCAAAGACAATTGCGATGGAGACTCATCCCTTTCATCCCAAAAGAAGCAGGAGGTGCTTGAAATATGTTGAAACCATGCAGTCCGGTGGTGCTGTTCGGGGGAAATCGATGCGAAGCATATTAATTAAAATACAGTGTACTATTTATGCGAAACTCTCAAGATCTGTATTATATCTCCAACATGCGTAGGGCTCGCTGCCTTTGTGGTGCTCCCTGCCCAAAGCAGTCTGGCGAACGATGACCAAACCTTGCACTTGACCCTGCCACCCTTGGCCCTTGGTTGATGAAGTTGGCACATGATCAAAGGGACCATGAGTCACAATGGTGGTCGCCTTGAGTCCAGGGGTTGTCTTGCATAATTTTCCCGTGTATCGAACTAATCTGGCATATCTTGCACCTGCGGCTTCACCATTGCCCGTTGGGACCCCCCGAAACTGTGGTGCTAAAATGTGCTAAATGACAACAACAGCAAGTGCAGTCTTTCTGAGGCAAAGAAACACATGAACACCACCATGCCATCCGAGGTTGTTCTTGCACCCCTTCCTGCCACGGAACGCGGGCCCGGCTGCCCCATCCACGCTGAACTCGACAGTGGCCGGCGCGGGCTCACGGGGGACTTCAAGTGAAGAGCCCAGGGGCTGCGACCTGAATGGGATGAGAGCATGTTCCCGGTTCTTGAAAGTGACCCTTAGAGGGATGGCGCCTCACCAACGCACACATAATTCGCCTCACCTGCGCACACAGACTCTTTTATATATTTAACTCACCTGCGCACACACGATTCGCCTCAGCTGCGCACACATCGATTACATTCTTCTTCAATAAACAGCCCATGTTACCTCAAACTCAGCTGCGCACACATGATTCGCCTCACCTGCGCACACACAAATTGAGTCATGATCTCTTTTTGCTCATTGCTTCCTGTTGGGTTGGGATGGGGGG